>JABSTQ010010666.1:0-152762 GCA_013358835.2 Ixodes persulcatus | reverse complement strand
TTTGTCCATCTCCATTGAGTAGATGTGGTCCGGGAGTCTTGGGTCTTTCCTGGTGTTCCTTTCTCTATTTGAGTTCATGGGGTGGGCGGTGGTGTAGGGGGTGATGGTAGTATCATTTGTTTCCTGAAGCTTGTGGTCCGTTTCTGGTGGGCATGCCGTGACGGCCTTGCCGGCCGCCACAAATTCTTCGTCAGGCTTAGCAGGTGGGAGCAGGAGCTTTGCGTGCACACGTCTGCTTACTCCGAGAGCTTCCTCTTCTTCTCAATGTTGCTAGTCCAGCGGTGCGAATGTTATATTTTTTTCTATGTGTGTTTTTCATGTTCAGCTGGCCCCATTCACAAGCAATGAACCAACTTGCTCAGCTAAAGCCCGTAACAAGGGACCTTTGACTTGTCATTGCTATCTCTATGCACTGAGTGATTAGGAATAAATTATCATCTATACTTTGTCTCATCCTACGATGGACTAAAGGCCAAAGCCACGGGCCGCCAAGCCCAATCTCATTCCACGCTATACTATGACAGGTTTAACTTTGATTAGGGGTGGACGAATAATGCTCCGAATCCAAAAGCGCCGCATCATTTTTATAGCTTCGACGCTGCAAAGAGACTATATGTCGTGACTTTCTTTGCAATGTAATATTGTTGAGTCACTCAGTGCTCTTCGATTCGAGCCACTGTCCACCCATTCCCTGATCAGTGATCTGAGACTCGGGATCCGATACGTGCATCGAAGCGAAATACCTCACAATTTCTGTGGGGCTCGTGATTGGGTCTGGCGGTCCGTAGCATTTGCCTTTAGTCCATCGTAGGGTGAGACGAAGTATAGTCGTCTATCTTTCCTGAAACCGTCTTGAAGCTCCCCCAGAATATGCTTTCTCTCTGCCCATTCTTCCATTCTTCTTTTTACAATTTGCATAGCTAGTCTGTATATTACTGAGGTTACTATGATTGGTCGGTATAATTTGATACTGTCTTTTTCTCCCTTGCCCTTATATAACAATCTCATCCTGCTCAATTTCCAGTCACTGGGTACCTCCCCTCCCATAAGTATCTGGTCAATCACCTGCCATAATAGTTTCAATTTGCTTGTTTTGCCTAGAACTTTTATCAATCTCATTGGTATGCCGTCTGGACCTGTCGCAGTTCCAGCCGGAAACTTTCCTTCTGCTTTTTCCCATTCCCCAGTGGTCATTTCCTCTTCTTCACTATGATCCTCCTCTTGTGTTGTGTAGACGCTACTATTCCCTACGGCCTGATCTGATTCTAACTCCGAAAATGCTGCTTTGATTGTATGTCTAATGTATTCTCTTGCCTCTTCCCCCACTACCTTTGTCCCTTCCTGTGTTGTTAGTGTCTGCTGGTACCCCTTGGTCTTTTTCCCTGTGCACTGATGTGTTCCCAGAACCTTTTTGCCGCATTCCTATCCTTTTGATTTATCTCTATCGTCCACTGGACCCCTGCCCTTCCAATTTTGGCCCGTATTAATGCGGATGCCTCCCGCTTTCTTTCCTGAAATTCCTCCCATTTTGACTGTACTTCGGCTATACTTCGTTTCACTTTATCTGCGAGCGAAGCCAAAGCTTGAAGCGCGAGACCAGCGCTTTTTGCGTTTCTCCCCAACTCGCGCGCTCGAGCAAAGCCTGAACGCACGGAGCTTTCGTGCTCGCGCTTCCAGCTTTGCCTTCGCTCGCACATAAGGTGAAATGAAGTATAGTGTGGCCCCCTTTTTCTTTGCCCATCTGTGTTCTTTAGATGCCGCTTGGCGTCTCGATATTGCTGCCTTAACCTCTTTATCCCATCAGCTTTTGGGCTTGCATTTTAGTTTTCTTCCTCCTTGTTTGATTTGATATTTCTCTAACTCTCTTTCGAAAACACTAACTAGGTCCTCATATGTCCATTCTCTTTCCGGTTGCTTGGATACTATGTTCTCGATTCGCTTAGATACCTCCTGTAACTGTTTCTATTTAAGTTATTCCTACCCTCTTGTTTTTGATTTTGCATTTCTGGTTTTATTGTGCCAAATGTGATCTTGATTCTCTTATGGTCGCTCCCTAGACTTTTTGTGCCTTCCTCATCTATTTCCATACCTCCTAATTGTTGTATATCTTACGCTACCTCGTTGATCTTACGCGACATTAAACTGTAGTCACGTAGAAACACTGATCTTAAAGGAGCTGTGCAACAATATTCAATTGGAATGTTTTCCGCTGTACACGAGCTTACTGGCATGAGCGGGACTCAAGGATACTCGCACGCAACGCCACTGGCCAAGAAACTCCTTTGTTGCGGTGTAATTGCAAGGACAAAAGCGATCATTTTCATTCAATCTCTCCTTTGCGAAATTTGATGACGTAACGTGGGGATCGCAGTACACCCATATGACGATATTTGAATGCGGTTCATAGATTGGACTCGAGCATTGCGTGGGCACTCGATTTGGGCTCGTGATAATTACTAGCTCGAGAAGCATTCGGGTAGTGGCCCGTGTCCAATCGCTGCAACGACGACAATAGCCGAACCATAACAATGTCTGGAACTCAGCGCGTGTCCTGTGCTTTGCCAACCCCAGCGCGTGGCTATGATCAACATTGGCGGCATATAATAGGCTCAAGACCACGTGGTCGCTTGTTCTGGCTGCGAGTTGAGGGGGTGAACGCTGCTCGTTTTTCTTTAATTTTTTTCTGGCACCTCTATTGCGTGGGGTGCAAAACGAACGCGTGTTTCATAGGTCACTAACGTCAGGGATCCGTTCTAAGCGGTATTTGCGCAAAGTACAAACATTGTTGCATTGCCCCTTTAATGACAATTGCTGGATCGCGCTTCCCGCTCCCGCAAGTGAAGCCATCGGACGCAACCTTGCTGGGATACGATTTGCGGCTTTGCCAGCGTTTTGCTGCGGTTTTCCAGCGTGCACCTGTAAACACGTTTTCTACTCTTTCGTCATCATTCGCCGAAGAAGTTTTTTTAAGACTCTACGTACCGTTGAGACTTGCCGTTGTGAAGACGTGGAAAATTTTACGAAAGCGCAGTGTCGCAGGAAAAAGGCACAACTCGTCGAAAGCAAGTTTCGCCGGTCCGGCGGCATGTTCAAAGCTTCCTTGGCACGCCGAAGTGCCGAGTCGCTGTGCCTTCGCACGCTTGGATACCGACCAAGAATCGACGCCGTGCGTATGTATTTTGCGAGTGCAATGTGCGTGAAGCCGTACGTATCTAAAGGTACAACTCGTCGAAAGCAAGTGTCACCGGTCTCGCGGCGTGATCAAAGCTTCCTTGGCACGCCGAGTGCTGCATCTTTGTGCCTTCGCACGCTTGGATACCGATCAAGAATCGACAACGCACCCAAGTTCTGAACGTGTGTGGCGCGCAGATGCCTTTAGATCATTCATATATATATATATATATATCGGCCACGGAGTTCTGGATCGTTCAGCTGTTCCGGCTATCAATAAAGGGGGGGGGGGGGGGGGGGGGAGAGATCTTTACGTGTGCTTATGTACTATTAACTATGGCTACGTTCCAAGTCTATTCTAATGGATCACATGGGAGCACGAATAGAGCAAAGCTGTGGAGCAAGGAGGGTTTTCGAAGGCAAAAGTACAAGACGGCGAGAATGAAAATCTTTGAAGCGCGGCCCATACGGTCGTGTGCAATCCGTTGACCAATCACAATTAGGCGAGCCGCGCTCAAACGTCAAGTGCAATTAAGTAGGTTGATAATGAGCCAGCACTGATCAGTGATGAGGAGCTGCTTTGCGCAGTTTTCTGTAAATCGTCTAAGGACAAAAAAAGACGTACCCCCCCCCCCCCCCCCCCTCTTCCGTCGCTACTGGACGCTGGAATAAGCTCGTTTCTGGACCTCGAGTGCCGCAAATATACAGCCGTCAGTGTAAAGTAAGACGCTGATCCAGAGGCACATACGGCTTCACGCACATTGCACTCGCAAAACACATTCACACGGCGTCGATTCTTGGTCGGTATCCAAGCGTGCGAAGGCACAGAGACGCGGCACTTCGGCGTGCCAAGGAAGCTTTATACACGCCGCCAGACCGGCAAAACTTGCTTTCGACGAATTGTGCCTTTTTCCTGCGGTACTGCGCTTTCGTAAAATTTTCTACATGTTCACAACGGCAAGTCTCAACGGTGCCCTGAGTCTTAAAAAAACTTTTCGGTGAATGACGACGAACGAGTAGAAAACGTGTCTACAGTACGCTGGCAAACCGCAGCAAAAGGCTAGCGAAACCGCAAATCATATCCCAGCAAGGTTGCCGTCAGGTGGCTTCACTCGCGCTGCAGCGAACAAGTGGGGAAGCGCGTTCCCCAACGTTGCTAGATTACCTCCCAAATAAGCTCCCCATGCATCCACCAGGTGCACATTGAAAGATCGTTTAATTAGCTTTAAAATTAGTTTTCTTGTGCCTTTCAACGAAAGACTGGTATCTTTGAGGTTATGCTGCAACACGCAACACAATAATTTACAGTTGTGCACTGGGGGCATTTTCTCAAACTGAAGCAGAACCCCAACTTCCTTCGAAGCATTGAAGCTAAACTAAATATTTGCAGCTTAGCCGCCTTCTACATTAGGCATCCCATGCTTGTTAGGTTTGCTAAACCCATCCTGTGGTTATGCCCGTTGCACTGTTCATGATCTTTCGGGGAGCCAAATGTTTTAGTGCCCAGTGGTCATAATGAAAGTGTATGGTACGGTGCCTGGAATGCGTCTTTGACTGGTGTGTCTGGCATTCTCTACTGCTTGGGCATCGAAAGTGGTCCCAAAGTGGATTACAAAGTATGAAGCAGGAGCTGGCATGTCATGCTGTCGGAGGTCGCGAATTTGCTGGTTTGTCCTATGCCTTTAAAAGAAGACGAAATGCAAGTGTCGCTTTCGCCACAGCGTCCCAACTACTGGCCACTAATGCTTCCGTGAACTGTCAAACTGATAGTGACCTACACTAGAAAAGGCGGTCTCCTTTTTCCAGCTCTACTGCTGTGCCACGATCAAGATCGCGGCAGGGTACAGCACGCCACAACTGTGACGTCATCGAACGGAAATCGAGGAACCATAAATGAAGACATAACCAGCGCACGAGTCGGAGACCTGTTCCAGTAAAGACCTATTGGTGTATTGGGACATTCCAACGGACCAATACACCAATAGGCCTTTATCAATAGGCCTCAATTGGACCCACACACCAGCAGGATTCTAATGGACCACTAGGTCCCATCTATCGGTTACGATAGGATTCTATTGGTCTATAGCAGTGGTCTCAAACTCATTTTAGTCTGTGGGCCAGATAGCCTACACAGGAAAGGTCGAGGGCTAACGTAGGGAGGAGGGGGGGGGGGGGGGGTTAGAAGATTTTAATGAGAAGCGACCTCGCGTTCTATGCTTTTTGTAAAATCACAGTTTATCCAGTGACCTCTTTAAATTTGATTTGTTTATAGGACTACTTTGGGCCCTGACCTGACGTGATAACAAGAATTAAAATGACACCGCCCCGCCAACGTACTGGCATTTTAATAGAACAAGAGAGCAAGTAATCTGTCGTTCCAAGCTCATCATGTCCTTAAAAAAACAATCAGTTGATTTCACAGTTCTTGAATTCCTCACAAGTTTTATTATAACATGCTGAACAAATCCTCGTCTTTTAATGTTGATATATTTTTGAATGCGAAGATCCCGAGTTCATAGCTTTATCTTTGGCACTTGCTCCTGCTAAGCGACAGTTTGGGCAGCCGACATGCTCCCTTCAACGAATAGCTCGCGCTTTCAGCCTAGCAGCGGAATTGTTGTAAATAACAAACAGCTCGGAAGCAAGAAATAAGCAATAAGTAAAGTGAAGCAAAAGGCAAATGAATATGGATAAGTATAAGATATGTGAATACGTTAAAAGAGCAGAGCTACCTTTCGAACGAAAATCAATCAACGAGATAAGATCACTGTGACGCATGCCATTTCTAGCGCTCGAGACATGGAAGTCGGGACTTGCAGCCGGTTGCCTGCGGGCCGCTTCCCAGCGAGTCGCGGGCCTCATGCGACCCGCGGGCCGCATGTTTGAGACCCCTGGTCTATAGACCCCTTTCGAAATACTGCCCTCTTTTGGCGGCTGTGGAATCCCTGCACAATGGCGGACTAAAGCCGCAACGTCACGGCACACTTTATGCGTTTGGTTGGAGCAGAAGAAAAAAGAAACCCACAGAACAAGGTGATTAGCGCAGTGACGTTGCACTTTCGACGTTGTTTGATTGGGTGGTCGGATATTAGCGTTGGCCGCGCTCCCACGTTCGCTATCATATGGAATGACTTGCACGTTTCACGACGTCAGTTGTTCCGACATTGTGCAGTGGTTCTGACCTTCTAATAATCGGCACGTGAATTTCGAAAGGGGTCTATAGGTTTACTGGACCATAATCTTATACATATAGGATCTTCTATTGGAATTTTTTCTAGGAATCGATGGGACTGCTTCTTGATGCATAAAAAGTCGTTCGCTGAGGTCTAAGAAAGTATTTGCCGCATGGCTGGGGACTTTTGTAATGCGGGTGATGCGTCTCAGGAGGTTATTAAGTCTCTGAAGTTGGTGTTCGATAATGCGTTGATATGGAAGTCTGTACATTATCCTGGTGTATACCAGAGCTTCCGTGATGCGCCGAAGTTCAGGTTCTTTAACTCCATGGTTCTTGTGTGCGATTCTCCTAAGCATGTGTGCGATGTGGTTAATCTGTTGGAGTTTGTGGCGCCCATACGTCGGCTTGCTGTCCATGTTGCCAATAAAATCCAAGAATGCGTATGTACAGTGTACTCAACTGTTAAACATAACGCGGGAGCAGTGGCCGGAGTAGGCCGGAGAGACTGCATGCGTCATCTACCGGCTCACTCTGGCATCTTATGCCACGGTTGTTTTTTGGGGTTACACTCCCAGCTTCAAAACAATCACCGATGCGTGACTCGGCGATAAAAAAAAAATAAATGTCGCTCTTCGATTTTGTTTTTGTTGTTTAAAGAAGGTGGCCTTTGTCAGAGAAACTGCAAGATCACCGAGATATGGTAGCCCCGCATGGTAGTTGCGTTGGTGTGACTAAACAGAGTGGCAAAAACAACAAAACAAACAAGTAAAATTTGAAAGCGTGGGTGATAAAGAAACGAGGAGGTCATGCGATAATTGTAGCGGGGGGTGGCGACAATCGCAAGAAGAGCCGCCTTATTCTCTGCCGAATCATTGATTTAATCGCTAGACAGCTCTGATATCAGTTTCGGCCACCGCTCCCACGTTATATTTAACAGTTGAGCACACTGTACGGTTTTCGCGGTATAGGTATTCCGTTGACGTTGAGTTTGATGGGACGTCGTTGTTCCTCTCCTGCTTTAGTTTGGTCGTCTAAGACCACTAAATATTCACACTTCTCGGGTGAGCATGTAAGTCCGAGAGTGATAAAGTATTCGGCAACAACGCCGATCCCCCTCTCGATAGAGCTTTCCTGTTCCCCCGGATTTCCCTGTGTGCTCCACAGCGTGATGTCATTTGCGTAAATAATATGCTTGAGTCCTGAGATGCTGTCCAACAGGGGTGGGTAATCTTTGAGCGCGATGCTAAAAAGTCTGGGTGAAAGTATTGTTCCTTGGGGTGTGCCTCGTGTAAGCGGTGGAGGAGTAGATCTTTCCGTACGAATTTGTATCTGCCGGTCATTAAGAAAGCTGCGAATATACTGCAGGTGCAAAATGTTGGCCCTGGTTTGGTGCCATGTACTTTCTCCAGAAGGGTGGTGCGTTGAACGCTAACAAATGCTTTGTGAATGTCCAGTCCTACTATAATGCGGGTTTGTGCTTTGCTCCCGTTTGAAAAGACGTTTTGTTTGATTTGAATAGTGCTGCGTCTCGAGTCGAGACATGTCGACGGAACCCGATGAGCGTAGGTGGAAGGCAGTGTTGGGAAGTACTTTAAGTACATTGTACTTAAAGTACTACTTCAAGTAGGGTTAGGAAACTTGTACTTTACTTGAAGTACATTCTCCGAGTATGTACTTGTACTTTACTTAAAGTATTTTTTTTTTCTGGTACTTTCCGAGGAAAGTACAATTCCAGACTTCAAAGTAAATTCCCCAAATTTGGTTTTGTTAAATTTGTATCACGAAATGATGCTTTGTCAACTCCGAAGAAAAACTTGGAGGGGTATTCTACTCTTGCCAGAAACGTGAGCAGACGACGCATCGCCCCGTTTGTTCTGGTAGCGGCTTTCCCGTAGTTTTTTAAACTCTGGCTACTTCTCGGTCGGTCAGCGCAAGCGAGGAGGTTTAAAATATTAGGAGAGCGAAATTAATCATAATGTAGCACTTGAGACTGTGGTGCGGAACAATTAAATTTTCAGGTCGAAGTAAACGACAACAGAGGAGAACGTCACAATTTTTTGAGACATTATCTTTTGATTATGATTAATTATCACCAGCGCGCTTGCACACTCACTGTTTTTTTGTTTTTTTGCATTAAGGAGAGAACACTCGTCTATGAGAGGATTGCTTGCGGAAGCTACGGAGCTGAGGGCTGACGTTATGCTCTCTCCTAGTACATTTAGCCCCCTTGAGTGCAAGAATTCAGTGCAAAGGGCGCCAAATTCAGAAGAGGGACTTCTGAATTTGGCTCCATTCCTGAAAATAACTACTCTGTGGCCACTTGACTTTATCAAATATTCGCCGCTGTTTTTGAAAATTGGCCATGCACCCCTGATTACCTCTGGTCCCTGGGCAATGCATAGCAGTTAAAAATCCCTCTATAGGGGAATGAAAGGGCATCATGAAAGATTGTGTTAAAACACTTGTACTTTACTTTCAAAGTACATTGTATTTATAGTACTTGACTTCAAGTACGTTGCACCCAGTGTACTTAATGCTTTACTTGAAGTACATCACGTCTCATCTACTTGTACTTACTTAAAGAAGGTGGCCTTTGTCAGAGAAACTGCAAGATCACCGAGATATGGTAGCCCCGCATGGTAGTTGCGTTGGTGTGACTAAACAGAGTGGCAAAAACAACAAAACAAACAAGTAAAATTTGAAAGCGTGGGTGATAAAGAAACGAGGAGGTCATGCGATAATTGTAGCGGGGGGTGGCGACAATCGCAAGAAGAGCCGCCTTATTCTCTGCCGAATCATTGATTTAATCGCTAGACAGCTCTGATATCAGTTTCGGCCACCGCTCCCACGTTATATTTAACAGTTGAGCACACTGTACGGTTTTCGCGGTATAGGTATTCCGTTGACGTTGAGTTTGATGGGACGTCGTTGTTCCTCTCCTGCTTTAGTTTGGTCGTCTAAGACCACTAAATATTCACACTTCTCGGTGAGCATGTAAGTCCGAGAGTGATAAAGTATTCGGCAACAACGCCGATCCCCCTCTCGATAGAGCTTTCCTGTTCCCCCGGATTTCCCTGTGTGCTCCACAGCGTGATGTCATTTGCGTAAATAATATGCTTGAGTCCTGAGATGCTGTCCAACAGGGGTGGGTAATCTTTGAGCGCGATGCTAAAAAGTCTGGGTGAAAGTATTGTTCCTTGGGGTGTGCCTCGTGTAAGCGGTGGAGGAGTAGATCTTTCCGTACGAATTTGTATCTGCCGGTCATTAAGAAAGCTGCGAATATACTGCAGGTGCAAAATGTTGGCCCTGGTTTGGTGCCATGTACTTTCTCCAGAAGGGTGGTGCGTTGAACGCTAACAAATGCTTTGTGAATGTCCAGTCCTACTATGATGCGGGTTTGTGCTTTGCTCCCGTTTGAAAAGACGTCTTGTTTGATTTGAATAGTGCTGCGTCTCGAGTCGAGACATGTCGACGGAACCCGATGAGCGTAGGTGGAAGGAGTCTCTGTTCTTCAAGGTGCCAGTTTTTATCTGGTGAGGGTCATTTTTTCAAAACCCTTACTTATACACGATGTCAGTGAGATTGGTCCGAGATTAGTAAGTAAGTCCGGTCGCTTGCCTGGTTTAGTGATTACACAGATGGTGGCTGTTTTCCAGTCTTTCGGAAGCAATCCCTTGTTCCAGATTTCGTTAAGGAAGTGTACTACAGACGAACCCGGATATATCGAATTCAAAGGGGATCGTAAAATATATAGTTCAATACGTCGATAATTTGATACAAAAATGTGTTAACTTAAGCTCCAGTTGAAATTTCCGCGCGTCTCTGCTAATACCGAAGGGCGAGACAAATGGGACCTTACCAAATAGAGCCTCTAAGAGCCGCTAAATACAGTAGAGCTTAGTTGGTGAAAATCACAAACACCACCGCTTTTTTGCGACGCTACGGTGTCTGCGATCGTTTACACAGCGCCGGCAACAAAACACAAAAATAATTTTAAAAAATGAAAAAAACGAGCCGCATAAAAAAAAACTCTCGATCCATAGAATAAAGTTAAGCAAGCAGCAAAAAAAAAGAAAGGCAAAAAAAAAAAACGCGCAAAGTAAAACGGCGAAAGAAAGAGGTAAACCAAGATAAGGCGTTCAAAGTGCGATTGCTCAACCGTTGACTTGTATTCGGCACACTAAACTAGACGAAGACTTTTTTTAGTTTATTTTGGGGCTAAGGAGTCGCGCAGCGACAGCGGTGTTTGGGGAACGAGCGCACCGTTCCAACAGCAAGCACTCCCTGCCCCCCTACGCGCGCGCGCGCGTGCCTTTCCCTTTGTTATTGCCGTCCTCCACTTTTTTTCTTCACGGTTGTGCTTTTCTTTTGTAGCGTGAGCTACACTGGCCGAGGTTGAGCAGTTTCGCGTGACTTTCAAAGAGCCGTGCTGCGCAAGCGCGAGGAGCAGTGACGTCACACGGCGCACAGCTGGCGCGCCGGTGCCGCCGCGCGCTCCGCCGCCATCGCGCGCGCCTCGCCGGTCTGCGCATTCGAGGAGTGACGTCATAGCCGCGGCAGACGCACTGGCGCCGCCGCGTGCCCAGCTGTGCGCCTCCGTTGGGCAGTAGCCAAGTCTGACGCTGCACCGGAGCCGCTTGATAGCGCCTCTCATTTTCTGCGCATAAACTCACGCTACGTATATCCTGGCATAGCCGAGCTAAGCCACCGCAATTTTTTTTTACAAGTGCTCTTTCGCTGCGTATCCCCCTGCGCGTATGCTGGCTTGACGGTCTGCTAGCCCCGCAACGCGAGTTATGTGCTCGCCGCGGGCGCAATCCGACCGTGGGAGAAGCGACGGACCGCCGTGCTTTGTTCGCTATATCGAGTGTCCCCGCCATGGGAGTTCGATAGTTACATGTGATTTTCAAGGGGATGTTTGAACTGTTCGATATAAACATGTAATTCGAAATACCCGGGGTGATATATCCGGGCTCGATTGTAGTTGGTAACCGCTTTGCCGATGCGGTTACGTCGCCAGTGTGGCGTAAAGTGCTTTAGAAGTGTACTAGTTTACATGCTGTAGAATGCTAAATATTTCAAAAGTGCACAAAAAGCATGAAAGTACTTTGTGCAAAAATTTTCAGCTCAAAAATATGATTTTCAAAAGTTAAAACTTTCGCAGAATAAAGTCTCAATATGGTAGAGATGCGCGAAAAGTCGTTTGTCATTTTATTTCTTTCAAACTGTAAATAAATGTAACCAATTCTAGTAGACCAGTTTATGTGCGCTATGCACAAAAAATATTTACGGCGTAGAAAGTTGTATTCTTCATTTTTGCGGCCCTCAAAGTTGCGACATTGTGCATTTGGGACACAATTTGTTTACACGAAAATAAAGTATACACTGAAAAAAAAAGGGTGTAGCCATTACACCCCTTGTCACGTATACGACACCCCAGAACTTGTTCGACTTACAGCGCACCGACGTCGAACTGACGGCCCCAATTTTTACGAGGGGCTTGATAACGGTGAGATATCTTTTTAAACAGCTAAAGTATGTATCAGACTACAGAAAAACAAACAAAAAAAACACTGAGGTTTTGCAGTAGGGCCAAGAAAACCTTGATCACGTTTTTTGCAGACAGTCACACATACATTTTCTATTTTAATAAGTTGTACAACTAGGCTATCAAGCCGCTCGTGAGAGTTGGTAGTGTCGGTTCACCGTCAGTGCACTGTACGTCCAATTGAAGTTTTGGGGTGCATTATGTGTGACAAGGGGAGTAACATATACCCTATCTTTTTTTAGTGTACACACACCCCTATGACTGTCATTATCTTCTCACACTGCCATCTCACAGGTCGTACACACCTTTGTTCCAGTGTCCTAGTCGTCCCCAGAAAGTCGTCTGCAGTGCTATCAAGGATGCAGGTGCACAAGCATAGCTCAGCAAACTAATTACTTTGCAGCAAAGAGATTGCACCCATTCTCGCATATTTTGGTCTTCGTCGATTTTATAGAGATTACCTACCTCATATATTGCTCACAACCGATTCCTTCTTTCCAGGCAGCCATACCTTCGGTTATTTCCTGGTGGCTTCAATTAATATAGCATTGCAGTATTAGGAGTAGTGTTGCTAATCGGAAAAATCATCTTGGAAGTCGAGCTTCTTAAAACCTCATGTGCATGACATCAGTTAAAACCTCATGAGCATGACAAGCAATCTAAAACCCCTGTCAGACGGGCAATTTAACGCCAGTTTCGTCAAATGACATCAGAGTTGTCGGCTGATCAGGACGTGCCGCTCGTGACACACCACAATCTACACGCTACGGACCATGGGCAAGTTGTGCGCACGTTTAGACAGCACGAAGTCAGCCCCAATGGATGCCTGGTCTCTCCTTCGCAGACTAGAGATCTAGACAGTGCAGAACCACTCCTAACTTGGGGTCTCTACGAGCCCAGTAACGATAAACGGCCGCGTGCCGGTGCGGTGCCCACCCGGATCGAAACGGGCGGGGGGTACACCTCGTGGTGCGATTTATTTTATTTGGACAGGGGCAAAGGTGGCCGCCCCTACGTAGTTGCGTGGCCTCTGGTCGTGGATGGGACGAAACGGAGCACTTCACTGAGCACAGTGGTCGCGCCTTGCGGACGCCACACTGCCCCTACGTTCGCCGACAGAGTGAGGACGGCAGGGCGTGTCTTTCGAATGCCCGACCCCCACCCGTGGTTTGGTCGTGCGCGCACGCTCGACGTGGACGAAACGAAGGAGCGTTGCCAGAGGTAGGACGACCGAAGCCCCTCGCAGCCGCTTTCGCCTCATCGGCGACCGGGGTCAAGAGAAACGAGGCCGCTACTTCCGGCGCAATTTATTTTGATTGGACAGGGGGGGGGTGGGGCCCTAGTCGTGGGGCCTGGGGTCGTGGATGGGCATGGAGTGGAGGACCTCGTCGAGCAGCTGCAGGGCCCTGTGCAGGTGCACCTCGATCCAACAGGGGGTCTCCTTGATGCTCTGCCGGGGATAGTCGGGGCCCCAGCCCTTGACGAAGCTCAGCCGCAGGATGCACAGCCGCCGCAGGTCGTCCACCCCGATGCCGGCAGCCGCCGACAGACCTGCGGGCACGCGGTTTGCGTCAGAGGTCTGGAGGGAAGAGGACTGCCGACAAACTCCCCCGTTGGCGTCGAAAACCATACACCATTTTCATCCACCGTGGGAGTTCCCGAAGTTTCCGATCTCGAGAAGCACCCATCTCTCTCGACTGCTAGGCGAAGGACCTCTCCCGGTCTCGATGTCGATACTAGATCAGGGCATAAGTCTCGGGACTTTGTAAACAATGATGCACAAACCAAGGAGTGTTTGGTACATAGTTATGCATCATAGGATGACTCGGTTCTTCTAAAATAGTGCTGAAGAGCACGTTGACCCTGATCCGTTTCTCCCTTTTCAGAATACAGATGGCACGCAAGATGTGACTCCGTCGTCGACTCATTGCACCATCTGGGAGTCACTCACTCAACCACGATTGTGCGAGCCGCGCAGCAATCTCCGCCACATTTTTTTTTAGCAAAAGAGTACACCCCTCAAATGGGGCCAGGGTTGCCAGGTGTCTGAAATCAAACCCGCCAAACTTCTACGAGATATAGCCCAAAAATAGCCAAAAGTCGATCCAGAAAAAATAGCCCAAAAATAGCCCAAAAAACTGATCATTTGCAACGTTTTTTTTTTTTTTTTTTTTTTTTTAACACAAAAGACACATAACACATTTTTAGCCATCAAATAGAAATATTCACACATCACTATTTCGCAGAACCAATGGAAGAGCATGGGTACATTACTGCAGTATTGAAACGTGTGAGAAAAACCTCTGAGGGAACAAAGTCCTTACAGCACTGCTCTTGGCCCCACAGTCCGAATTTAACATAGAAAATATTCTCGAGTGTTTCCATAGCCATCCTGTTTCGCAAGTCCGTCTTTGTGAGGGTGACTTGGCTGAACACACGTTCTACTGCAGCGTTGGACAGTGGTAACGTAAGCAGTGATACATACAGCCAGTTGCGATAGCAATGGAAACATGCACGACCCAGCACTGTTTGTGGCTTCTTTTACATTCTTCCAAAATGTTGTGACAGAGTCGTCACGGAAGTCAGGGAGCCTGCATTGTAGAAGGATATACTCTTACTCCATAGCGGAAACATCGGACAACTTCATGAGCTGGGAAAATGCCTTAAACAAAAAATCAAAAGAAAACTTGCCGATACTGTTACAGTGCAAGAGATGGAGGTCACTTAATAATTTCAAATTTGAAGGCAAACGTTTTAGGACACTCTTAATGCATGCAACCTATATGGCACGAGAACGTCAGTCTTCTCGTCCTCGCTGAGCGACGACTTTTCCAAATCATCGCGGAAAAGACTTCCCATGTGACAAGCCCTAACATGCAACAAATGGCCTTCCCAATCCGAGTCAGGGGACGCGTGAGCAGGGAGAACAACTCGCTGAAGAAAACACTTCATGAACAAACTCAGATCCGCGTACAGCTTTGATGGATCTGGGTCTTCGCTCTGGAACACTTCGTTAAGCTTGTCAAATTCGTCTACAATGGGGCTTAGGAACTGGACAAACAAAAAGTTCTGCTCATCATTGAACATCTCGAAGAGCATTTTAGCAAAATAGCAACGCTCAGTTGACCTTGCAACATCGAAGGAATCGCGCCGTCACTTGTTGAGATGGAGGAATAACAGCACACGCTTGCATTCGGACAAGATTCGGAGGTAAACAATTGCACAAGGCGCGCAAAAAGCAGACGAATTCGTTTGCTGTCACATACTTATCAGGGTTAAGAGACTGAAGCGCCAAATGTTCACGTAACTTACTCTAAAAAATACATTTGAACCTATAAATCCAAGTGCTTTCAGGCATTTTAATTCCAGCACAGGTCAGAAATAGACCAATGCACAGGTCAGAAATAGCCCAATACTAGCCAAATAGCCAACTAGATTTTTTCCCGCCAACTGCAAATAAAACTAGCCCAATTTGGCTATTTATAGCCCAACCTGGCAACCCTATGCACGGAGGATCTTTTTCCCCCCTCTCTCTCGCACACGTTTGCCGTTTGGTGAGCGGCATGGCCTTGCCACGCGCGCCGTCATCCACCGCACAAATTGTGCGGGAGCTGAGATTGCGGCCCCTGCGCAGGGCGGTTGTGCGGGTTTGGGTGGCACCTGTAACTGCTCCAAGGCAAGGAAGGTGCCTAGAAATCTCTCTGCAGCAGTGTGGAGGCATCCTTTTCTGTGTGTGTGTCGAGTGCCACTCAGCAGAAAGAATGATTATCGAGCTGTAAAATGTTACCACTCGCAAAGAGTCGCGTGTGTATCAGGACACTACTCGAAGGCTTTGATGTTTTCCGGCCGATCACACGCGATCTGCGTGTGGGCGGTTGTAAATATTGCTGGTTTGGGCATAAGCTTCGGAGTCGCAGCATAGCTGACGCACAATTTTCCAGGAAAGTAAAAAAAAAAAAGGTTGCTCTCTTTTTTACATCACTTTCTAGATTCAATTTTTATCTCCAGTGACATACAGCATTGCCTTTTCTGAATCGTACTATGCCGCGAGCAACTGCGAGTCACTTTGCTATTTTATTTTAGACGCCAGCTAGCACACGCTGGATGAAGACAAAGCTCCTTACGCAAATATCTTACTCCTAGAACTGTGTTGAAGGGGTGCGGAAACAATTCATTCGGAAATCACCGAAGGCACGCGATTGTTCGTTGGACCAATCTGTCTTTTACCTGTTCCAACACGGGAAATGGCCGATCCTGTAGGTAACCTTGGGTGGACTGAAACTATGGGTTGCAAGGTGTTTAGTGGAATCTCGTTGATACGATTCGGCATAATACGTTTTTCGGTATAATACATTTTTTTCTTCATTCCCGGCCAACATCCCATAGGAGCAATGTATTTTGATACGGACAATACGACCATATTTTTGCTTGAAATCGGAAAATACGACCCCGAAAGCGGATTCTCACGGGCATTTAAAAAAATTATGCCTTTACAACCCAATATGCATACTGGAATCACAAACTCAAATCACATTCAAACGAGCCACGAATGGCCCGTTGCGCGGCCACAGCAGGAGAGCCACAGTTAACGCTGGGGCGTTCCAACATGGCCGCCCAGTCGGGCGTTGTCGTTCGCCATCAAGCGGAAAGTATCACACTCTGATTTCACGTGGCTAGGTGTGCGTTGCGCTCGGTAGGTAGCGCTGGCGATGATGGCCGCCTCTTGCACAATTTTTGCGTCTCCGCGCATTTTCTTTCGTTTTCCGAGTGCGCTGTCTCACTTTGTCTGTTTGTTCTCCTGCGCTCCCTATTCACGGCTCTCGTGGCATCGTTAACCACCGTGACAATGTCAAGAAAACGCAAGCCGCTGTCTCTAAAAGAAAAAAAAATTGACATTATCTCCAAGGTCAAAGACGACCCGAACAAGCACTTAGACCTGGCACTTGAACTAGGCTTGCCGGTTTCTACTTTTAAAGGACACATGAAAAGAAAAACAAATTTTTTTTAAACGGCTTAGATGGAAGAAGGATGTCATAAAACGATTTTACAACGAAGAAAAAAAATTTTCAGAGCTATATTTACGGCACAATACGAATTTGTAGTTGGCGCCCGCGGGCCCCGCGGAAAAGTGGCCCATATTTATCACGTGACTGGCCCTTATTTATCACGTGGTGCCTGCGCTCTTTCGAAAGCTTTCTATGGTCTTTGAAAAATACTTATTTTCTTCATTTTTTTGTTGCACTTATTTTGTAACAGAATATTTTGACTTTTGAGAAACTTCAAGTATAAGAAAATCATCACTTCCGTTTTGACGCATACGAAACCAAACAAAGTCAGCCATTTTTTCTGCGAAGGGGCGCGGAGCTGACGGAGCGCGGTGGGCGCGGTGTTGTTTTTGACATGCCGGTTCAACGAAAGCGACGCCGCTGCTCGACGAAAGGCTGCAGTTCTCGTGATCGTGACCAGGAGGATTTCAGTAAACATGCGGTACCGGCGGACGAGCATTTGAGAGCGATCTGGCTAGAGGCGATCGGGCGTACGCCTGGCACGTCAGGCGAGAAGAATGTCCGGGTGTGCTCTCGTCACTTCGCCCCAGAGGCCTTCGAGCCACGCAGCGAGCGAACCCAACGCGTGACTTTAAAGCCAAATCGCATCTCGTCACTGGACAAATCTAAACGATTTGTCGAGTGACGAGACGGGCGACGAGAACCCGCTGTCGTGCGTCGAGGCAAACCGCACGAGAAGCGTATCGCTGGCCTCGGAGCTTTCCGCGGGGGGGGTTCGCTGCTCTGCGAGGCGTGTCCTCGTAGGGGCAAAGCCCGAGCTGCCTGCTCCGGTCGACGAGTCTGCGCTTCAACTCGGGATCTATCGTAAAAGACGCGGAGCAGACTACCACCGCTTCCACGACCAGCACACAAACCCAACAACCAACGTTGCCAACAACACAGCGCGCGTCGAAGTTGAACGGAAGTGGCACCTTGTTTAGCCGAGCAGCCAAGCCAATCCAAGCGGCTTACCTCTCCTCCCCCCGGAGCGCACCGGCGCGAGAGAGAAAAGTGGAAAGGAGGAGCGTTACACCGCGCTTGACAAAAAACCATCTCGCGCCGTAAATATAGCTCTAAAATTTTTTTTTCTTCGTTGTAAAATCGTTTTATGAGATCCTTTTTCCATCTAAGCCGTTTAAAAAAAAAATGTTTTTTTTTCTTTGCATGTGTCCTTTAAAGGCACGGCCACATTGGCGTAGCGGAGGCCTCCGGCGTGACGGTCGTCGCTGCCGGTTGCTGACCGAAACCAGTTTTCGGCTTCAGCACCGCGATGGACGGCGCCGCACAGTCAACCGCTCCTTGCGCGGTTCAGAGATCGGCGCCGCTCGCCGCAGAAGAGAGGAGCCAATGGGAAGTGGCGTAGATAGTGACGTTGCGATGCCATGGCAACGCTCAAGCCGGTCCCCCGCGCGTCTTTCACGTTCCGAAGGACGTGTTTCGTGTCGTCTGCTATCCCTACTTCGCCCCCGACGCCTTCCCCAACGGAGCGGTTCCTTGAAACTGTGCGACTGGTTCCCTTTTTATATGACAAGACCAGGGTGTAAGATAGACAGGTGGGGAAACGGCCCATAGAGGCCTACAGCAATGCCGTGACCGGATTGTGTACTCGTCTGCTTGCGGGTACCCCCGATTTGCGACAGATGGCGCTGCGGCGAGAAGAAAAAAAATCTCCGTCGGTTTAGCCGGTCGCCACCGGTCGCTCACCTGGAGTGAGAGTTCGCGGTGCTCCACATAGATGGCGCCACAAAAAAAGAGAAACCCGAAAGGGACACAATCCGGTCGCTCATTTGGCTCTCGTTTCCCCACCTGTCTATCTTACACCCTGGACAAGACGCAGCCAGACTACCAAGATAATGACGCTAAGAACAACCGCTGGGAAATTATAGGAGAGGAATTCGGAATTACAAGTCAGTTTCTCCGTGGCACTTGTTGCATGCCGTCTGTGTTGTGACGGATGTCGTGTTGATTTGGTGACACTTTCGAAAGTAGCCTTTATCTTTGGCGCGCCGCCGGTGCAGCAAAGCACGGACCTTTCCTTCGGTGTTTTGGTAGAACCAACTCGGCCGGACAGAAAACCTGTGCCTCCTTCCCTTCAGAGCGCGGCGACGTCGCAAGATCAACGAGCAGGCTAGGATAATCACATTCACGCTGATCACCAGGTCATCATGGACACCTACCATGTAGGCAGGGAGCGCGGTTTCGATGCCAATATATGCGAAAGATGAGAGCCGAAACGGAAGAATCTACCGAAGAGCAGACGACGAAAGAGCGGGAAATCCGGCGCGGGAGGCGCGATCGCGAGAGCCAGTGCTGTCACGTGACGCCCGCAAAACGGAGGCCAATGGGACTCCTCGCGTTGGGACGCCGGACGGCGGTGCCGCCCAGCGGCGCCGACTGGCGGCGCCGTTCACGCTAGTGTGGTCAGGCCTTAACACTATCGTTGGCAAGCGGGAAGAAATCCGCAGCAACGTGCAAGTCTTCGGCGCGAGCAACAAGCAAACGAGAGGTACACAGCATGCACAGATGGAAGAGATCCTCGTGGCTTGGTTTAAAGAAGTACGAGCAGCAGGTGTGAACATCGACAGTAAAGTTCTCCGCGAGGAGGCCGCTGAGATCGCGAGCTGGCTGACCAAACTGCGGATCTTTTTTTTTTTTTTTTTTTAACTTTCAAAATAATTTGTTTATTGATATTAAAAAGAAGAAAACCCAAACCAAAGTGACCGACTATTTCGAGGCTGAGGAATAAAAACAGGTTTCTCACTAGGTATGCATATTTTATTACATTTTTGAGCTCATTTTGGATAATACGATTTTCGGGTAATACGTTTTATTTTTCGGTTCCCGTGAAAATCGTATCAACGAGATTCCACCGTACAACTTTTCTTCGAAGAGTAGTTTGTTGGGCTAGTTGGTTTTGGAACTTGGAATACATTTTAGCGCTCAAAACACAAGGATATAAAAACGAGAATCAGACACCACAGCGCACTGTGGTGTCTGATTCTCGTCTTTGTGTCCTTGTGTTTTTATTTATTTATTTATTGATACTGCCGGCCGCAAATACGCAGCCAAGGCAGGAGATATACACAATAAAATGCACTTGAAAATAAAATACATAGGTGTGGTGGCGTTACAACTCGTAGAGGAATAACGGGCTAACAGATGCCCTTGATAGGATTCTTCTCATGCAAGAATGACTACACAAAAGGATCTTTTACAACTACACGTCACAAAAACACACGTAAACATAAAAGCATGACTAGTAGAAAAGCACAATCACAGAAAATCAAACCAAATCATACCCATGTAATATCAAACAACATCCGATTCCTTTAACTTGGCTGTGAACGACAATACGCAATCTGTGGAAACGATTTCTTGTGG
Organism: Ixodes persulcatus; assembly: GCA_013358835.2. Lineage (NCBI taxonomy): Eukaryota > Metazoa > Arthropoda > Arachnida > Ixodida > Ixodidae > Ixodes > Ixodes persulcatus. The sequence goes on along the minus strand of JABSTQ010010666.1, from coordinate 132,442 downwards.
GAGCAAGTTCCATTCATGAATCGTACGTGGAAAACAGGAATATTTGAAGCAGTCAGTTCTACACCTTATTTCAGTGAAAGATTTGCAGTGCTTGTTCCTTGTTGGCCTACTAGTATTGAAATGAAGGTAATTGCTGTAGTCTAAGTTGAAATTGTTATTTAATAGGTTGAAAATGAACTTCAGTCGGCTAATTTTTCTACGTTTTTGTAAAGAAGGGACACCGCTCCGGACATAAAGTTCTGAGATTGATGTGTTTCTACCGTATGTGTTAAAAATAAATCGCAGCGCTTTTTTCTGAATTCTTTCCAACTTATTAATATTTGACTTTGTGTGTGGATCCCATACCACATCAGCGTATTCCATCAAAGACCTGACGAATGTCTTATACGCGATTAGTTTTGTATTGTTGGAACAGTCTTTTAGTCGCCGTTTTAAAGTCCATAATGTGCCCATTGCCTTGTGAGAAATGAAGTCAATATGTGAATTCCAACGCAGATCAGACGTTATTACTAGGCCCAGGTATTTATATTGGGGTACTGTGTTGAGCGCGGTCCCCTGGAGGCAGTAGCTGGAGGGGAGTGGATTTTTTTTCCTGGTTATTGTCATATGAGCACATTTCTTACAATTAAGGGACATCTGCCAGGTGTTGCACCATGTAGAAACCATCTCGAGACTCTTGTTTAGAATATTTTGATCGTTAGAACATTTCACTTCTTTATAAATAATACAATCGTCAGCAAATAAACGAATTTGAACAGAGGGGTCTACTTTAAGGTCATTAATAAAAATAAGGAAAAGCAGTGGTGCCAGTACGGATCCTTGGGGTACCCCGGATCCAACTGCTGCTGTCGAGGAACGAGCGTCTTGTATTTGAACGAACTGTTTTCTGTTGCCTAAGTATGCTTCTATCCATCTTAAGATCTGGTCGTTATTTAGTATTGCTCTGAGCTTAAGAAGAAGCTTTTTGTGCGATACTCGGTCAAATGCCTTCGCAAAATCTAAAAAAATAACGTCCGTCTGAAGGCCTAAATCAATTGTTTTTGCAAAGTCGTGGATCGTATGCGCAAGTTGTGTACTCGTTGATAGACCCCGTCTAAAACCATGTTGCCCCGCATTAAAAAAAACATTTTCTTCAAGAAAGGAAACAATATGCTTGTATAAAACGTGCTCAATTACTTTTACGCTACTGCATAGTAGAGACACAGGTCGGTAATTAGTAACGCAACGAATATCACCTGCTTTGAAAATAGGGACAATTTTGGCAGTTTTCCAGTCATCGGGGATTTGCCCTAGTTCAATTGATTTGTTAAAAAGAACCAATAAATAGTTAGAACATGACTCAGCATACCTTCTCAAAAATATGTTTGGAATCATATCAGGCCCCACTGATTTTTAGTGTTAAGGTTTAGTAATGCCGCAAAGATGCCTTCCTTGGTGAACGTAATGTGCGGAATGTGATGTTGGGGCGACCCACTCTCTGGAGTTTGATGATTGTCGGAAGTATATACCGAGGAAAAGTATTGATTGAACGCGCTAGCAATCTCAAAAGGATCGTTGATATCTACTCCGTTTTGTTTTATACTACAGACTGGTTGCTTTGGTTTGGTTATATATCGCCAAAACTTCCGAGGATCCGATTCCAAAAATTTCTCCAAAGTCACGTTATGGAAGTATTGTTTTGACGTATGGATCATTGCCCTTAGTAGCCTACGCAGATGTGATATATTAAGCCTGTCTCTTTTCCGCTTCTTAATTCGAATCCTATTAATTTTTCGCTTAAGATGTAAGATATCTCGGGTTATCCAGGGGTTTCTTTTTCGTATACGTTTGCAACGTGTTGGTACAAACCGGTCAATACAAGTATACACTGTGCCTTTAAACGAGAACCATAAGTCATTGATAGTTATTTCGTGTGTACTTAGTTCACAAAAATTTTCAAATGCCAGTTCAAGGTGGTCTAAAATGCTTTCATCTAGCGCTCGTGTGTAATTAGGAACTTTGACTACCCGGGCTGCTTCCTTAGTATTCAGTCCTCCAGTGAATTCGCACCAAATTAAGCGGTGGTCTGATATTCCTTCCCGAACATAACAATTAAACGTTTTGTTAGAAAGCTCATTAGATATAAAAATTAAGTCAAGCATGGTGCTACTTGATCTTGTGATTCTCGTTGGACACGTGACTATTTGTGACAAGTCGTTTGCAAAGGCCATGCTTGTCAGAAGATCCGAATGCCGGCAGTTAGGGTTCAAAGGTGTCAAGGTTTCCCAAGTGATGTTGGGAAGATTAAAGTCTCCTGCGATAATCATGTTTGCAAAACGAGGACTTTGAATATTTACAAAATCATATAGGCTTTCTAGTACACCTTCAGGAGCATTCGGCGGCCGATAGACGCCCCCAACGAGAATTGGGCTGTTATTAATGCGCATTTTCACCCAAACCGACTCTATGTTCGCAGTATCTTGAAATAGGGTTGCATCTATGTCTTTTTTAATGACTATTGCTACACCTCCCCCTCTCGAGTCACGATCTTTACGAAATATTCGGTGCGTTGGTGGAATAACTTCATCATTTATAATGCTGGAGTGCAACCAAGTTTCTGTTATTACAATTATGTCCGGATCTTCAGACAGTAACATTTGTTCAAGTTCAACAGTTTTATTTGCTATGCTTCTTGCGTTGACATTGATAAGAGTGAAGGAGCGCGATTCTAAACACCGATGTCATTCATTCATTGAGCACTAAAATGTTTTCTTCGAATGTGGGAATAAATATTTGCCGTCTATTTCTGTACTGCGCAAGAATCGCCGAGGTCAAAACAGACCTTACATTAGCGGTGTGTGTGGGGGTGCTTCGCACGCTGACTTGCGATTGCCCCCTCTGCACTACATGCATACCTGCAAACCTAGCAACATACAAATTCGGGCGACCACCGCACAAAAAAGAGAAGAGTCAACAAAATATTTTTTTTTTTTTTTAGTTTTACAAGAAATTTTGTGAAGAGGCACTCTGCACGGGTCACACTGTCTTCGCAGTTATTTTGGAGGAAACTGCCGATAGTGCCCTGCCCTTCTGCGGCACGAACATAGTTCTGATGCTTTTGTGAAGTGATGTGTATCTTGGTGTCGGCCTTGCCGCCGTGCGAAACGCCCATACCGCAGGCGCACGTGGTACAGAATCTATACTTGTCACCCTTCCGCGCACTGACAAAGCACGGAAACTCGGTCGTGTACGATCTCAGAAATACATGCAAGTACTTCTTCTTGGCTTTTGAAAGCACCATCGATCGTTCCAATTAAACTCGGGGAAACACAGAGTAGTTCGGCGTTCCGCACTTCACTCGACGACCTGACAAAGCCAACTGAATTCTAGCGCACCCATGATCATATACTGTCGAGACCGGTTATAACGAAGTCAACGAGAATCGGAAATCACTTCGCTATATCCGCTATTTCGTTATAACCGACTTCAATTATAACTAGTGATGGGCCAAACTTTTGCCGAATCGAAAGTTCGGCGCCGAATCTCGGGATTCGGCAAAGCCAAACTTTTGCCAAACTTTTCTAAAGATTCGGCAAAGATTCGGCAAAAATACATTGTTACCAGACTTAACGTTGATATTTTGTTTTTTCTGGCGAAAAGGGGTTTTATGTTCCTTTGTTCTCAACTTATATGCAACATCTAATGCATATTGACATAGTTATTACTAAATAAGGTGATGTTCTACAAGATAATTGTATCGGTGTCGTTTTTGTGTGTTTACTGGCAATTTTAGTGACTCCTTGCAGAAGTGGCGTGACAACGAGGTTGGGTAGAAGCGAGCGTGGAGAATCACGCTATGAGAGTTTCGGTTTTGAGGCATCAGCGCAAGCCTGCATGTGTGTGTACATTGTTAAAATGAAGGCAATAACGCTGCGTTCTTGCTTTCTCTGGAAGTCACCGTTTTGTGCATTAAAACGAATACAACGGTTGCTGAGCCTTCACCAGAAGAGATGATAATAATATTGTAAATGTGCATGTTTTTCGATTTGAGTCACTTGACGTCAGCTTTGCATGAAAGTGTGCGTCCCATATTCGCAACGTCTCGTTTTTAACCTTTAAAATGCCAATTTCTGGTGTTAGGACACACCCGAATGTTTCGGAAGATAGGGAGAGTTAGGAATGTCAAATGTGCAACATCGAGCATTATTGTTCTGTGTTTAGTTTTATGCAGGTACATGAAAATCGCAAAATAACAATAATCGAAAAAGCGATATTATTTTGTTTTGGAACACACTACTCCTGAGCCGAAAACAGAATTGTTATAATTGCGAGGAGTGCTTTAAAGTAATTGTCGGCCAGTGCTTCAATGTTTCAGAATGCACCGCATCATCTGTCACTTGTGCAGTGGACTGCGTAAATTACTGGTCCATCTACTCTTGAGGCAGAAAATATTGAAGAGAACCACACTCTCTCACAAACGCAGAGTTACCGTGTTGCCTACTCCACACCGCACCGTAACCGCTGGTTGTACTAGACTCCACGATGGTAACCGCACGACTGCACGGCGTCCATTTGCAATCCATGGCTCCGTCGCGTTCTCGCGCGTGCGCAGACATTTGCCGAATTTCTGCCAAATCTTTGCCGAACTTTCCTTCAAAAGTTCGGCATTTGCCGAACTTTGCCGAATCTGAGGTTCGGCAGATTCGGTCCATCACTAATTATAACGAAGTGCAAAAGGGAATGGGAAATCGTAATCGCTTCTCTGTAACCGCTATTTCGTTATAACTGACTTCGTTATAACCGGTCTCGACAGTAAGCCGTGTTACAAAATGCGCTCGAACTTACTCCAGAGTAGAGGTTTCATACCTTGGCATTTGAAAAATCTACCCTCGTTTTATGCTGCTGCTCTAACTGAGTTGTCACGTGGTAATCCGCCAGAGTAACCTAAACCTACTGCTCAAGCAACTCGCACTGACATGCGCGTGATGATTATAGCAATGGGGCATCAAAAAAAAAAAATCCTATGGTGGCCATTTTTTGGGAGATTTGAGGTCCCAACCGTACAATCGGGAGATACGATCAAAATTCGGGAGATTCTTGAACAATTCGGGAGAGTTGGCAGGTGTGTACATATGTTCAGAAGGAACATTTAAAATCGCTTTCCTGGTCGATATGATATGTTCACTTTGTTGCCATCCTTTAATTACTGGACGTAAATGTAGTAATTTGTAACCAACCGAAAGAAAATATTTTTAACAAATTTGAAAATTTCCCTTTTTTATTAGCATCAATGTGAAATGCAAAGCGAGTTACAGAAGCTATTTTATGGTACTTCAAATGACTGACTATTTCAGCGCGTCGCAGACTTCCACCTCATAATTTCCTGGGAGAGTCCTATGTTATGGCATTTATCAAATCAATATACTAACTCCCACATGATTGCAACAAAGGCAAATAAGTTTTGTGTAGTACTCAATAAGAACAACTAAGCACAGGGTGACTCATACTTGGTCTGAGCTTACGCTCAAATTGACGCCACGCTAGCCGTAATGTGCAGAAAAAAATATATGAATGAGGCAAGAATAAAATACAAGGTGTCACAATGTTATGAAAGTAATGAATGTACAGAGGATGTGATAAGATGTTTTTACTCATCTGTTGTTTTGACACACAAAACTTAGTACTGTCGAATATCGTTAATTCAAACTCTCTTAATTCAAACTTGTGGATAATTCAAACTAACATGCATGTCCCATCCTATGTCTCTCTATGGGAGGAAACTCCCGGTAATTCAAACTTTGCTTTATTCAAACAAATGTTCGGTCCCCTTTGAGCATGAATTAACCTGATTCGATTGTAACCTCTTCATATGCTGCTTAAACTCGTACAACTTGTAGACAAGTCTTCGAAATTCATTGGATCTACTGAAACTATTTCAGACAAAACGATGCAGCAGCAAAAGAGCGGACGCCCTTGCTTTGTGGTGGTTATCTCGAGAAGCTCGCGGTCCTATATCAGAGAGCCAGATGGGAGAGGAAAGGTAGAAGTTTGTAATGATTAAAAGGTCTGATTGGACACTTTTACTCGCCTGACGAAGACCACGTTGGTCTAACTGGACATGGTAACCAAAGCAGAGATGCTATTGACCCAGAGTCATTTTGTAGCACCTTTCGAAGCAGTCAAAAGTCAATTATGAAGCAACAAAAAGTACTTTTGAAGCACAAGCACACTCTTCATTTTTATTCATAAATATTATATGTTAAGATTCGTGTGTTGGCCTATCCACCTAAAAAACATGCATATTTTGCCTTCACACTTCCGTGCAACGGCAGGTTTCGTTTCCTCGAACACAGAACTAGCTGTTTAGTTGCACATAGAAGCACTAGGCATGGCAACAAGATGCTGATCGATGACTGCAGTGAATGCTGTGAATGGTCATTATAGGTATGAAATAAAATGTAAACAAAATAGTATATTTCCCTAAAATAATGTTAAAATAATCTCGAGCACAGAAATTGATGTTTCATTAAAGTTCTAAAGGTTGCAATAAAACAAAAATTCTTAATTCAGGTTTTAAAAAAAGAAAATATTTTGTCATAAAATTATGAAAATTAGTGACATTTTGCCTGTAGAAACTCATAATACAGAGACTGGCACGTGAACGATAGGTATGCCTCCTTAAAACAATTCAGCCAAAGTCATTAAAGGGGCGGTGCAACGATATTCGATTGGAATGTTTTTCACTTTGTATGAGCTTGGTCAGTGGCGCACGCAACGCCACTGACCAAGAAACTCCTTTGTTGCGCTGTAATTTCGAGGACAAAACCGAGTGCTTTCATTCAATCTCTCCTTCGCAAAACCTGATGACGTAGCTGGCCGGTAGCAGTACCGCCCAGTGACGATATTTGAATGCGGCTCATAGATTGGACCCGAGCATGGCGTGGACACTCGATTTGGGCTCGTGATAATCGATAGCTCGAGAAGCATTCGGGCAGTGTCCTGTGTCCAATCGCTGCAATGACGACAACAGCCGAACCATAACAATGTCTGGAACTCAGCGCGTGTACTGTGCCTTGCCAACCCCAGCGCATAACTATGATTAACATTGGCGGCATATAATTGGCTCCAGATCACGTGGCCGCTTGTTCTGGCTGCGAGTTGAGGGGGTGAACTCAGCTCGTGTTTCTTTAATTTTTTCTGCGACTTCGATTGCGTGTGGTGAAAAACGAACGGGTGTTTCACAGATCGTTAACGTCAGGGATCCGTTCTAAGCGGTATTTGCGCAAAATACAAAAGTTGCTGCGTCGCCCCTTTAAGGTTATTCCCAAGATTCCTTCTCTGCATCCACCTAGTTTAGGTTTAATTTCTTCTACTGACTGAACCTCATGACAACTAAACAATGGTGTTCAAATATAAATAAACCGTTCGCTAAATCCGGAATTTCGGATCCGGAAAATCCGGAAAAACTTCACTAAATCCGGAATTTGAAAAAGATATCGTCAGAATACCGCAGTCTATCGTAAATAATAGCCGCAGTTTAATTCAGAATTTTTTAGTGCAACTAAGAGCTGTTACATTAACACTCATGAAGTTCTTTTATTTTTTTTTTAATATACAGGACGCTCGCGTGTTTAACGTCCCGCTCTGGGGGAATGCTTTCCCTTTTGGCACTCGGATGCACTGCAACGAAGCAAGATAAGCAAAATTGCAATACTGCATTTTCCGGTGTGTAAGTCACGTTTTTTTTTCAAACATTTTTCTTGGTGCGACCTATGCGACAATGCAACTTATATGAGTTTTTTTTTTTTTTTTTTTTAGGTGCGACGGCATTTTCTTTATATGCGGCACGCCATTTTTTTGCAGAGCACAACAACTACGTAGTTATAGGTGGTGTTTCCCCCTCCAGGAGGCACTGCTGTCGCCGCACTATTTTGACTCGGAATGCGAGATATTTTAATTTTTATGGTTTCCCCGAAGCTGCTCAATGTAGATAGGCAAGACAGTGAGAATAAAGCTTCTATAGCATGTTATTGATGTTGCCTAGTTCGGCCGAGGTTCCATATTCTTTTGCTTCAACCCAGTAACACTGAAAAGTAAGTGGGCCGGTATACACGTACGCATTGCAGAATATTTTCCCACGTCTTTCTTAGTTTCCGTTTGATGAGCAGTTATTTTTTGTGCCATGCTCCAGCCGTGTTGCTACATGTAAAAGGAAGGATTGTGGCTAGCCGATCTTTTAGAAGTAGCAAAAAAAAAAGTATGTCAAGGTTCATCTTTCTGCCTGCGCATCGATGCTCGCGTCGCCTCCGTGACTTGGCCTAGGCTAGGCCTAGTGCTCCAAAGCATGCTTCGCGAGTGTCTAGCTCCTTAAACTTTCGTTCACTCAGCATGCGTTCGCTTGAATAAAGTCGACTACCTTTTCATTTTGCGTATGTTACGTCCTTTTGCTGTGAAACACTCGATTGCCCCCGCCAGACAGCAAGACACTATGGGCACTTCTCGCGAATCGAAATGCGCGTCAAACAGTACGAGCGATCAAGCAATTGTGTTAAACTCCCGATTTCACGATACCAATGCGTGTAAACTAAAGAACTCATCGCGTGAACCGTGCAAAGAGGTGCAACTTTACAAAGGTGCAACTTATATACCAACTTTTCCACGAAAACGGCTCAATATACGGATATGCGACTTATACAAGGGTGTGACTTATAGTCCGGAAAATACGGTACTCACTTCGCTGCTGCAACTTGACTGCAGTACACAAGAGAGCAGTGAGAAGGGCACTCAACAAAGCTAACTTACACGCCAGAGAAGACTAGAAACATAAGTGATATTGCGAAAGTTCAGAGCTAGTGTTTGACACTGACAGAGAGATCAAATAGGAAAGTATATTAATGGCGGCTAAAATCGGAAGTTCTGAAAATTCGCACAAGCCTACCATAACAATCTGGACGCGTAGCGGGGCCTGAGCTATTACATTTTCAGTATTTAATAATAAAGCGAAATCAAGTTTTGGCGCAATAATGGCGCAAGTTCCTCACATTTGGGTAAATGTAGCAGGATGTAGCGGGGCAAGCCCCTTGGTGCAGTTTGGCGCAAATGTCTCAGCAATCGCATCACTGTACAGGTGATTAACGTGACAAAAAGCTGGGAAGCAAAAACTAGACCGCAACACACGAGGCAAATAAAACGAGAACAGCATCAACCATGTGATTACGCTATAAGAGCAGAGTCATGTTTCTAGCGGAAATGAATCGGCGACATGAGATCATTGCGGCGCATGCCATTTCAAGCGCTCAAGACATGGGAACGGGATCTCGTAGTCGGTTGCCTGCGGGCCGCGTCCAAGCGAGTTGCGGGCGGCGTGTTTGAAATTCTAGACCAAGAGCAACAACATGGCATATGTTCGCCAGACATCAAACTAAGTTAACTTTTTTTTTCGTCACATATTTTGAGGTAGTTTTACACATTTACGTGCCTACTGCATTCCTACGTAAATCTGGTACCACCTAGCTGTAACTTAAAACTAGGGAGTGTATTTTCCGGTTTTCATTAATGAGAGAAATGGGTGGAACTTCCTGTATACCCGTTGTTGAAAAGCAGTGAACAACAAAGAATGTGCATCTCGTCCCACTACAGAGGTCCTGGTCCATCCCAAAAAGAGCTTCGCTTGCTTCATTGATCGGACACGGGGGTATGGTCAATCCCCCCTCCCGCAACCGTGCCCATGGTCCCCCTACTTTTGAGAACCTGCCATATTGAGCAAACGTTTTCTATTTTGGGATTGGCCTTCCCCCGTCGGGGCAATTTCTGGTTGGCGCCGGGGACGTTGACCGTCGTCCTTTGGCTCCGGCGGCGGGATTTCGGGCCAGGACCTGTCCGAAAAACCTCTCACCCCGGTGGGGCACCCTCCGGGAAAGCGAGACAAAGCTCCAACGCATCCGGCGTGCAGACGGAAACGGCGCATGCGCGCGCAGAGGAACGCTGAGAACGACGTCGAGCTGCCAAACTACATTACAACCTTTTCATGGACAGCGAACACCATCTTGGGGTAGCAGAAACATACAAAGAGTAAAGAAAACAAGCACCAATATTTTGGTTCTTTTAATTTGCTGTGGTTACGGAATGGATTGACTTATATAAATAATCTTGATATAATTCGGTTTTGTATTGAATTTAGAAGACACGGAGCCGAAGATTTTTTTTTTTTTTTTAACTATAATTAAAAGGAAATTGCATTCGAATGCAAAAGTGCCAGAACAGCCGATTTTGACCAATTTCATCATTTTTGAGAAAATGTACAAACAAATTGTAGCTAAATATTCGTGCACTTTAGTTTCTCAATAACCTGTCAATGTCTTTAAAACAAAAATTTCAGAAAAATCTGTCCAGCGGTTATTGCGCGAGAATTTTTCAAAAACTGCAAGTGTTCTCTGTGGGGCTTCCAGGGTGCACTCCACTGACAACCCCCCCATCAATATTTCTTTTATTATTGCAAACAACTGAAAATAATTTCTGGGGATCGCCCTAAAAATATCAAGCTTAAAAACTGCATATTTGCACAGAAAAAAAAAATCTTTTTCAGAAAGCTTGATTTGAAACGCCCACCCAAATCTATGACATAGTCACAGCATGTGCCGAGAGGTTGTTCCATTATCGTGCCATTTGTAAAAAGATTGCATATCTTCTTGTCTTAGGGAACACAGTAGACCACACAAAACAAATTGGGTTGTGTGTATCTCTATACAGCCTAGAACTTGGTCTGCCTCAACGGGCAATGAGTCTCCCAGCTGTAGATGAGCAATTCAGCCAGTGCAGTACAACCGCTAGCCTGGAGTTCTTAACACGCATCACGCAGTAGTGATGCACGACCACACGCCGGCACGATGCTCATCCAGATCGAAACGGGCAGGGGTGGGTATTGAACCCAGGATCCTGGGTTCTACAGCGCGAGCTCTCGCTCCACGTGCTCCGAGCTGGTGTGCGCTAGCCCACTCGGCCACCAATTCCCCTAGTACACCACACAAAAAACATTACAGCTGCTTGTCGGTACTATGTAAAAAAAAAAAGGCATTATTATTATTATTACTAAATCTTCACTCATCTACATATCTAGTACACCTGTTACCTTTTATTTATGCAACATGTTGTCACCGACTTGCTTTTGCTTATTTATAAGAACCAAGTTAATTATTACTCTGAAAAATAAATGCGTGCTTTCTGGACATCGCGGAACAGTGAAACACGAGGGCAGGCATTATCCCAGGGGGGGGCTGGCGAAGCTTTATTAAATGCAATGAGACAGCCAAACATCACTTACAATATTGGTGCCAGATCTCTTTCAGAATTATACTGCGAGAAAACGCCGACGTTGTGCGTTACCGTATTTACTCGCATAATGAACGCACTTTTTTTTCCGAAAAATCGATGCAAAGTTGGGGGGGGCGTTCATTACGCGAGGTAAAATTTTTGCGTCCGTATTTACTCGGATAATGAACGGACCTTTTATCGGAAAGATCGACGTAACTTCTTACCTCTTTGAGCGCGGCGCGCGACTCCAAAACCAAACTGCGATGCGCAAAAAAAAAAATATTCCTCTCCTTTTTTTTTCTTGCTTCCGTGTTTTCTTTTTTGTTGTTTTTTCCGCCTTTCGTAAGTTGTTTTGTTTGCCCATGCATTCGCGACCTCGCTGCATAGGATAGAAAAGTGGGTTCGAGGGCTTCTCGCTTTTCTTTCCAAAGTGCGAGGAGGAGGCGAGGGCAGGATGGCTTCATTATGTGCGCTTTGCTTAGGCGAGGGCTTCTCCACTTTTCTTTCTAATCTCCTTGCGCGCGACGCACGACCCCGGAACCAAACTGCGCTGTGCAACAAAAAAAAAAGAAGCTTTTCTTTGTTTTTTTTTTTTCTCTTGGTTCCTTGGATTGTTTTTCTTTTTTTTCCCCTTTCGCAAGCTGAGGGCTTCTCTTTCTTATCTCCTTGCGCGCGGCGCGCGACCCAAAGTCCAGACCGCGCTGTGCAAAGAAAAAGAAAAAAAAAAACCTTTGTTTTTTTTTCTCTTGCTTCCGTGGATTCTTTTTTTTTCCCGCCTTTCGCAAGCTGTTTCGTTTCGCTTTGCTTAGGCGAGGGCTTCTCTTTCTTATCTCCTTGCACCCAAAGTCCAGACTGCGCTGTGCAAGAAAAAGAAAGCTCCTCTTTGTTTTTTTTTCTTTTCTCTTGGTTCGGTGGATTGCAAAAAAAAAAAAGCTCCTCTCCATGTTTTTTTTCTTGATTCCGTTGGATCTTTTATTTTTTAACGCCTTTTACAAGGCGTTTTGTTCGCCCACGCATTCGCGACCTCTCTGTACCAGGATAGAAAAGTGCGTTAATTTCGCGCGCGTAGGGGGAGGGGGTCAAATTTTTGACGTCCGAGTTGGGGGTGCGTTTATTACGCGAGGGAAAAAAAAAAGTCCAAATTTTGATAGCCGACTTGGGGGGTGCGTTCATTACGCGAGTGCGTTCATTGTGCGAGTAAATACGGTATATGAAGAGAAACTAAACTTAACAAGCAATGGCTAAACTTCGGTGTGTCGTAGCTGAGCTAACGCGCCTAACGCAATGTCTGCTTTCTTGCTCCATTTTTCTGTTGCTCTCTTCCCTATTCTCTCTCGTAAAACCACCGATGTCAGAACTTACTATTTTCAGCGCTTCACTCCCATCTTTACCTCCTGCTGGCGGCCATGGGGAACCGGAGAGGATGGAACGCTTTAGCACTTTGATCCAGCATCATTTTGGGGCCTGATATCTGTTGAATCAGCGATTTTGTATTTTACGCTGGCCTTGTCATGTATCAGCATTGCGGAGCGCACGTTATCGCCTGCCGTGATAACCAGCGCTGCCGGGTAATCTTTATTTGGTTTTTACCTATACAAGAGATATGCGAAGTGTATGTACAGCAGGTGCTGTCTGGCAATAAACGTGTTGAAACAGACTGCGTTGGCCTACGTAACAATACCGACCCCACAATTTCAGGACGTAAAGCTAAGTTTCCATGTTTGAGCAAGTCTGAACGCCCAGCCAGTAATTCCAAATCATCCAATACTTGATCACAATGGTTCACATGATTCCATGTTACCCAGAAAATTGGTTACAGTGATCATTTACGCCTTGCAGGAGAGTGTGTTGTATAAACAGCATAATTCGTAAAACAGAAATTCGTTGCAGTGGACATAAGAACGCATTGAACAAGTGAGAACAAATTGAACACATTAGAAATAAGCTGGAACTTCAGTTCCACTTCATTAAACAGGTTATTTCATACTAGATGCATTCATTATGTGGGAGTTTGACAGTACTGCTATGCTGGCATCTGTTTTCAGGGAGCCTAACAGTGAAATATTTTTTCCAAGATTGGATATTTCTTCAATCCCCTTCCTAACAACTCGCTACTGAAATAAAAAGCTCTTCATTCCATTTGCATGTTGTCAGACGATCCACATTTAAAGAATATCGTAATTTATTAATAATTTATATATGAAAAGAGTTTGAGTAATATTCTATTAATATTTGATTTATGGAAAACACAAGTTGGTATTTATATAAAACCACTAGTAAATGTACTCTTGCAGTGGCGTAGCCAGAAATTAATTTTTTTGGAGATGGGGGAAGGAGTTGAGGTGGCTGGGTTGTCTTACTTGGCGTGTCAAAATGCATGTGCATATTATAGGATCAGCCGGATTTCGGGGAAAGGGGGGGAGGGGGGGGCTGAAGCCCCATAAGCCTCCCCCATGGCTACGCCACTGTATTCTTGCCCTCCTCACCCCTCCCGTAAATGCCAAGGTCATTAGTCAGATTTCGACGTCCCTGCAAGCTGTCCACCGCACGGGTATTTAGTGTAAGAGAGCTGACGACAATTACGGGAAACTCGGAGAACCTGGAAGGCCTTAATCCCGAGGTTTCGACCCCTGGGAACAGCACTCACTGATGGCGGGAGCGATGCCTCCGACAGAGGCGGGCCCCGGGATGTGTCCGGCCACTGCAGCCGCCTGGGCCGCAGCCGCCGCCTGGGCCGTCTGCGCCTGCTGCTGCATCTGTCCGTGACACTGGCGGAGATCGAACACCTGTCCAAGGAGAGACACACGCTCCGGTTCAGCGTCCCAGCCCCATGACACTTGGCTCGGCCAACCTCGTGGCCCCGTCTCGGCCCACCTCGCTGTGTAGGGTCACGTTTGCGTTCCTTCTGCGAGATTTATTCTCGGTAATAACCTATAAATAACCTCCGGGCTGGTCTTATAAAAAAAGAGAAGAATGAAAAAAAGCCCAAAATAGGAGCGGTTGTCGAATAGAAAAAGAGCACCGAGCTTCGTTCGATCAAATCTTTTGTCTATGGCAGGATTTCCCTGGCTTTCCAATCTCGAGAAATGCCGACCGTAAAATACCGGGCATGCGCCCACTCAAGTTTTGGAGATAATCGCAAAAAAACGGGGGATGGGCGCTTGTCCGGCCATCAATTTTACATATAAATCTACTTTGCATATTTTCTCAGATCTTACAAATTTGGTAATGGGCGCTTAATGTGGAATGGGCGGATGCACAATATTCTACGGTAATATATATTTTTTTTTTCCGGATCATACGATTCACGTATTATGCAACATTTTCACGTGGTCCTGTGGAAGCCATACATATAATCGGGGTTCCACTGCAGTCTCATCATTGTCGTTTTTGTTTTCCACACTTTGTCTACTTTTTCTTTTTCTATATACAAAATAAATGTTTGGTCTTTTTCGGTGAATATTTTTACATATTAAACTTGCTTTGTTTTCTTCAGCGATATGTGTAGTACCTCCATTCAACCCAAAACAGTAATATGGCCTTTCTTTTACGATGGAATCTCGTTAATTCAAACGAATAATAACAATAATAAATGTCTTTATTTTGCCATCAGTTTACAGTTGGAAGGTGAAAAGGGAAAAACGCTGTAACGCAGCTTGATAGTCTCGAGCTGCCTAAATAGCAGTTAAGATGCGGGCACCAAAATTATTTACCTATGTCCGGGAAATGAATGAAAACATGAAGAGATCCTTTACACGAGAGAAAAATTGATTAGTGTCAACAGACTAGAGCATTAGCAGATAAAATGTGGCAAACAAACTAACATGCAGGTCCAGTCCTACGCGTCTCTATGGGAGGAAAATCCCGGTGATTCAAACTTTGCTTCGTTTACACAAAGATTTGGTCCCCATCGGGCTCAAATCAACGAGGTTCCACTGTACCGGAACTTCCGTCGGCAGTGGGCGAATATTTACAAACGGTTGTGTTTACCACGGTGCTGCCGTTGGGAGTCTGCAACTGCCGCATAAACGGCAACAATCCGGAATCAGGTGATCAAGAACCACGCACGGACAAGTACACACGAGGCAAGTACCAATGAGTGCTCTACCCAGAGTGAACGCAGCGAGAAACCTTCAATTTTTACTGGTAATCTAAATAGAAATTACACTTATATGACTCAATAAATCTAGGCGTTTAGTTTCTGAGGTCTTCAATGTAAATGTGTTTCGAGTTATTTTCTGTCTATGAGTGTCAAGTTCGGGAACGACTCCTCAACATTTACCCGCAGCTGCTCAATGCTCTTCTTCCGTACAGGTGGCCCAGCTGCATCTACGCTCAAAACTGGCAAGCCGCCAATGCGAAGTACAACAGTAACCAGAGATGGTTAATCAGTAAAATGCGACTGCCAGAGTACAACCGGCACCATATTTAAGAGCACTGCATTCTTCCCATAATCATAAATTCCGATCTGTGAGCCCCGTCATTTATTCTGAGAGAAACTTTCAAGATCTCCTCCTATGTTGAGAATTTATGGGAGGTTTCAAACAATAAAAACAATCTAAACCCAACATCCAACCAATGGGAACTTAAAACAAAAAAAAAAACAATCACAAAAAAAATTAATTTTAAAAAGCTTGTTTATTGTTGAAGCCTCCCCGGCATAAAGCAGGACAATTTCATTGACAGCTGACAACTCCATTAAAAAGTGTCCCCCCCCCCCCACACACACACACAAAAAAAAAAAGAAAAGAATGTTCTCAAACGTGAAACAGCACAAAAATTTGACAAAGGACGAGCAAAAGAAGTGCACGGAAAAAGCGCTGACTATCAACTAAAGTTTTATTTTCAAGCGAACCAGCAAGTAAACACAGGGAGCAGAGAGGAAAGAACCAATCGAGACACAAAAACACAACCCAACCGACAAGATTTCTACTGTCATCACTTTCACACGTGCCTGCCATTCTCTTTGATAAAAAGGACTTCATCATCCCCTAAGTGCACCGATGGTGCGCTCACAAATTCCCCTTCCCCTTTTGACAAAATGAAAAATGCCTCTTCAATCTCCCTGGCGGTCTTACTTTTATTACGCGCCAAGATCGTCAAGTCATTAAATATACGGTAGGTATGCAGCCGTACCTACTGCAATGTACTGCTAAGTGGCCAGCGGGGGAGGAACGGAGAGAAAGGGAATGCTTACTCGCCCTCACGTTCACGCACCTCCCCGTTTGTCCAATGTACACCCTACCACATGTGAAGGGGATCTGATACACAAGCCCCTAGTGCGCATGGTACAAAAGGAGTGCGGTGGTTGACATCACATTGCAAATCACTGGTACTAACTCGGTTAACAGAAGTGCACAGTCGTGACAGCTTCTGGGGTGCTGAAAACACCACTGGCACGTTATACTTGTGCGCCACTCGCTTGACCTGATGGGAGAGGGCGTGGACATAAGGCACCACCACCGGTCTTGTTGTCGGTTTTTGTCTAATCTTAGGACTGGGTCGGCCCCTAAACACTTTTATGAGGGACTCTGCCGCACCCACTATCAACGTCAGAGGGTATCCCACCGATCTCAGCCTAGATACCTGAAACAATAGACTGTCCTCACACCTATGGTGGCATGACTTCAGCAGAGAAGCCCTCATACACGCCGTAGTAATCGCCCTCTTCACAAGCTTAGAATGCGCTGAACCGAATGGATCGAGTGTGGCACCGGTCCTCAGTGATATACATCTGGCGAGATGTGACAGCTCTAAAGCAAGGTCTTTGGATTGCCGCGTTTTGAGAGTGTTTCGGTACATGGACGACTACCTAGTACTGTACAATGACAACCAGAGCCCTAGCCCTCAAGGAGTGTGTTTGGATTTCTTGGCCTGATTTACGAAGTGCTCCCCCGGTTTATCCTTTAAGTTCGAGACACCCACAGGAGGAGCACTACAGCTTTTGGACCTGAGGCTTACTTTGCAGCCGTCACATACATGTTGGTCCTATGAGCCACGTTCAAAGAAGGGGGTTCTTCCATTCGGTTCAGCGCATTCTAATGGCGAATTCGCGTGGTTCTTTCTGTGCGCTCTCGAGCGCTCTTTCCAGAGCACGCGAAATCGGGTGGTGGAGAGAGTGCTGTGGCCTGATCGGCTAGTTCCTTCTGAGGGCGCCTCTCCCTCTCGGAGCGCTCTCTAGCACTCCGTCAGTAGCCGTCGGAGTGTGGAGCGGTGCAGGCGTCACGTAGTACTTGGACGGGGATCACGTGGTTTTGTTGACAATGGCCGGCAGTGGTCTGCGGTGGTGTCGGGGTCCGCCGAGACGGCGATTGATATGTGGTTCTACAAAGTGCTTGTGCATTCGACGGTGCGAGGATTACAACGGACGGGACGACATTTGTTTGTGACCGTAACAGGAAAAGTCGACGTGTGAAGTGTTCCCAGTGCTTTTACGAGATCATAAATCTCGCGGCGGTGATTCCGCTAAGCCTAACCGACGAAGAAACAGCTTGCAGAGCTCGCCGCTGTTTCACCGGGTTTCGTGGCCGCTTCAAGAAATTTTCAGGTTTGGTAAAAGTGCGTTCAAACGTTTGTGTTGTAAATTAAAGGGAAAGCCGAATCTAATTCACAGTCATTTGTGTCACATGGCGATATGTGTTATATCCTGCTTGCACAATATTTCGCCGTGAAAAAAATATGGTTTATTAACCATTTTATATTTGCCTGCTCTGCCGTACGCATGACCGCCATCGCAGCGCGTTCACTGTTGAAAATGCGATGAGTTGACAACTCTTTCCAAGCATTAGCTTTCATTCTGTTCTGCAAAAGTCAATTCGCATACTGCTGTTTTTTTTTTTTAACATGTTGATGCGTAAAACGATTTACGTCACAACCGTTATTTCTTCACGTTGCGAGTGTAAATTTTGCTCACTCGTCCACCGCACGCTGTAAAATCTTTCTTTTCTTTTTTTTAAAGCATTATTAAAATTAAGAAGTTTTACTTCCGTGACTGGTCTGAGAATGTCAGAGCGCTCTGAACCCAGCAGTTGTGATCGGCTGAAAAGGATCCCGAGTAGCTCTGGCGGCGAGGAGGGGGCGCTCTGCTGAATCAAGGTAAGAGGAGAGAGGCGAACACCCGAATCCACCATAGGCTTGTGAAGAGGGCGGTTACTACGGCGTGTATGAGGGCTTCTCTGCTGAAGTCATGCCACCATAGGTGTGAGGACAGTCTATTGTTTCAGGTATCTAGGCTGAGATTGGTGGGATACCCTCTGACGTTAATAGTGGGTGCGGCAGAGTCCCTCATAAAAGTGTTTAGGGGCCGACCCAGTCCTAAAATTAGACAAAAACCGACAACAAGACCGGTGGTGGTGCCTTATGTCCACGCCCTCTCCCATCAGGTCAAGCGAGTGGCGCACAAGTATAACGTGCCAGTGGTGTTTTCAGCACCCCAGAAGCTGTCACGACTGTGCTCTGCTGTTAACCGAGTTAGTACCAGTGATTTGCAATGTGATGTCAACCACCGCACTCCTTTTGTACCATGCGCACTAGGGGTTGTGTATCAGATCCCCTTCACATGTGGTAGGGTGTTTGGACAAACGGGGAGGTGCGTGAACGTAAGGGCGAGGGAGCATTCCCTTTCTCTCCGTTCCTCCCCCGCTGGCCACTTAGCGGTACATTGCAGTAAGTACGGCTGCGTACCTTTATTTAATGACTTGACGATCTTGGCACGTAATAAAGGTAAGACCGCCAGAGAGATTAAAGAGGCATTTTTCATTTTATCAAAAGGGGAAGGGGAATGTGTGAGTGCACCGTCGGTGCTTTTCATCAAAGAGAACGGCGGGCACATGTGAAAGTGATGACATAGTAGAAATCTTGTCGGTTGGGTTGTATTTTTGTGTCTCGATTGGTTCTTTCCTCTCTGCTCCCTGTGTTTACTTGCTGGTTCGCTTGAAAATAAAACTTTAGTTGATAGCGCTTTGTCCGTGCACTTCTTTCACTTGTCCTTTGTCAAATGTTTGCGCTGTTTTCCCGTTTGAAGATGTTCAACCAACTCACCCAACTTACCGCCTTGTTGAAAGAATGTCCATTAGTTACGTTACACTTTTATCACCCACTGACCCTTTAGGGTTGAAACCGAATTTCGAAATATGAATAAGACATACATTGTTATTGCACCGAAAATGCAGAACCCTATCGGTAATCTCAATCCAGCTTTACTGCTATTGAACAGCCTGTGGCGTTCAGAATACAAGTGGCGGCGACTCGGCTCAAGGCGATGACCTGGTGAATGCAGGCTTTTCTCGGAAAAGTTTTAAGGCTGCGGTCGCACGGCAGCCATCTTGAACAAGGCGTTAGTTCAACCAATAGATGGCGACACGCACCCGTGGGGTGGCCGAAACATTGGTTCACGGTGGGATGGCTCGAGCACCATCACGTTCCCCTCGTGGCCTTGCTCGCGCCGCTGCCAGCTGTGCTCAGCTGGCTCAATAGCGTGGCCCAGCAAACGCAGGTATGCGAGAATCTCAGGCTTTGTATAAATTGTTCTCTGATATAGGGAGATGCGGTTCGGTGGTTGCCCCGGCCTTTCGCAATAAATCTTACCAAGAAGGAATCAATTGTTGATTGAAGTGTCAATATTCTTTCAATGAAAACTTCTTCTGCAGGAATGCACGCTCAGTAGACTCAATATTCCAAGACACGAGTGGAAGCGGACGTCAAGTGAACTGCTTCGCAATTTACGGTACTTACCTCACCATTATAATGACGACCGAAAAGTGACATAACGAAATATTGTGTTTCATGGGATCCGGAAGATTTTGTAAAGGTTGTTATATTATAGTTCCCAGAAGACAAACGCCGTCATACAGTACCGACACATATAATGGTGTAAGTACAGCTTAGGAGGAGTATGATGAAAACCATCAGAATAAATAGGAAGACGTTTATTTGCAATGAAGACGCTATGAATGAACGGCGTTTAGCGACGGCAAGTTATGAGCGTATGGGAATTTATAAGTTCACGTGATTACTAACTATGGACATGCGGACAATGACGACCTGTTTTGTCGGGAGAAGGAGTAGCGGTGATGACCTGATATCGGACGACTCGTGGCAGACGAACAAGCAAGTTTCTTCTCAGCGAATGGTAAGCGTCCAGTGTCAAGCACAGCACGTGGCTATTGACGTTGTCGACGTTTCGAACACTTACCACTTTCGACAAAAGTGCTGGCACCTGGGCCAACTTTGTGGAAAGAGTCGAAGGCTTCCTCAAGCCCAGCGCCATCATGAACTGTAACTGAAAACGATCCACTATTCAGTCTGTGGGTGGCGAAACGTATCCGCATCTGCGGAGTCATGGTCGATGCGTACTCTAAGTGGTTGGAAGTTTACACGATGCCTGCCACGACGTACAAACGCGTCATTGACGTTCTACGCTCTCTTTTCCCTACTTTTGCCCTACCGAAAATACTTTTCTCTGATACTGCGCCAAATCTTGCTTCAAATAAAATAAACAAGTCCCCCCCCACCCCCCCAAAAAAAAAAAAAATTACACCATCTTCCCAAGGGGAACCATGGGGTGATGCGGAGCATCGTGTTGGTTCCGAGGAAAGAGTCAGTTGCGTGCTGACGTCGAGAGATGGCGCCATCGACTGCCCTAGCGTTACCCCCTACGCGAGCCTTCGTCGCGGCTCGCGGCAAAGAAACTTGGAACGCTCGCCGCTCGCCGTTTATTTTTTTTCACACTTGAAGGAGAGGAGACTAGAGGAGGAGAGTTGTGCGTGCGCGCGGTGTGAGGAGAAGCGAACGCACGCGCAGTGCACGCAGCTGGTAGAGAGAGAGAGCGGAGAGAGTAACGCGCAGCTGTTGGAGAGAGGGAAGGAGGAGAGTTGCGCGTGCGTAGTTCGAGTGCCGACTACAACGCCGACGCCGCGGGACATAGACCCGAGCAAGAGATGCTCCGCATCTAAAACAAAAACGGCATCAGGCATCACATTAGTGCACCATACCATCCTGCAACTAACGGGCAAGCAGAACAGATGGTGTGCGAAACGAAAAAAGCTTTTTTGAAGCTTACGGAAGAAGCAGTTCAGTGAAGAATCGCCAGGTTCTTGTTCCAGCAGCACGCGACGGTCTCATCTTACACGGTAAAAACACCCACCGAAGCAATGTTCGGCGGACAAAGAGCCACACCCCTCGATCTCATATGATACTACGGCCATGAATGAAGATCGAGAGATTCCCAGATCGAGAGTAATGGCAGATTATTTAGTCGGACAACTCGTCTACGTGAGGAATTTCAGTGGAAGACTGGCCTTCCATGTAAAACTTGAGTAGAAAAGGCTCTATGTTGGTTGACAAGAAGGTGTCATCCCTCTGAAGACGTTGGATATCAATGCCCTTGAGTGTAAATATAACGAAATCGAAAAACTTTCTTTGTGTATTGTGTAACTGCCCTTGTATTTGGTAGTAGAGGCTATAGTGGTGATTTGGACCTTTCACGCCAGGCTCCTTTTTCTTATTTTTCGCCTCATACTCCTTTGCGGTTTCAGTAGGCTTCAAGAATCTTTTGGAACGGGGACACTTTACGCCAATGAGGCCATTTGTTTCAAGTAGTCAATCAGGGAATGCTGCTAGAAAAACGTCCTTCATATTAACAAATAAGCCGCACTTCTGCACATTGCAGTTTTCCTGTTCCACGTACAGTTGCAAAGCAGCATCCTGATTGATTCTACCATATTCTGTTGCGGGTGAAGAAAGGTCTTCAGTGATGTGATTGGCCTAAGCCATTTTGGAGCACCTTTTGGAGCAGCCAATACCGTGTTTTGGAGCAGCAAAACTGGCCTTTGGAGCAGCCAAAACAGTGTTTTGGAGTAGCAAAATTGGCTTTTGGAGCAGCCAGAACAGTGTTTCGGAGCAGAAAAAGCGGCTTTTGGAGCAGATATTCTTAGAAAAATAAAAATATGTTGTTTTAAGTGCAGGACAAACGAAGGGCACTTTGTGTTGTGTTCTGATGTAACATGTGGTGACGGAACTCGCTGCTTGTGTTTTAACTACTGAGATATCTCAAAAGTGTACAGTGTTGTAGGTCTTGTCGAGCAATTGCGAAAAAAATGCTTGCCACCGTTTTATTGGTTCCCGACGTGCCAGATTTCCGTCAAAAGTAAGCAAATGTAAAACAAAGGATTGCAAGTGTCCCAGCTGGTGCCTCTGTCGTGCAATCTTGTTCACATGCACGTGAAGGCAACTTTGGCAGGCTTGCAGTTGCACGTGCTTCGTCGCGCGAGCGGAGACAACAGCTGTTCAATCGAAACCGAAACCATACCACTCCACTCCGTCGCCAACTGGTTCCCAAAACTGTATGCAAAATGTAACTGTCCAGGATACGACAAAAACAGTCCAGCTGCGCATGTTTGCCAGGCTGGCAAACAAGATACAAGTTAAGCACAAAAAAAAAAAAAAAAAAACTGAGCGCATCAATGCAAGACACTGCGAGCCAGGGTCAAAAAGTTACTGGAGCGCTTTGCGCAACGACTGAACTCAAGACAAACAAGCGCGCTGTGCGGGTTCAGCGTGCACACATTGTCTTCTTTGCTTTATTTATTTATTTATTTATTTACCATCAAGGCCTGAGGCATTATAGAGGGGAGTGGGTTACATTTCATAAGATAGAACAAACATTGTGCAGTTATTAGTATAGACAAATGAGAGACTCCTAATCATACAATGATAGCAAAGGCATTCTTGAAAAGATTGTGGTCTTCGATGGCTGCCTCATCTGATGTGCGTGGAAAAAAGGACTGAAAAAAAAAGCGTTCGTTTTGAAGAGTGGAATTCCAACCTTAAAAGCATGATCCAACCTGGATGAGATATACAGGGGAGGTAAAACAAAATCGTGGCGCAGATATGGGTGATGAAAGAGCTTGTGAAATAGACATAGTCGAAATAATTTACGGCGAAATGCTAGAGTTGGTAGGTTGAGGCTAGATTTCATTGAGCTTATGCTGGCAGTTCTGCTATAGTTAGATAGGAAAAAACAAACTGAATTATTTAGAACCATTTCAAGTGAACCTATTAAGTTTTCTTGGTAAGGATCCCACACAGATGAAGCATATTCAAGTTTTGAACGGATTAGTGTTTTATATAACAAAAGTTTTAAGGACAAAGGGGCTTTTGAGAAGTTACGTCGGATGTACCCAAGCATTCTGTTAGCGTTGTTAGTAACATACGAGATGTGAGCGGTCCAGGTGAGATCGGCTGTAATGTGAATACCAAGGTATTTGTAAGAAGTGACGGCATCAAGGGGATGGTTATTTCTCTGCACCAACTTTCTTTCGCGGCAGATTTTTCACGTACCAGGGGGTCCCTCTTGAAAGAAAGCCCACCTAGAGAATCCTAGATAATCAATATTTCGACACGCAGTCTTTGAGTTCAAGAGGGATTTTTGTAGTAGCCTATAAATTGAACAAGAACAGGAATGTTGATGAACATGCGGCAGTACTTATGTTTCAGTTTAGAAAGCGTCATATTTGCAGCGACGTGGGGACGGCAGCACCCGACATCGCGCGACCACGGTGACTGGTCGCGCGAGTACTTCAGCTCACAACTCTCGCCGCACAAAAACGTGGTTTTGTTTCACAGCATGACGACATGGCTGGCACCCGGCACACTAGCGTCGGAGCGTCCGCACACGCCCGCGTCTATCGGTGAAAAAACTAAAAAAAATACGCGAGACGAAACCCTTGAGACGACGGGAGCGCGAAACGCGAGACGGCGGGGAGAACATGCAGTACCGGATGGACGATTTATGCAGGGTACTTTGTGTCGGGCGGCCGCTTGCGCCTCCTAGCTCACGCATGCTCAATTACGGTACTCAGTTTAGTTTCGGTATTGAAAGGCGATCGAAATTTGTCCTTTGGCGCAGGTTTGGCGCAGATTACCCATATTTTGGCAAAATGTAGCAGGATGTAGCAGGGTTAGCCCCTTGGCGCAGTTTGGCGCAATTGGCGCAGCAATCACATCACTGGGTCTTTGAGTACACGATGCTTGAAACAAGTCTGGCACTGTACGTTGTGGTTCGACGCCCACTAATATCGTAGTCCTTATAGAGCCTCGTAATTTAATCATTACCTCGTCACCTCATATTGCTCTTCATCAACAGTAAGTACAATAGGCTACCGCCATATTACAATCCAAGAATTGAAAAATTGAGTCCTTCAATCCTTCAATATGTTTATTATTTATATAATGTTATTACGTTACATTACCTCGAGACGATAGACGTCCATCGTCGATCTTCAAATACTGATATAAGGGGGGGGGGGGCGATCGGTGGCCGAGTGCATGTCTAGCGCACACCAGCTCGGAGCACGTGGAGCGAAAGCTCGCGCTGCAGAACCCACCCCGCCCCTGCCCGTATCGATGTGGAAGAGCATCATACCGGCGTGCGGTCGTGTATCACTACTGCGTGGTGCACGTTAAAGACCCCAGGTTTGCGGTTGTACCGCACTGGCTAAATTGCTCATCTACACCTGAGACACACGCTAAGGCAGACTAACTTCCGGCTGTATAAACATACACACGACAATTTGCAATTAGACGCACAATCACAAAGTTTGGACCGTCTTTTTTTTAACCAGCGCAAGCTCGCGCGTTCTCTCTTTTGAGACGGTTAGAACTAACGTTGATTAGAACAGTCGCACATAAAACCCGCGTTTCTCCTACCCGGCCGCTTCCTCCTCTCATTATGTGTAGGTGGTTAAAACTAAATAAGCTATAATAATGGTGTTTTATTCATATTTGGTTTCAGTTTCAGTCAGGGGAAAGGAGGTTCGCGGGAAGTAGGGCCAATAAATGAGCTGCGCTTAGCATATCGGCACTCTCTTCCCCGACAGTGTTGTGGGCGCCGCCATTTTGGTGCTTGTGCAGAGCAGGCGCAACTGCCGATCGTCATGATTCAAAATTGCGACTTCCTCGGCATCAGATTCGGTGTTAGGAAGCTCATGTAATATTGCTTTGCTTTGTCGCAAACTGTTTAAAGTGGAGGACGGAAAAGCGTTTCTTGTGATTTCAGTTAC
Organism: Ixodes persulcatus; assembly: GCA_013358835.2. NCBI lineage: Eukaryota > Metazoa > Arthropoda > Arachnida > Ixodida > Ixodidae > Ixodes > Ixodes persulcatus. The sequence continues at coordinate 107,093 of JABSTQ010010666.1, read as the reverse complement.
AGCTTCAAATAACTGGCAACCATGATTTTAAGCCACAATATGGTCAAGTGTCGCTACTCTGAAGCATAGCTTATTTAATGACACTATTCACGCCCTTGTTCAAGAAGCTTGTAATACCTGGAGGGGCCATGACGTGAGCCCCGTGGATTCCACAAGCCACTACCTTTTGACACCTGCCTCTTCCTCATTGTTCCCACTAGTGCCAGTAAATTAGCTACGCTTCAGAGTAACGACACTTGGCCATATTGTGGCTTAAAATCATGGTTGCCACTTATCTAAAGCTTTATCTAAAATCACAGAAAACGCCGCGTCCTCCACGAATGTTTAAACAACCCGCGACAGAGAATAGCAATATTGTATCAGCTTCCTAGCACCGCATCTAATGCAGAGGAAGTCGCACTTTTGGATCATGACGATCGGCAGCTGCGTTTGCTCTGCACAAGACCCAAAATGGCGGAACAATTTTGGGGAACGGAGTGCCGATACTTTAAGCGCAGCTCATTTAGTGACTCTAGGCATGAAGTGAACTCGGGTGTATTCTTTCCCTCTTCGTCTTTATCGTTTATTGATTTCAATTATATTGAATAATGAACACTTTATATCACGCTACGCTTGCGTAATTATTTGTCTTAGATTTATTAACCTGAGCCAGAACTGAAACCGTTCATTTATCGATAGTAAATCTTCAAATATATCTTCTAAATGTGAAGGTAAAACGACACGGAGATTGATGATGATACAGACACCAACGCCGCCCTCGAAAATTTTTTGAACATTAGAAATCAGCAGTTTTGTCTTCCATCCGCCAGGTAGCGCAACAAAACACCCAAACAGTTTTTAATTGTTTTTAAAATTAGCTAAGCTCTACAACTATCAAGAAACCAAAGAGAGATCATTGGGGAAATCTAATACATCGCAATGTATATCTATTCCATAAAATAAATGTTTTAGATGCCAATAAATCTGTTTGATGTCCAAAAAAGATGTGCGTCAAAAACAGGTAAGTTTGAAGGGCTCCCGGAGCGTTATGACTTTGAAAATAAAAAAAATCCACCGTCCACCTCTTGGGCAACTATTGTAGTTCTAAATGTTATAAAAGATTTTACCATAGTTTAATTATTTACTCAGCGGCATTTGAATTACCATGACTCGAAGCACAAAAAAGTGCTACGTTTGATATAGAATATCTAAACAAAAAAACTTTACACAGGATCAAACTTTTTTCTGCATATTACCAATTATAAGCACTACATCCGTAGCTAATTTCATTGCCCTAGCGCTTGTCATTAAAAACATATTTTTGCTGAAAAATGTCAATTTTAGGGCAATATTTGGAGAGCTGAAAAAAACAAAGTAGTGCAAATACCAAAAAAAGTATACCGTTACATTCTGCTCCGACATCATCTTAACAATACTGCTCTATTGGAACCGTGTTATCTTAATGACTCAGTTCATAAAACATGAACCAGCGGAGCAAGTGAGGGTCTGCGCCATCATATTCGCAACGCTACAAATGCGCATGAACAGTATAAACCAATACAGTACATAATATCAAATGAAAGAGAATTGCATTGCCATTTCGAATGACATCAATCCACGAAACAGTATTTAAAAGGAGATGAGTAATGACCTGCCAAAAAGTACCTAAACTGCCATCATTCAGTGGGACCGTGGGCCTTAAGGACATTATTTTAGAACTAAATGAGTCTGTCAAACCCGTCTCAGAACTTTCAAGGACTCCTGCCAGGTTATGAAATATAAGTCAACCATGTGTGTGGTAAGCGCAGCAGGGTCCCGGGGCATTTACTGCGCAAGGTTGGTTCCGTTGGGTATAGCACAGGAAGACGAGGAAACACCTGCCCGGCCAAGCGCATCGCAGCATGGATGGATGGATGTATGCACTGGCACTTAAAGAAACTTGCGGTTGTACCCACTGCAAAATGTAAACCTGAGACACACGCTAAGGCAGACTAACTTCGGCTGTATAAACATACACACGACAATTTGCAATTAGACGCACAATCACAAAGTTTGGACCGTCTTTTTTTTAACCAGCGCAAGCTCGCGCGTTCTCTCTTTTGAGACGGTTAGAACTAACGTTGATTAGAACAGTCGCACATAAAACCGCGTTTTCTCCTACCCGGCCGCTTCCTCCTCTCATTATGTGTAGGTGGTTAAAACTAAATAAGCTATAATAATGGTGTTTTATTCATATTTGGTTTCAGTTTCAGTCAGGGAAAGGAGGTTCGCGGGAAGTAGGGCCAATAAATGAGCTGCGCTTAGCGTATCGGCACTCTCTTCCCCGACAGTGTTGTGGGCGCCGCCATTTTGGTGCTTGTGCAGAGCAGGCGCAACTGCCGATCGTCATGATTCAAAATTGCGACTTCCTCGGCATCAGATTCGGTGTTAGGAAGCTCATGTAATATTGCTTTGCTTTGTCGCAAACTGTTTTAAAGTGGAGGACGGAAAAGCGTTTCTTGTGATTTCAGTTACAGCTTCAAATAACTGGCAACCATGATTTTAAGCCACAATATGGTCAAGTGTCGCTACTCTGAAGCATAGCTTATTTAATGACACTATTCACGCCCTTGTTCAAGAAGCTTGTAATACCTGGAGGGGCCATGACGTGAGCCCCGTGGATTCCACAAGCCACTACCTTTTGACACCTGCCTCTTCCTCATTGTTCCCGCTAGTGCCAGTAAATTAGCTACGCTTCAGAGTAACGACACTTGGCCATATTGTGGCTTAAAATCATGGTTGCCACTTATCTAAAGCTTTATCTAAAATCACAGAAAACGCCGCGTCCTCCACGAATGTTTAAACAACCCGCGACAGAGAATAGCAATATTGTATCAGCTTCCTAGCACCGCATCTAATGCAGAGGAAGTCGCACTTTTGGATCATGACGATCGGCAGCTGCGTTTGCTCTGCACAAGACCCAAAATGGCGGAACAATTTTGGGGAACGGAGTGCCGATACTTTAAGCGCAGCTCATTTAGTGACTCTAGGCATGAAGTGAACTCGGGTGTATTCTTTCCCTCTTCGTCTTTATCGTTTATTGATTTCAATTATATCGAATAATGAACACTTTATATCACGCTACGCTTGCGTAATTATTTGTCTTAGATTTATTAACCTGAGCCAGAACTGAAACCGTTCATTTATCGATAGTAAATCTTCAAATATATCTTCTAAATGTGAAGGTAAAACGACACGGAGATTGATGATGATACAGACACCAACGCCGCCCTCGAAAATTTTTTGAACATTAGAAATCAGCAGTTTTGTCTTCCATCCGCCAGGTAGCGCAACAAAACACCCAAACAGTTTTTAATTGTTTTTAAAATTAGCTAAGCTCTACAACTATCAAGAAACCAAAGCAAGATCATTGGGAAAATCTAATACATCGCAATGTATATCTATTCCATAAAATAAATGTTCTTAGATGCCAATAAATCTGTTTGATGTCCAAAAAGATGTGCGTCAAAAACAGGCAAGTTTGAAGGGCTCCCGGAGCGTTATGACTTTGAAAATAAAAAAAATCCACCGTCCACCTCTTGGGCAACTATTGTAGTTCTAAATGTTATAAAAGATTTTACCATAGTTTAATTATTTACTCAGCGGCATTTGAATTACCATGACTCGAAGCACAAAAAAGTGCTACGTTTGATATAGAATATCTAAACAAAAAAACTTTACACAGGATCAAACTTTTTTCTGCATATTACCAATTATAAGCACTACATCCGTAGCTAATTTCATTGCCCTAGCGCTTGTCATTAAAAACATATTTTTGCTGAAAAATGTCAATTTTAGGGCAATATTTGGAGAGCTGAAAAAAACAAAGTAGTGCAAATACCAAAAAAGTATACCGTTACATTCTGCTCCGACATCATCTTAACAATACTGCTCTATTGGAACCGTGTTATCTTTAACGAATCGTTCATAAAACATGAACCAGCGGAGCAAGTGAGGGTCCGCGCCATCATATTCGCAACGCTACAAATGCGCATGAACAGTATAAACCAATACATACATAATATCAAATGAAAGAGAATTGCATTGCCTTTCGAATGACATCAATCCCACGAAACAGTATTTAAAAGGAGATGAGTAATGACCTGCCAAAAAGTACCTAAACTGCCACATTCAGTGGGACCATGGCCTTAAGGACATTATTTTAGAACTAAATGAGTCTGCCAACCCGTCTCAGAACTTTCAAGGACTCCTGCCAGGTTATGAAATATAAGTCAACCATGTGTGTGGTAAGCGCAGCAGGGTCACGGGGCATTTACTGCGCAAGATTGGTTCCGTTGGGTATAGCAACAAGGAAGACGAGGAAACACCTGCCCGGCCAAGCGCATCGCAGCATGGATGGATGGATGGATGCTAATGGCTACACCCTTTGTAACAGGCGGTAGCTTGCGCCACCTAGCCCAAGTCTAAAAAGACTAGGCTAGAACAGATTATAGAGGCACTCAATGTTGCACGCCTCTTCTTCAGTTACGAAGAGGGTGAAAATGCATTCCGCCACATCCGCCAACTAAAACAAAGGATAACGCAAGTTGCCTTCCAAAACAAAAAAACAGGTAATGATCAATTTTTTTTTTTTTTAATCATAAATAAAGGTACAAGTTTTTGGCATTTCCCGCTCCTTTAGGCACAGTAATTCTGTAATTTTTCTTCAACTTCCGTTAGTTCAATCTTTGTTCAATTCACTCTTTTTTAACATCCCCATGAAATTCGAATTGTCAGACTTTTACTGTATGGACTAATTTGTAAGAAATAAGCATACAGTTGCTCAAATACCATCGACTGTCTCGAGACAAGCTCTCCTCATATGGATGTACGAAGAGAAATTTCAGTAGTAAGTGAAGCAGAAGGTTCCCTTCCCATTAGCCCTGCTAGCTTGTTTGCTGCAAAGCTTGCAGAACAATAATGTTGTGACTGCTAATCATGTCAAAATCTAGATATTTATTCTTAATAGCCAGGGTGCTTGTGCCTCCTGCCCACTGTAAGGATACTGAAAAACCTTTCAGCCTTTCCACCCCAAAGAAGAAGGAAGACCGGCGAAGCTGTACTATGGTGGGAATGAAGTGATGGCCGGCTGCAAGTTGCCAAGCCAGAGTGGAAAGACCTGTAAAGGTTGCTGCCGTCTATGAGCGACGGCGGCAACCAGACAACCGGCCATTCGGTTGTCTGGTTGCCGCCGCCGCTCATAGATGGCGGTAGCTGTCCGGAGTGTTGTGTCGACGTTTATTTGCTGGTGGACACGATCCTGGGGAAACTTTTTACAGCTCCGCTGTAAAAAGACTGACTGAATATTTTTTAATTGTCAACGCAAATGTTGAGTGAGTAAGTTCTATCTTAATCTAAAAGAGGTCAAAGAAAGGTGTATGAATGGCGAGAAGAGAGACGTGTCAATGAGGAATGCTCTAAGTGGAGCGGACGGCGGGGACGATAAGATATGTTTGACTAGGTATTGTTGTAGGAAGGCGACTTCCCTCTTCCAATATGAGTTACAAAGAAATTCATTATTTGCAACCCTAATAAACAAAGTGGAATGACAAAGAGACAAAACATCCCAAAAGTTGTCTTAGGATTTCAACAAAGACGCAAACAAACATTGGTCTACCTTTTGCAACTGGCAGTTCGTATAAATGTGAATCCACAAAATTTTTACTACCGAGTGTTGCTTAGATTTGGATGGATCTATCCATAAATGCAGAGTCCTACTCCTAATGCATGTTTCATTAGGGCTGCATTTCAAAGTTGTCGTTTTTGATTGTACTCAATGTCCAGCTTTGCATTAATTAAATTTTTTTGCTCCGCAATTCCTAGACCAGTCTCTCCTACGCAGTCCAGTGTTTGCCTACCTCCAACAATGCGAGCCTGAGAAGACCCACAAACCTGCACCATCCGCAGAAGTTTAAATCCACATCTAACGAATGTCGGATCAAATTTCCTAGAGAAGCCTACCCTTAAACCGGGGGTAAAGACGAGATCGGAGCGCAGTGAATCGTAAGCGCCAACATCGGTCGAGAAAAAATGCGAGAGGAATTCACAGAAGACCGGAAATAGAAAGCACGTAAAAGATTAGGCACGTTCGTTTTACCGCGACGCATTCGAGCCATTCAACCGCTTGTCAACTTTCAATTTTCTTTATCGCTCGCACAACGCGGGTATTTTCCCGCAATGTAAGACCAGAAAAGACTACCATAGAATACCACGCATCCGCCCATTCCACACTAAACGCCCAGTTCCAAATTTGTTAAATGTGAGAAAATATGCACGGTACATTGACATGTAAAATTGATGACCGGACAAGCGACCATCCCCCATTCTTTCACGATTATCTGTAAATTTTGAGTGAGCACTTGCCCGGTATTTTGGGGTAAATAACAACCTTGCCGGCGACGTTGCTACGTGCGTGGCGGAGTTCGCAACGCATGCGGCTGCCACGCGGAGGAACCAGATTCGAACGCCCCTCGGCCCGGATCTTTCTTTTTCCAGTCTCTAGTCTTCCGGAATGTTCCGGTCCGTTCCTGACCATCACAGCAAGTTCCCGTTCAGAAGGTTCCCGAAAGTACCGCGTGCACAAAAGCAATGGTAACGCGCCGCTTCGGGACGGTCAGCCTTCCGTCGCCGGCGCAGGACGTGCGGTATTTTTCTACTTTAGTTTGTGGGCACGAATTGGCCTCAATGAACGTTAGGTAATTTTCGGTTTAAAATTCTTCCGCTCGCTTTTATTCGTGTCGACATTTTGCCGCTCCAAAGCGTCCATTAAAGGCTCGCCGGCGATCTGGGCCCAACAATGTTTGCGAGAAACGGTCCCTCATAAGGTCGGCAGAACCGTTTCGAACACACGGTAAAAGGAAGATGCATAAAATACTTGCAGAGTGGAAGCGTTTCCATGGCAACCTGACAGATGGCCCCGGTGCGTTTTCTCGTCACAGGCGGTCGCGAGCAATCACGTTGTAATTGATCACATTCAAACGCAAATGTGTGAAGCGGCCTTTAAGCCGCGGTCACATCGTCAATACAACAAGCAAAAGACAGCCTGCAGAAACTATCCGAGGCGCGTATCTTTTGACGCGTTCAAAGCACGCGCACCTACAAAACACTCGTGCTTTGAACGTGCGCGAGGACGTGCCACGCGTGCAGGGTGCGGAGGGGACGCACCTTGATGTAGGCACTTGGGTAGATCTTGTGCACGGCGTCTCCCGGAGCCCTCCCGGCCTCCCTGTCCAGGTAGTAGCTCTGCACGAAGACGCTGTGGTCGCTGAGGCAGCGCAGCCACACGTCCCCTTCCCCTCGCAGGTCCAGCTGCACCCCTTTGCCAATGTGCAGCCTGCGGAAAGAGGGACAGAGACGACGACGCGTTCCCGGCGTGTTGCTCCCAAGACTCGGCGAAAATTATTGCGAGAGATGCACTTAACATTGGTGGAGCGTTATGTGGGTAGAAATTGAGAGAGAGGAGGAGACAAAAGCGTGCGGGGACACCGGTGTGCTGAGCTCTGACCAGAATGATCAGTGGGTAGATGCAAAGCTAGCTGCCTGTGTCTCTACTCAATGTTTGAACGCATTCGAATGCGAACGCCGAACACTGGAAGCCGGCGTTCTGCATTCGAACAGCTTCGAACGGCGAGTAGAGAGAAAAGGCAGCTAGCTTTGCGTCTACCCACTATTAATCGTTCCAATTAGACCTCGGTGTTCCGATGTCCTCACGTGCTCTTGTTAGAAGTGGGCAGATATTCAAACCTTCGAATAAGAAAATTGACCGCATCTCCACGTGGTGAATGATGTTGCTTGGGGCGAAGCTCTGGTGGTGCTTGTCTGCGTAGGCGCCGAGCCGCAGCATGCCGAGCCTTTTCATTCATGTCAGTAGGAGAATGTGTGGTTTTCTTCTTTTTCTTTTTTTAAGCAGACAGATGGGATGGCATCTCAAACCCCCTACTCTTTTTTTTCTTCTTTTTCTTTTTTCATAATTTTTTCATCTTTTTTTTTCCAATTTTTTTTTTGCCCTACCCGAGCACGTGAGCATGTGCTCACTTGCTCGTGAGCACGTGATCTCACGAGCAGAAGCACGAGCACCCGACGCCGGCCTACGGCGGACGGACATACGGACATGGCTAGCCCCTAAGGAGCTTTGCCCCTAATAGAATATTTAATATATTCCATTCATATCTGCGCGCACTACTTACCGTATTTACTGGCATAATAAACACACTCGCATAATGAACGCACCCCCCACAACGGGCATCAATATTTTTACCCTTTTTTTTTTTTTTTTCCTCCCGTAATCAACGCACCTCCGATTTTCAGATCCGTGTGTCTCGAATTGCGTCCAATTTAGCAGGCCACCAAGCCAGTTTCCTTTTGCCGCCAAGCAATCAGGCCAAGTCAAGCCAAGCCAAACCGCTCTCGTAATGGCCGCAAGTGCGTAGTTGCGGAAGTGATGAACCCTGAAACCGAGTGTCGCACACACTTGACGAAGCTTGGGTCGAGGAATTGCCGAGCCCCGGGCATTCTTCGCCCATCGGATGCATTGATGTCAACAAACAAGCCGTTGTCTGTGGTCCGCTTTCCGACAGTGAAATGGTGAAAGTGCTTAGGCCTAATTTCACATACTCCATGTAAATGTGTTTATTTAGACCAGTGGTTCTCAAATGGGGTTCCGCAGACCCTTTGGGGTCCGCGAAGAAATTCTAGGGGTCCGCGAAGCCCTGCCTTATCAGTCAAACCCAACAATAAAAGTTTTTTTTTTTTTTTTTTTCAGGTTGAAAAGAAATGTTTCAGTTTTTGGGTGAGTTTTTTCGTGTGAACGTCAATAAGAGAGGTCTACTTCGCACTAGTCCTTAGTTATATCCATTTATTAAATTATTATTATATTTAACCTATACCTTTCTTTTCCTCTCACCACAAACGAGGCCCTCCATTATCTCCGCCGATCCACAAGGGGTCCGCGAAACATCGATGGTTGAGAACCACTGATTTAGACCGTAACAGAAGGGCACAGCAAGGTGCACGCTGCGCTGTAGGCTGAGAGTGTCTGGTAACCTTTCCCTGAACGAAACTTGATGAAACTTGATCCGTGCGAGCAGGCTTCGCGGGTCCCCGGTTGGACTTTTGGACTTAGTACGAGTTCTTCTCTCCCTGAACGAAACTTGATCCGTGCGAGCAGGCTTCGCGGGTCCCCGGTTGGACTTTTGGACTTAGTACGAGTTCTTCTCTCCCTGAACGAAACTTGATCCGTGCGAGCGGGCTTCAGGGGTCCGTTGGACTTTGTACGGCGTAGTCGCCGACATACCTCAGCGTGCCGCGGGATACTAGCAATATATATCGACTAAGAATGGTCAAGTTGCGTTGCTTTTCGTGCTGCGTGAGCTTCGTAGGGTGCTTAAAAAGGTTTGCAATTTATAAAGTATGGTTATTGTGGCGCGCCCCCCCCCAGCTGTGGGTGCGCCTCCATCACTGGAGACGTGCCACAGTACTTTGCCGTGTCATATTGGCACCTAATTTGACATTTGCACGAAGTGTGTAAATGCAAAAATTTTACCCCGTGTAATGATTTTATCCCCCCAATATGTGTCAATTTTTCGGGAAAAAAAGTAGGTTCACTATGCGAGTAAATACGGTATAATGTTCCGAAGCACGATGCCTCCATGTGCTACTGCCTTATTTACTGCACTGAATGCTCCGGACAAAACACTCGTAACCCCCTCAATATATTATAAGCGATCCTAGTGATGCTGACCGCGACAGCCTCTGGCAGCCCGGAGTCGACCAAACATGCTTTGACAGACGGCGCGACACCTTGCCGTTTTTACATGCACAGTGTTCCGGCGACTTCCAGTAGCCACGACAAGTGCCGAAAATCGCTTCTGGTTGGGATATAGTCTTCACGCTTTCAAAGGGCACGTCCCGCATGTCCACTGGCTGTGAAGATGTTGCAGTGTCGTGCGGTTCACCGTGTAAGTTAGCTTTTCGTAGATCTCCGCGAAAGGAGAGTCACCACCGAGTTTGGGCCATTTCTGCCACGTGCGTCGAGTTCGTACCCGACAACGCTCTAGTAGATTCTCGAAGCGTAGTGTCACTTTATTTTTCGACACTGCAACCACGTACACCATCCAAATCTAAACCACTGATGCCCGTCCCCCGGCCCCTCTGGCTAGGGAAAAGAACTTTATCGTGCCACCCCAACCGTCGTACGAACACACTTGAATTTGCAGCCAAGTGAGATATTCACCACATGCCCCTGTTTTGTCACTGCCTCCAGCTTGCCACGACCAGAATACGGACTGAAAAACTATGAAAATGTCACTCCCGCATTGAAAACCAAAGCATCGCTCAGCAATCGCAGCAAGAATTTAGTTTTTGCGAGTGATGTCAACTGTAACCACATACGTTTGCAAAAATGCAACTGTCACCGACATACGTTTTGGACGTCGAAATTTTGGATGTGTCAGCTTATTCGAACAATTTTACGGAACTGTCACTCACCCCACAGAATTATTGTATAACGGCGATTGAATGTCCAGACAATGTATGCCTCCTCGCTCTAATTCTTCTGACTTTTTAGCGGCCGCCATGCCGCCGCCGCAAACCACTGCAATTATTGTTTCGGTTTGGCCTGTAGCCTCGACACAGCAATCTACACACGTTTTATGCCAGGAGGTGCTGTCCATGCAATACAGAAGCTGGGCGGAGGCTATAATCGGAATCATCAACTCTTTTCGCGCAATCAAGGTTGATGTGATTGGCACTCTTGATTTGCACTGTTCACAAAGGAATCGTGGTCGTCTAAACGTCTGAAAACCGCTTCGATGTTCGACACTGTTTTTTGTTTATAGTTTTGCTTATGGTAACCTTGAGTGATGCTGTCATGACAATTTGAGAAGTTCACGAACGCAGGACAGTGCACTCTGTGCAGGCCATCGTGCAGCCGTACCACGCAAACTACCGAAATGCAAAATGATTCGACTGCGAAGAGGCGGAACACCCTCCAGCAAGCTATCGACCTGTTTCTCCAGCCATTTAGTATTTATATAAAGTGCCAGTAAAGAGATTTCTTGGTCGAATCAACTTTTACGGACTGCTTGTTTATTCGGACTTCCGCGCTATCCTGATCAGATCCGAATAATCGGTCGGCGACTGAACCTCCAAGTTATTTACACTTCGACTCAAGTAGAAATTGCGACTCACTTACTTTCAGAACTTTCAGACCTTTAAAGACACCAGAGGATGGTGTATCACCAGCAACCTATGAGGAGCGCAAGTTTATCTGCTTCTTTTGCACGTGTTGTAGTGACCTCAGAATGCCGAATTCTGATTGGCTCGGATCGAAGGATAGTGGGTAGCCCTTAAGGCAGCTTGCTTTGAGGTCTACCCACTGTCCTTCACAGTCAGAGCCAATCAGAGCTCGGCGTCTTTCTCACGTCGCCGCAACTCCCGCAAAAGAAGCAGACGAACTTGCGCTCTGCATTGAGACACTGGCAAATGTTGACCTTTAGCTGGCACCCTACAAAGATGCCGGGCATTTCGCCAGCATCCAATGAAAGCGTGGCACCGACCTGGCTTTCTCGCTCTTCTCTGTCCGGTGCACGTTGGAGAGGGCGCCGAGACAGAAGCGGTTCCCTCCCGAGGGGTCCACGTAACCGTCGATGATGACGCCCGAGTAGGTTGACGGCACCTTGAAGGTCTCACCTACTTGCTGGTCCAGCTCGAAGTACGCAATGGAGCACCAGTACTCGGGAGCTGCAACGAAATGCACCCACGTGTGGGCGGCCTTTCCCGCACTTCGAAAGAGGCCCACGCACACACTACCAGGACGAAGAAACGACCAACCTCCGCAACTTACGAAGAACGCCTGCTTTTGGCGTCTGCTTTCCTGTGGAACAAGTGGCAAGACTGACACGGTTTACCCGGTGGACCGAGAAAGAGCATCGCATTGGCCTAGATGTAGGTTGACATTTTTGTGCGCAAAGCCCCTACAGCGCGAAGAAATAGGTTGTTGCCATTTACCGAAGGAGTTTGGGGAATGAAGAGGCAAAATCTACTCCTAGAAAAGTGATATGTACCGCAACGATAGACGTGGCGTTCACACGCAAAGGCCCCAGGGCAGATTCCATTTTTGAGTTAAATGTTGGTGAAATCTTGTTGTCTGCTCCCCTCCTTTATAAAATTACGACTACTTGCTTTCTGTGCGAACCACCGAGACAAGAGGTGGACAAACGGGTGAAAGTCGACCTACATTTGAGGTAAATGAAATATATGAAATAAGTGAAAGAAATAACAAACAAAAAGTACTATCTCTTCAGTTGGTTTAGGCATGAGGTGGAAAGAGAATATGATCAAGGCTGCTCAATTGCAGAACACTGGAGTCGCAAAGATGCACCAGTGTTTTACAAAGGTGTCATCATGAGTAAATTGAATCACGAGACCATGTTATCTTCAGAATCTCCAAGCCGATTTGAACTGGGATACTTGTTGCGATGTTTCATGTCACGGAGTTCAAAAGCAGGTTACGTTTCTGGGTCAAAGCATAACCCGTGCCCCATCGTCTGCTAGGCTCACTCCATACATGGCAGTGATTGCCTCCTTACATGCATCGCAAGCAAGCCTATATTCGGGTAATTTTTATATTTGTGCATCTTCGCAACTGTTTAAAAAACTAATATGGCCGACATACCATCATACCTTGGCAAACCTCACTCATGAGGGCCCTCACTCACCCTCATCTGGTGAGGGTGAGGGTGAGTTTCTGAACCAGGAAAGTTTATGAGTGTGATTGAGGGCCGTGAGGGCAGTGAGTGCATGAGGGGCGTGGGGGCCATAAGTGCTTGAGGGCAGTGAGTGGCATGAGGGGCGGAAGGGCCATAAGTGAGTGAGGGGTGTGAAGGTGGTGAGTGCATGAGGGGTGTGAAGGTGGTGAGTGCGTGAAGGGAGTAAGGGCGGTAAGTGCGTGAGGGCCATGAGGGCGGTGAGTGCGTGAGGAGCGTGAGGAGCATGAGGGCCATGACAGTGCCAGGGGCGGCGGTGTGGACTCCCATTAAACGAAACTCGCTTAAACGGAAAATTCGGTTAAACGGAACTCTAAAGGTTGTCTCGGTTGGTTTCCTATGTATTTAATGATAAATTCTTCGGGTAATCGGAACCCCCTTTTTTGCTTACTTCGGTTAAACGGGACCGAAACCGAAACTACCGATGGCGGCCGCGGACATCGGAAATTGCTACAGCAGTCTCACAACCATGGAGTATGCAATAGCCAAGACGGAGGACAATTTAAAAGAGGAAGGGGTTGTGTTAAAACAAAATTTATACAAATATTAAATAAAGGGATGAAAAAATGTTAGGCTAGGTGGCGCAAGGTGCCGCCCGTTACAAAGGGTACAGCCATCAATTACCATCCATCCATCCATCCAAGCCATTATAATAAGGCAATCCAATCCAGTCTTTCTTCCGCCATTAGGGTTAGCGCCTCGTCTTTTGCGCGTCACGTTTACTATCGAGTACGGAAAACTTCAGTCCTTCCAACCAGCGTCCGCTTGCCGTGTTGTGATGGAAGCGGTAAAAAAGCGGCCGCACCAAGCGATTTCACTTGCTACGAAAATGAAGATCCTTCAAGAGCTGGATCGTGGTGACCTCTCGAAGACGGAGATCGCAAAGAAGTTTGATATCCCGAAGTCTACACTCTCGAGGATATCAAAGGACGAAGAAAAGATTCAAGACGCTCTAAAGCGCGGAAGCTTTGCCACCGACCGAAGGCGGATGCGAAAGACGCCTTTTGAGGAAATAGAGAACGTCCTTTTTCTCTGGTTCAAGCGCGCGCGAAGTGCTAATTTCCCGATCAGCGGCCCCATTCTCGAAGAAAAGGCTGGAGAGATTGCGTCTCAGTTGGGAATCGACGATTTCAAAATGAGCGATGGTTGGCTCAGCCGTTTTAAAAAGCGGCACGGCCTAGTCTTTAAGACTATTTCTGGGGAAAGTGCAGCAGTCAACAGAGACCTTTGTAGCAACTGGCAGCAGGGGCGGTTGCAAGAGATTCTGCAAACCTTCGAAGCACGAGATGTATACAACGCCGACGAGCTGGGACTGTTCTACAAGGCGCTCCCAACTAAGACCCTCACCTTCAAAGGGGAAACCTGTACTGGGGGTAAGCGAAGCAAAGAGCGCATCACAGTGCTGGTAGGTGCAAACATGGACGGCAGTGATAAGTTGAGGCTGGTGGTTGTGGGAAAAGCGCAAAACCCTCGTTGTTTCAAGGGTGTGGTACTGCAAAGTCGAAGAAAGCAGCAAAGAAAAGCAGAGCGTGGAAAACTACGAGGACAAAAGAAGCAGCAGGACAATGTATCCAGTGGGCACCATTCCTCAGTGTGCAGTAAAGGCATCCGGGAGCTGCCCGTCACTTATTATGCAAACGGAAAAGCGTGGATGACGCAAACGATTTTCGAAACCTGGCTGCGAGAACAGGATGCGAGATTTACCCGTGAGGGCAGGAAAGTCGTCTTTATTGTAGACAACTGCCCCGCCCATGGTGAAGTGGATGGGTCACCCTCGAGTTTCTGCCACCGAACGCAACTGCAGTAATCCAGCCAATGGACCAAGGCGTTATTCAGAATCTGAAAGTGTACTACCGCCGCCAGCTACTCCACCGAATGCTTCTTTGTGCAGACAGTGGGAAAGACTATAGTGTGAACTTGCTTTCGGCACTTCACATGCTGACCTATGCCTGGGAGCAAGTTAAAGTGACAACCGTGCAAAGATGCTTTCACCACGCAGGCTTCGCAAGACAAGAAGTCATTCCAGACGAGGTAGGCGATACTGTTGATGCAGATGCGGCTGATGCTGACATCCTTTTTGGTCAGCTGGTCTCTTCCACTTCTTTCACCCGACAAGATTATGAAACGTTAGATGCAAACGTCGCCACATGCCGTGAAGAGAGCATTGAAGAGCTGGTAGCTGAAGTTCAAGGTGAGGTGGCCTCGAGCTCCAGTGAAGATGATGTGGAATGCAGTGACCCCGGTCCTGCTGCAGTGCCAGACTGCACAGCGAGGGAGGCTGTTGCTCTCTTGCAGCGCTACTTTGAATCTGAAGGCTGTGCGGAATTTCTGCGCAACCTCCAAGGCATGCACACCTACTTCGTCAAAAAGCGATTACATAATGCAAAACAAACTACCATTACCTCTTTTTTCTAGTCAGCTAGATTAGCTGGACATCATGCTTGTGAAATAAAGTCATATTTCACTCATTTTATGTGCTTTGCTTAAATGAAACTTCTGATAAACGGAACAAATTTTTCTGTCCCTTCGAGTTTCGTTTAAGAGGAGTCCACTGTATGTGAGGGGTGTGAGGTCATGAGTGCGTGAGGGGTGTGAGGGTGGTGAGGGCAATGAATGCAGTGATGTGATTGGTCTAAGCCGTTTTGGAGCACCTTTCGGAGCAGCCAAAACAGTGTTTTGGAGCTACAAAAGTGGCTTTTGGAGCAGCCAAAACAGTGTTTAGGACCACAAAAAAAAAAGCTTTCTGAGCAGATATTCTTAGAAAAAGAAAAATATTTGTTTTAGGTGCTCGACAAAAAAGGGCACTTTGCTCGCCGAAATAATCGAATTATGATCACGTTCGACCACCTAGGAGTCTTTCAAGATGTTACTGAAATATCAATGACATGACACATTTTGCAATGCTTCAGTTAAATGATACATATATATGTACCCACTATAGATAGATAAGAACCAAACTTCACATATTCAAATTTATTTGAAAACCAAACATCACATTTTCAAATTTCTTTGAAAATGACCAGCTTAGTAAATATCACAGCATTAGATTGACTAGCGATATAATATAATCAATGGAAGCAGTCCCCGACTGATGAAACACATAGATACTGCAGTGCAATGCAAAATTGCACACAAGAAAACGGTGCATTGCAACTAGTGGGTACTTTTTGCTTTTCAAAACTTTCTGCAAAGCTGCGGCAAGCTTCACTTTGCTTAGGCTAGTAATGAATGCCCACTTTCAATGTCTCCAAAGAGACATTGAGACATCCCACAAGTGTACAGTGCTGTAGTCGTTGCCGAGCAATTCTGAAAAACCGCTTGCCCCCGTTTTACTGATTCCCAACGTGCCAGATTTTCGTCGAAAGGAAACGTAAAACAGTGGATTGCAAGCGTCCCGGCTGGTGCCTCTGTCGTGCAATCATGTTCGCATGCACGTCAGGGCCACTTCGTCAGGCTTGCAGCTGCACGTGCTTCGTCGCGCGAGCAGAGACTGCTGTTCGATCGAAACCGAAACCATGCCTCTCCGCCCGTCGCCAACTGGTTTTCAAAAGTGTATGTAAAATGTAACTGCCCAGCATGCGACAAAAAACAGTCCAGCCGCGCGAGTGCTTGCAAGGCCGGCAGGCGTGGTACAAGCTAAACATACTGAAAAATAGAGCCTGAGCGCATCGATGCAGGACATCGCGAGTCAGGGTCAAAACGTTCTTGGAGCGCTTTCTGCAACGACTGAACTCGAGACAAACAACCGCGCTGTGCGGGTTCAGCGTGCAGACATTGCCTTCTTTGCTTTAGCTCACGTACTTCTCTTCACCAACTTTCTTGCAGATTTTTTATGTACCGGGGTCCCTCTCGAAAGAAAGCCAACCAAGAGAAACCTAGGTAGTCAATACTTCCACACAGCAGCCTTTGAGTTAAAAAGGAATTTTTGTAGTATCGTATGTTTTAAACAAGAACAGGAATGTTGATGAATATGCGACGGTCCTTATGTTTCATTTTAGGAAGCTCCATATCTGTAGCGACGTGCGGACTGGCAAGCAGGGACCAAATATAGTTTTTCTACGGCCGTTGCTTTCAGAAGCGAGTGCTTCAGCTCAAAAAGTAACTCCCGCCGCACAAAAACGTAATTTCGTTTCACAGTGTGACGGCATGGCTGGTACCCAGCACGTTAGCGTCGGAGCGTATGCACACGCCCGCATCTATCGTTAAAAAATTAAAAAAACAAAAACGCGAGACGAGATTCACGAGACGACGAGAGCGCGAAAGAAGAGACGGCGGGAAAAACCATGCGAGACCGGATGGACGATTGATGTAACTAAAGCAAGGGTGCAGGCGAGCTTGTTCAATACTGACACTGGAGTTTTGTGCCTGTCCTACGTCCCTTCTTTTCCCCGGCTCCAGGGTTACAATGTCAAGACTGATGCAGGGTACTTTGTGTCGGGTGGCCGCTTGCGCCACCTAGCCTACGCATGCTCAATTACGGTGCTCAGTTTAGTTTCAGTTTTGAAAGGCGACCAAAACTGGTCCTTTGGCGCAGGCTTGGCGCAGATTACCCATATTTTGGCAAAATGTAGCAGGATGTAGCAGGGTTAGCCCCCCGGCGCAGTTTGGCGCAATTGGCACAGCAATCACATCACTGTGAATGCGTGAGAGGATTGAAGGGCGTGAGGGCCATGATGTTCAGTGAGGGTGAGTGAAGGGCTGAAGGTGAGTGTGAGGGTGACTGAGGGGTTGAGGGTGAGTGTAGCTGTGAGAGTGAACAAGGGGCTCAGGTGAGTGTGTCTGTGAGGGTGAGTGAGGGCGACCTAAAATGCTGACCTCTGCATACCATACTAAATGCCGTGCAATTTCGATGCAAACAGGCAGATTGACCTCCTGAGAAACGGTGTGTACCCTCAAAACTAAACGATCACACATGCATTCACAGTATCTCCTGCAAAATGGGGGAGCACAGAATAAACTGCCTGACAGACAGTTTATTCTGACTGACCTCTTCGAATTGGGGGTCTGCAAATACTTGAAATTTAAGAGTCAATTGGATATCTTTAATTTGGTGATGTCTCGTTAATATAGATTCCTTGGTTCCTACCATAAAAACCGTCCATAATGCGAGCTGCCCATAACGAGACAAAACTGCACATATTTACCCAGTTCGATCCTAACAATGCTGTGTTTATGGCGGGCTATCCATATTTAACACGATCCGTAGTAATCAGACGCGACTGTTCCCAATTGGTAGTACCCATTGAAAAAATTGTCTATTTGGTTCCATCCAAATATTTGGCCCTGATTGAATCTTCTAAGCTACCACAAATAATTAGAAAAAAGAAGTCTAAATTGTCACACTGAGAAACATTAGAGCCATTTCGTGCAGATTGTTTGCCCTTGCGTATAACCCGCACCCCAACTTACTACCCACAGAAGAAACAAGGAACGCCCCTGTATACTATTATTGGCACGTCTAACCATGCAACGTAATGTTCAGATCTCGCTCGAAATGACACCTTTATTTCCAATCCTCGGTCGTCGCACCAGCCACTGCTATATACTCGAGTGCAATCATTCTGGGATGGCACCATCTATAACCTAACCTTAAAGGAGCGGTGCAACAATTTTTTTACTTTTGGTAAATCGCGTCCCGCAGCGGTGAGTACGCAAACGCGGGCTCACTGCTGCGAAAAAAAAAAAAAGAAAAAAAGTGGTTACTGAGGCAAAGAGGCATGGATTCTGCAGCGCAAGCTTTTGCCCGACATGCTCAGAAATGCGATGTGCTAGCAAACTCAGCAACCGTTCCCTCCCTCGATAAATCGTCAACGTACAAAACCTCGTTTCCGGATGTCGTGCAGGTACGGCAATGTGCAATAGCACAAATTCGATTTCGCACGATAGATTTCTCGCGCTCAACTAGTACAACGCAGTTACCTGTACTACGAAAAATTCTGCCGGCCTTGCGGACTTCGTTATGAAGGTGTTTGACTGCAGACGGGCATCCAACTAGTGCCAACCTGTTGGCAGACTGCCTGTGCCGTTTTTGTCCCAATAAAGATTAAAAGATAAAAAACTATGGCACAGAGATTGAATCTGAGTGTATGGCCACCGATACAAAAAAAAAATAAAATTAGCATATTGATAGTTCATAAGTTTAATTGTGCTGTCGTGCCAATTAAAAGTTTCTCACAAGTACAGCTTTTCAGTAAGCAGCATAACCAACCAAATTTCGTTACGTATACATTTATGCTTCAGCAACCAAACTTTAGGGTGAAAAACAACAAAAGTTTAATTTCCGGTGATTTAATCGCAGCTTCGTGTCAATCTCACAAGAAACACCTCAAATTTTGTTTAAAAATGCGATGTAAAACCTCTATAAAGCACGGCAGTGCTCCAAAGTTCGATAAAGCGAAATTCGACAAAACGGCCCCAAGCGTTGCGATGAAATGGCGTTCAATGAAACGGTGTTCAATAAAATGGTGCTCGATGAAATGTACAGTACCCCTTAAAATTATACCGCGGCAAAAAGCTTTTCGGTCAGTGACATTGCGTGCGAGTATGCTTGGGCCACAATAAAGCCACTAAGCTTGTGTAAAGTGAGAAACATTGGGAACGTTGCATTGCCCCTTTCCAAGTCACGTCCTGTGCTGGCTAGGATTAAAGTAACATAATACGGCAACCAGGGGAGCCTGGCACAATTACTCGAGCCTTAAACGGAAGCTGAAGAGGTTCTTTAAAAAAGAAAGAGTTAGGGATGAATTCTAGAGTGTTTTTGTCCCGTGAATTTCAATATCACGAGCATTTGACCCAAACGTATCGATGGACGCGAAAAAAAAACCACGAAAAACCAACTGCCAAGTGCGACGTCGTGCTTAGAGGTTCCAGCCGCCTTGTGCATGCCGCTTGCGAGGGAACACCTGCGGCGCTTTTGACTGCTTGGGCAAGGCTTGCGGAAAGCGCGGAAATGTTGAGATCCCTGTATAATGCATCACGATTCCCTCCTCACACCGAAAGCAACGGGAAGGAGGGGCTTCGGCGCCATTGCGAAAGCGCTGTTGTGGCTACTCGGCTCATCGATCTGAAATATAATTTTAAAATTCGTAACCCCGGAGGCCAAAAAAAGACAATTTAAGTGTGTTTTCTCGAATATAGAACTGCTTCAGTTTCTCTTTAAGTTGTCAAGCTGGGTTCCTGAGGGTCCAAGAGTTCCCCACAGTACCCTTCAGGAGTTCCTTGATTGTGCAAATTATCTCGTTCTTCCCTAACCCTCGATAAGAGATTTCCCAGTTCAAGCAGTACTTCAAGATACTATCAAAGTCGTGCATTCGTGAACAACCCCGAGCCAAACAACGACTACTGCAAGCATTGTTGTTAGCAATGTCTGTAAAGCTTCTACACTGCCTTACAGCAACAATGCCAAGAGGGGAAGAGCATTTCAGCTGTCACTCAAAGCAGACACTCAGGAGTACCTCGAAATCAAAATGCTTAAGAGCCCCTGTTTTAAACTTTAAAAAGCAACGCTCAATAAGAAGACACTGTGAATTCTTATGCAATGCCAAGGCAGCCAATAACGACCATTCGAGCAAAAGGGGCACTGAAATTCTGATAGCCGACTTGCAACGAGTCAAAACAATGCGAAATGTGCGTAAATCTCTCCTCACCTGGCTGGCTCGAAAGTGTTCCCTGCAAAGGCATATCTTGCTGCAAAATATTGTGGTGTTGCCCTGCAAGAGAAAACAGCTCAGTCTCTCCAAGCAACACCGGAATCATACAAGAAGCAGCACAAGCTTCCCAAAAGGCAAACCAACGTTAACATCACTGTAACCGTACCCAACTTGCGACCCATAAAAACAAACCCGTCGGCAACTGCGAAGTAGTTGCGCAGATTAAGCGCGAATGTCCGTCGCATCTTCATCTGCGTAGCCAACCATTCACAATGAAACATACGAGATAGAAGACTGCCAAAGCACCTCCGACTACCCAATATGCCACAAAAAAACTGCAATAACCGTGCAGAGCTTTGCATGTGCTTAACTTTTAACTTTCCGAACACATTTTCTAGACAGGCTTCCATTTCGACGGCTTTTCCTATTAAGCAGACATTTAAACACAAAGCAAAATTATTGGCACTTTCTCTCGTCCCTGACAAGAGTTCGGGGATGCCGCTAGTCCAGACGATTGAAGCATGAAGCTAAGGCTGAGAATTTTGCACCAAAGTCATCCACAAAAAACCTGCTGCACAAGGACAGTGTTAAAAGACTTTCGCTTCAATCCACAATAAACTACACGAGACAACTCGCGTCGAAGAGTAAGCACCAACTGTTGCAAAGGCTAAAATCCCAACTGACTTAGTGTGAAGAAACTATTCCGCGAACGACCCGAGCATATGTAACACCGCGAGTGTTTGCGCATCGACGAATGATTTAGAAAGAAAAAGCTGCAAACATTTACTTCTTTAAGCAGCCTGCGCATAGATGGCTGACCTTTGAGAACTTAAGAAATGGGCTCCAGGCATGCCTTTGAAGCAGACACTTCAGAACAGCCCGTCTAAAGCCACACAGAAAATACCCGGGTCTACGGGAAAAACAAACCTTGCCGAAGGCTACGCACACCTTGGGGCGCCCCGATACACAAGCGCTGAACGATACAAATCGCCCCCAACGCCTCACGGCAGCTAGGTCACGCACGCCCGAAGAACGCAAGCTTCTCTCTACACTGCGCGTCCCAAGGCACGTCACGGAGCTTCGGCATCGAAATTAAACGCCGCAATTCCGAACAAAAGAACAAAGTGCCACTGTCTCTGCTCCGCCTCGACGCGCAAGCGCACCTCCACCCCACCTCGAAAGCGGCGAGCAGACGCCGGCTGCCGGCCGGCATGGCGGCGCGGGCGCGCCCCACACCAAAAGGGAAACGGCAATGGTAATGACAACAACGTGTAGAAAGAGAGAAGACGTACAAAATCCAGGGTGCTGCTGCCTTAAAGAGTTATCTGTTCCGGTGGGAGGCACCATTGTCTGAGTGTACGAGAGCGTGCTATTCCCTGTCCACGTCCCTCCACCTGCAAGTGGATCATCGCGCTTTTAGCCACTGCCCGGTCTTAAAGGTAGGCAAGAAACATTGGCACCTCCCCCCTTTCCCAAAAGGACATACACCACAACTCCCCCTCGATCCAGACCCTGGGTCCCCCTCACCCGCCCCACAATCGCTTCACGGCCCTCGCAATGTCACACTCTTCCGGCAACAATGGGCCGTGCGGCAGACGGCAAAGGGCCATTGTTGTCTGGGTTGCCCAGACGCAATCCATCACACAGCAATGTTGCGGCCCGCAGACGGCAGTTGCGGCTTTGCCTCGGGGGGCCCCAGACACACATAGCTTTACTTTCGCATCCTCACCTGCAAAATTGCGCTCGCCGTCGATACGCCACTTGCGATAAATTAGACCGCGAGGAGTTAGATCGGGGGTTCTCAAATTGTGGATGGAGGACCTCCAGGGGGTCCTTGAGAGCGTTCATGTGGGTCCGTACCAATTTGCGATGGCAAAAGTTTGAGAAGCACTGAGTTAGATGACAGTGTCAGTGGTTTTGAGCAGTGAACCGATTGTGTGCGGTCCTCAGCATGGCTGAAGATGATGATAGGTACCCTTAAAGAACAAACCTTGAAAAGAATATAAAGATGGTGCACATTTAGGAACACTTGCGAGTTTTGAGTTGTTTGTGTCTTCCTCAAGGCCGAGGCTTCGTGGATCTCGCCACGGGTGAGAAATTACAGCTGACGACGAAAGCTAAAAGCCTGCTTTTTCACGCGGCAAACGAAGAGCCAACGCTGCAATTAAGAGAAAGAAAAAAGAAAATGATGAGACACAAATTGCATTTCAACCTGAGAATGCAATCTGAGACGCGGAATTCTGAGGACGACGATGACATGCCCAGAATCGCGATGCCAGTCACATCCTTGTAACCTGTGCCCCATCATTTGCCGATCTCTATTCGTAAATATTAAAGAATGGCTCGCCGTGTCTCGTGTGAAACAAAGTGCTGCCCGTGTTAATTAGGGAAACCATTGAACTTGAGCAAACAGGGTAATCTACTTGTGAACTTGTTAAACTAACAGACGATGGCAGAATTCAAAATATTCCCAAAAAGCTACACTTCACCATTTGCCACACATTAGAGCTCCTGCAAGAAAAAGTTAAATACTATGATAGAGGCAGCTCCTATCGATCACCAGTATCATTTGGTGATGCCAAGCACAGTCAAAAAAGCCCACTCTCCAAGGTAGTGCTCAGCACATGATCACTTTTCTTTGCATGCTGCGACTTGCAAGTTTCTTTCAATGTTTCTTCCAAACAGAGATTTGTCCATTTCCTTTATACCGGCTGTTTGGTTTTAATACGAACAGACTTATTTTTAAGAAAGCTGCGAAAGGTAAAATAATGCCGTCTGTGCAGGCGATTTGTACGGCCAGGGGGACAGAATATAGGGCGATAATCGTCACGAAAAGTCTAATAATGAAGTAAAATTTGTTAGCTTCTTACAACAGAAAATAAAGATGCGGTTTCAATTAGAAACGTGCTCCCTCCTCGTCACCTAGAACCACGAAATAAGTCATTTCAGAAAAGTTTGAGGCACATGGTACGTCTGCTAAAGTTTCCACTCGTGCAAAAGGTGCAACGCTCGCATCCCGAAAAAAACAGAGACTATTTCGACGTCCTCCGTCTAAATATTTCAAAAATTACTTCGACGTCCACGGCGTCACTTTCGTAAACTGTCAGAATAGTGGCTTTATTATTTTGACGTTCCCCGTCAATGCAGTCGTCGCAGTGGAAGCCGTTTCGTTCTCTTTAGTTTCCAACGGCGTGTCGCCAGTGTCCTGTTGACGGAGTCACGCGTCGCTGTGTCCCGTGCCTATGAAGTTTCGGAACTACTTGGCACTGGAAATGTCTTACTTCGGATGCGATACGCCAGGCAGCTCTGTTCGCCATCTTGGCACGCGTGTCGCTTAGAATTTTGAATCCACAACAAAGGCGAGCTGGATATCCCTTTATCTTTCCTGCACGCAACAAATGTAGGTGCGTACACTATGTAACACAGAGTTTGAAACGATTTTTGTGCCTCCACTACCGAGCGTGCACATCTTTGAATGGTTGCAAAGTCTCGCTCTGCTTCTGGCTCCCGCCCTTTTGCTAACCATGTTTCGTTGTTTAGTTTTCGTTTCCCTTTCGGGTCGCGTGTAACGAATCTGGTTTGCCAAAGAAACAATCAGGATGTTAAAGTGTTGTGAATGCAAACATTGCCTCCTTGATGACTCTTGGCCGGTGCAAACGAACAACGAAGGTTTCGATGCACCGCGCAAAAGATATTGTATGCGTGCGTTTTATGACAGGAGATGTCGCGCAATAAACTGCAATTTTTATGACACGAGATTCAGCTCCTTGTTTATATAAATAATGTTAAATAAATCATGAAAAGCAACGGCGCCGCATTTTTCGACGTTTAGCATAACCAAGCAAACGTTACCTGCGGCCCGATAGCCGACTTGTACTTCAGAAGTTTTCTTGCATTCCCCATCGCTTAAAAGGTTATAAATACTGCAGTAGACTGCACGAAATTTGTTGTCGAAAAATGTGTGTTGAACCACGACACCGACTGCAAGCAAGGTGATATTTTTTTTACACCACTTTCAATCACCTTATAGTCCACAGCTTCGATGTCCCAAGCTTAAGACATCAAAATAATTTTAAAAAAACATTTCGACGGGAGACGTCAAAATGATTTTAAAAATATATCTCCACGTAATCAGGTAGTGGCGTCACAAACGTCAAAATAATACTAAAAATTATTTTTAAAATGGACATTGAAATAATCACTGCCTTCCGAAAAAGCGGATAATATTATACACATCTGCTGCACAGGCAAAAACTTTAGCACACCGCCGTGCTTACCACAGGCTTCAAATTTTTCTAAAATTGACTGATTTAGTGACGTTGGGGAAGCTACTCATTGAAACCACGTTTATTTTCAGTAATTAACAAGGTTAATTAACAAGTTGTAGTGAATTAAATTTGACTTATCGTGACGGTTAGCCTGCTGTGTTATGTTCACCTGGCTGTACAGTTCACCTGCATACAGTGCATTATTCTCTTTTGTGGCTTTTATTAAAATAAACCCGTTTGAATTAAAACCAAACACCCTGCGTATAATGTGCGTTTTGATAGGCCCCGTCCTAAATCCAGACGCCGCTGAAATAGCCAAACTAAAAAACAGCGCAAGAATCACTTGACGTTGTGCGCTTATCAAGAAAAGTACTAAGGCCCAGAAAAAACCAAACTCGAGCCACCTCTTACAGTGGCAATCTCATACTCCTCCTTACTAGAGGACGAAGATTGATCTCGGAACGTCAATGAAACAGGGGGCTGGGCGGCAACTTTACTGGTCTTGGGCATCATATCCACATAGTACTGTCAAGATGTGTCTAAGTATAGTTAAGAAGGAGATGAAGACTTTAGTGTCCTTACAGAATGCAGGTTTACTTTGGGGGCAAAGGAAAAGTGGGGGGGGGGGGTAAGTGGGACAGGTGAGACAGGTGAGGGAAGTATCAAAGGTGTAATGCCAATGGTTAGTGCGAGTCCTCCCAGATGGCAGCAACAACAGAAGAGGACAGGGTAAGAAGCATTATAAGAACATTCACCTTTACTTTTATGACCTAACGAAATTTTGGACACTATGGCATTGCCGTATTTACCATATTATAATCGAATGAAACTAGGGGTGTGCGAATATTCGCCATTTTCAAATAACGAATCGAATATATTACCGTTTTCGATTCGTTAATCGAATCTAATAATAATTTTCAAAAGTCTCGAATATTTTTCGAATAATTTCCGAATAGTCGTTACGGTGTCATGCCGCGAGATTCCCTTCCCAGGCGTTCCACAACGCTCCGGCACGACTGCCGCACGTGTCCGCAAAATGGCAATACGTACCCTCTTCTCCTGGACAATGATTATCATCATCGGCAGCAGCAGTTTCTTTCTATACGTACGTTGCTGTGGCCTCCATTAGCGACTACTGTGTTAAGTATAACCCGCATGAAAGCGATTCGCCAAGAGACGAGACAGGCGACGTCGACCCGCTTCGCTGACGCTCGGTCAGTGGCGCGATGAGGCGAGCCACACGAAAGAGGCGTGAGCAAGCGACCAAGGCGATGAGGACATTTTCTAGAAATCCAAACAACGAGCTACGCGACGAGCGGCAGTGAGAAATCTCCGTCGCTCGCTAAATCGTATACATGCGGTTCAGTCTTTAGGGACCGCTTTCGCACAAGACGGCTCGTGCACGCTTTCAGAAAGCGTGTCGTGGAGACGTTTCAGAACTGGTTGCAACGGTACCGCCGCTCTGTTTGAGCGAAGTAGAAGTGGTAGAAGCAGAATGTTGTTCGAAGAGAAAGCGCAGTAGAGTGTGGAAGTTTTTCGGCCACTCCTATGCAACCAATTGATGAAGCCAAAACAGCCGCTTGAGTCGAGTCTTTCCCAACATTTTCCATGGTTGTTCCACCTGTTCAGTGTGTGAAGATGTTGCTTTTTGAGGGCGCAAGTGGAACAAGACAATGCGTTTCCCCCGAATCTTCTCAAATCAGTGAAAACAAGGTTCCTGCACGTAAGCACACAGGCCCATCACGCCCTTGCCATTTTCTTTGATCCTCGATTCAAGGACATCTGCTACAACGAGGAATAAAAAGAAAATGTAGAGATTCTATTAAGTACATTGCTTCAGGATGTACCAGGCTCAAGCGAACTGTGATTTTATGTTCAGCATCCGCGTGAACCATGATATTATGTTTAGCATTCTAATATTTTAGTGGCTTTTGTCTCTATTTAATTATATATCGTTGAACTCTAGTCATTATCGTCTAGTCGCGTTTTTACAATAATTTTAAGAAATATTTTGGAACAATAAACATAATCGTATAATCCCTTTGCTCTTCTTTAGTAGCTGTGCTACTTACTATTCGGAAACTATTCGAAAATTATTCGATTCATATTCAATTCGGTGCCACAATTATTCGATTCGCATTCGATTCGGTTTCAAAAATCACTATTCGCACAGCCCTAAATGAAACACGTCAGCACAATTTGGTAAGGAGCAAAAGGCGGTAGAGAACTGGAGCATCGCAGCTTCATTGCCTCGTTTCGTATCATGGTGGCGTTTGAAGCATTGGCAGCACCGTGTCCGCAATGGAGCTATTGTGTTTGGAGCCTGACCTCAAGTTGCCACGAGCTCTTGGTTGCTGCTAAAACGCAGAAATGCGCACGATTCCCCCTTTTAGGTGGCACCAGCTAGCACCCGTGGGAAGGTGTTGCCAGCATTTCCCTACTGCTAGTTGCTAGAAAGTATAGTTAAAGGGCAACTCCGATCCATACTTTCGATTTTGGGATTAATTATAACTGTTTGTAGTGCAGTCAGAGTCCCTGAATTGCGAGGTGTAATTTTTTTCTCGTTATTGTGCGTAGTTTTAAAGATATCGACGCCTCAAAGTTTTGTTTGGGGCGCGGCCAACAAAACGGAAACTAGCCGCTCGAGGCCCCGGCAACACTGGAAATCAGCCGCTATGTGAACGTGACGTCAGGATCGTTCTCGTTCAACGAGTACGCAGGCCGAGCGGCACCTACCTCTGTTGCGCTAGCCGTCTAAAGATAGGAGTTAAGCTGATTTTGTTTTAATTCTGTACACGTGGTAGTTATCCAGCATATGTAGCAAGAGTTAGTGCGTATACCCAAAAGCTAGCGACTGGAAAACGAGTGAACTCATTCGGTGCCGTACTCGGCGGCTGTCGCCGTGTGTGCGGTCTTCCGTACTCGTCACTAGGCCTCAATTGTCATCGGGGCTCCGTGGATGGAGCGGCGTTGCTCTACGCCGCGCTGCCTAGTGACGTACAGTACTGGGGGCCCTCTCGCTTTCGCGCTGCAGGTCAGTCGCGGGCCGCGGCGCCTGAACACACGTGTGCTGGGCTGTACACGTCTGTTTTTAGAGCACAGCTCTTAGGCGCCCGCTTCCGGCTTGAGCGGCGTCAGCGTCGCCGTCGGCGTAACCGCAAGGTCACGTGACCCCCCCCGGTCACGTGACCCCCAGGTCAATTGACCCCCAAGTCACGTGACCCCCTAGGCCACGTGACCCCCAAGTCACGTGACCCCCTAGGCCACGTGACCCCCAGGTCAATTGACCCCCAAGTCACGTGACCCCCTAGGCCACGTGACCCCCCCCCCACCCCCGAGGTCATGTCACGTGACCCCCCCCCCCTTTGCGCCTTCCCCCCTCCTCAAGAGCTGCGCTCTAATTCGGCGTTACAGGGAGTTGTAAACGGCTTTCATTTTTTCGTTCTTTTTTCCTCGGGCGTGTAAAAGCTGAAGTCCAAAGTCCACTCGTCGAACAGTGTTCACCCACACCTTCTCCAATTTCCGGTCCGTTGGAAACTTGTGAAAAAGCACCTCCGGGTTGTGCAGCAGGTTGTTTGAGCAGCCCACAGCGCTACAAGTTGCACTCGGCATCTTTCGAGGAACAGCTGGGCAGTCTTGGGCGCACCGAGTTGCTCGCTAAAACTAGTCTTGGAGTACTCACAAGAAAATAAACAAAAGGCTATACCGAAGCTACACGGGCTACAGATAAAATCAACGGCTAAACACGCCAATCACAAGCCGAAGTAGCGGTGGTAGCGGCTCAAAGAAGCGCACTCCGCGCAACGCCCGGACCGGAGGAAAGAAAAGAGAACGATACTGACGTCACGGCCCAATGTTGCTTTAGCGATCGGCAACCCGCTGGCCGCCCGCTAAGGAGCAGCGGCTCGCGGCGGGTCGCATTTTTATTATCGGCATTAGTTGAGAATGCGGCGTCCCACGGACGTAATATTTTGGCTG
Source organism: Ixodes persulcatus (assembly GCA_013358835.2). NCBI lineage: Eukaryota > Metazoa > Arthropoda > Arachnida > Ixodida > Ixodidae > Ixodes > Ixodes persulcatus. The sequence goes on along the minus strand of JABSTQ010010666.1, from coordinate 78,416 downwards.
GGGTCGTATTTTGTGTCACTACAGCGATACCAGTAATTTATTTCATTTTGAGTTTTGGCCGGAGTTGCCCTTTAATGCTTATCCACTCATTTGCCTTTTTTACTGCACATGTTATTGTTACTATTACACGTCGTGACAGCACCTAGCCGCTTCAGTAGTAGCAGCAGCCACGAGTAGGTTTCAAATATGGAATTACTATAAACTGAAGCCTTCGCGGCTGTTTGGAGAAATAGCGCATAAAGTGGTTATTGTTTCTGAGAACAAAACTTGGGAACAGAAACCTATTTTTGTGTGTGGGACAGTTGTTTGGCAGAGATGCCAGGTGCTACTCAGCTGCAGGCAGTCTGCCATCGCAGAGCTAGTGGGGCCACCTGTGAAGAGCCAAGCCAACCAGTGAGTAGCCCCACGGTGCTCGTCTACATTTCATAGCCATGCTCAAACTCTCTCGGCAAGAAACCTTTAACTAGAGACCACATCCCGACGTTTGAGTATGAAGCCCGCACCAGCAAAATGAGCATTTGAATGAGGTTGTGGCCTGTTCCCACTGGGCAAACTATTTGTGCCAGTTGACGAAAATGGGGCCCCGCGAGCGACATTAAAAATGGACGCATAATTACCGTATGTTCTGGACTCGTATATGTACACACCCAAAGTTTAAGATTTCACGTGATGCAAACCATCACCTGTGCAAGGAACAACCTTTCAGGGTCGTCCATTAGGACTATGCGTCATGAATTTTGTGAATGACAGGTTGTGTTAATGATGATTTCTGCATAACACACGCGTATGTCACAAACATACCCGGACTATCCTCGGATAGTCTGGGTACGGACTACCCGAGGGAAATTTTCTTTTCAGCATAGATCTGCCCTCGCAGATTGGCCCAGCATGTGCTCTGAAAGTAGCTTGTGAACCATCAGGGGTTGAAAAAATGAAGCACCACATTCTACTCTTAAAACCTAAAACCACATCGTCCTTTTCCTAGGAGATGGAATTATGATTTTTTGGTCAATGCCAAACTGTCTTTTCTTGTTTTTAAAATGGTCTGTTCCCCATTTTTAGTGTCTAATGCAAAATTAGCAAATGTTCCGCTGTTTGATGTATTATAAACAACCCACATATCCCAAAACTGGTTTCACCCAAATAGTCGTAGACTTATTTTGGCTTACCACTAATATTCCTTTCGTTTTGCACATTTTATATCAGACTACTGAGCGAGATATTTCTATGTAGCAGTAGTCTTCACTTGGCAGGTATGGTTACTTTCTTTACACGCTTAGTCTTCTTTTTTTCATATCCAAGATATTATATTTTGGACAGATAATGAGAATGTTCCTTAATTCAAGCAACCGAACAAAGGCTGGCTGCCTTAAAACATTTCTGCTGCTTAGTTAACGAGACTCTGTAAAAACTTTTTGAATGCAATTTTTGTTTTCGTTCTTTTACTAATTGGAATTTCTTTCTGTCTATGCACAGGCTTATCCTCCGAAAAATGGCCAATAACATTTATTTTGTACGGTGGATGTATGAAATGATTGTATGTGACAAAACTTTGCAAATGCTTGTCTGCCATTTAATTACGTCACTGCGAACAACAACAGCTTGTGGGGCCAAAAAAAAGGGTTGCTGCGGTCTCCCAAATTGGCGGCACCCCAAAATGAATCGCCCTAACCTATTTGGTTGTTTAAAATCTTAGTTACGCCTCTTTTAAAAAAGCCACTCCGAATCTGGCTTGTGGTGAATTCAGCACGCAGATCTGGAGCGCTCCAAACCGCCCCTCTTGGAGCTGGGAGATCCGGCTCAAGTTGGTCATCTTCCGCTCGGAGCCCTTCCTACCGAGCTGCAACCGCTCCGTCAACTTCGGGAGCTCTCTCCAGACGTCGACAGCGGCGCATCACTGCACTTGCGCGTCGCGGGCCGAGCATGTTTGGTCTGGTCCGGTCGGTCGGTTGTTTACCCGGGTGGTGATGGGCAGTGCGCACGGTGCGAGCATAGAGTCTCGTACGCCGCCACCTCGCACGTTTCGAGGGAAGTGCAGAGGCGGGACTGTAGCGTGGAAAATTGTAAGGGCCGACGTCTGCGATCTCGAAAGGAAGAACGAGAAAGAGCACGCCAGAAAATCTCTAGAAGGAAGCCGACGAAAGGTTAGGAGTGTTCGCTTTACCGCAACTGATTGTTTACCTTTGTACACTGCATGCCTCCGGTGTCTTCTTGCGCAATAAAGCGAGAACAGAGTATGCAACGACCGTGCAAGTGATGGTTTGCTCCCTCCGTGTGTTTACCAATGCCTTACCAGCGATCAGAGCTCCGCCGCTGGCAATCACTGCGTCTCCCGCCAATGCGGGCCGGCGAACGCGGATCCATTCCTCTCCGTTTGTGACGTGGGCTCTCGGATTCGGAGCTCGACCCGTGTCGGGCATTTCTTCTGCCGCTGGACAACAACGGTATGGACCGGTCGTCAGAGATTTCATTCACCTCGTCGAGTTCGAGTGGCAGGCGGGTTCAAGCAGCGGCTGTTTTGAACGACAGATCGTCTCCAGGCGGGTCGCTCCAGAATATGCGACTCCATCTTCCGCTCGTCGAATTGGAGTGGGCGCCACGGGGAGGTTTGTCTCCTCCCCCGCAGGTTTCGCAAACCAATCCGGATCTACCAGTGGAATTCACCATGAATACCACATCACTTGAAGAACTGTACGTTCACTAAGGTGAGACGAGGGTTCTAAGAAATAACAAAAATCATAAAAATGTGGATTTCTGAGAACCTCAATTTCAAACTATTCGCAGCCCCGTGTCTTTCCTCACAAGATACGAAGAAACTGATTTCAATCTGAAGCAAAGCACCAAGGGAGCCTGATTAACAAGGAGGATGGGAGAAACTTCAAAAGAGTTATTTACTCAGCATCCTTTTTCCATGTTGTCGAGTGCCAATTCCTTCCAGAGGTTTTCACAATGTTTTCATAAACAGATTTAAGTAAACCTGGCACAGTTGCATTTCGTAATAACTCAACTATACTCGGAAGCTTTATTTTTTACTCTAAGAAACTCAGCAGACAAACAGTAATTAGCTGCAACTTGACATAAGTATCAACCAGTTTTCTTTTTCACACTAGTAAAACCAGTGTGAAAAACCACATTACAAACATTCAATTAGCCTCAGGATATATGGCAGACCCTCAGGAACTACTGCATACAGAAAAGGAGAAGTTTCTTAACGAGAAATAACCCTAGCAATCCATAAGAAACGGACCGATCATAGCATGCTATACTTTACCCTATCTTATACCTGAGGAAATTTATTCTAAATCTGGTTGCAGGTTCAAGATCGGCATTAAGAAATATACCCACACGCTGAATTTGAACGAGTTATGCAAATAAATGAAACTAAAACTCGTCAAATTGTTCAGGACGGGCGTAGCTCGTCTGCCTTCCCCGGTTCAAGCAAGGGTGTAAGATGGGCAGGTGGGGAAATGACCACTGAAACCTGCCGCAGCGGTGCGACTGAGTCACAGCTTTTTGGCAGGCTTCTGCTCGGCGGGTACCTCCGCCTTACGACAGATGGCGTGGAGGCATACGGAAGGCGATGGACTCGGGTTTGTATGGAACTCTGCGAGGGAATGCATTGTGTCAGCGATGTTCTTTAATCTGAAGTTATTAATCACACAATTATTAATAAACACCTTTCTTGACTACGATGCATTTTCCCAACCGCATAAGCTCCTGGCAATGTGAAGCAGACGAATTTGGGGGTGGCAGACGAAATTGGCGCTTCTCGTTGTGCTTTAAAGCCTGGGGACGGCCAAGGTTCTTGACGCACGAGCCTCTGGTGTTTTGTTCCGAACTGCCGGTCGGGTTACGGCCCAAAGAAACAAAAAGCGGCAATATTTATTGCGGGCCATGTTGAGTTCGGGTGACTCCGGTCGTGCTGGGCACAGGTGCGACCGCGGTGCAGTGCAACGGCGTACTGCTGGCTTCAAATCACGTCGAGCTAAAACTTACCTTGCTTGCGCGTAAACAGCATAAGCTTAAGAGCTAGATCGCCGAACGCATCCGCTGGCAAATTGGAATTGACGCCGTCGAGGCATTCACGACACGACTCGGCCGACTTCTCAGCTTGTCTTCCGCTGTGCCGTTCTGCGTGCCCCCTCATCTTGTAGTGTAAAACTACAGGCAAAACAGAACCTGTATACTGAATATCACTTTGTAAGAAGAGGAGGTGACTGAACGGCGCTGTTCTGGCGCGGCCCGGTAATGTACGGAGTTCTCCGACGCGCTCACAGATGGCGTTACAAACTTCGGCCCGCCGCTGCTGCCGCCGCCGCTCCGCAGCGGCCCGGCCGAGACGGACGGCTCTGCGGCTTGCTACGGAAATAGGTAAAAACCATTGAGGACTTAATTACGATCGTACATTTGTCCCTCCACCGCTAACAACAACGGCTTGCTGCGCAGCGAGTTCGCCAGCTCTCGGTCACTGCTGGCGCTCACTACGATCGTCTGCACAGTCGCGATAATGGGCAGTTCGTGGCGCCCCGTACATCTTATGTGGCATCCGCGCTCGAAACAATTCAGGGGCTGCATCACAAGTCTGCTAAAACTTCCTAGTTTAGTTTACAATACAAATGCTACCTCTAGCGGGTTCCTGGGAGGACGCTTTTGTTGTTTTCCGAACCTAATTTTACGAAGGCTAGGAAGCTACATGTACCTCCCCAAAGTTTTAACAAGTATTGTAAATCAATCTTGTGACCTTAGTATCTTTTGGGGTTCGAGCTATTGGTAATGGAAATAAAAAAGAAAGAAATATATTGATAGACTCTCAGTTTTCCATTTTAAGTGGTATCTAGATAATAAGACAGATTTTCTCAATTGGAATCGGCTGTCTAATATGTACCTCAAAGAAAGAGCTGCAAAGCACAGAGCAACTTAGACAAGCTTGGAGAGCTTCCTCGTTTCTTGGCTTTTCTTTGCCTCCTTTTGCCTCTGCTGCTTGCAGTGCTGCCCCATCCTCATGCAAATGTAGTAGTGCAGCACCATTGCCATTATGTCTGCCTTGTGTAGGGAGCATGGGAACATGAAAGGGTATGTTAGCAGCACATGGTCCAGTGTCTTACTGTACACACAGTTGTCGCTGGGCTGTTTTGCAAACTCCTTTTCTGTTGCCTTCAGGAGGTAGTAGATGTTCAAGTTTGGATAAACGAGCTTCCCACGTGTTTTGCAGTTTACCAGATCCGCTTCTGGAATGTCACAGAATCCATATTGTTTAACGAGTCCGTCCCTGCAGGGTACACATACGGTCTTGTTACCAATCTTTCTTCAAAAGTAACCGGTGACATTATAGATTATACAATCTACAGTATCTGCCTTCCTGTAGTCATGCTCCAGGACACCTTCACATTCCCAGCTTCCTTCCTCAATGAGTCCGTCGAGTCTTTCTCTCAGGCTGTCAAGCCTATGCGTTTGCTGCTCGTCTTGTTGAAAGGCCAATCTTACCTCACCAAGAGTGATGCACGGTCGCTGCTCTTTGGCACTTACAGTGCAGTTCCCAAATTTCGGTGGCTTGAGGAGGGTGTAGATGGAAAGCATGCGATAACGCTGCAGAAATGTAGGGAACGCGGGGTGTTCATTTTGACCTCCAGCTTGCCGAATCGTTCCAAAGAAACACTCAAGGCAGTCTTGATTCATTTTTGCTGTTAACACGTAGTCAAAGCCACACTCAGTCAGTAGATAGTTTGACAGTTCAGCAACTGACTTTAACATCACCCTGAGGCCTTCTGCAGTAGACGGGGTCAAAAAGAAGTCCTTGTGAATTTTTCCACTGACTCGTTCCTCTTCCCATGTGTCAAGCCACTGCATCGCATCTTTGATGACTTGGAAGTCATTTCCACCTCGTCGCACTCCCTCAACGGAACCCGACGATTCAAAGCATCAAACAGATTGTTTATAAGTAAAATGAACTGCAACATTGGCCCCACATCGTACAAGCGGGGCGCACTCCGTTTAGCGTAATTGAAGCCCCTTGGCAACAGACTCGCTAAATATCTGCGTTCACTCTCATCTTCAACATGTTTGATGGGTTGATGTGATTGTATGTCAGCTTTGGGCATACCCTTTCATCGCCTCCGTGCTTTGTATCTGCTACATACAAAGCGTCATAGCATGACCACTGTACAAACTTCCCATCAATGTGGAACACCTTCTTGCTGTGGAGACGGTTTCTAATGCATTCAAACAAATGCGGTGCATCGGAGAGCATGTAAACTCGTCTGGAACTGTCAGATGGGTGCTCGAAAGAGTTAGCGACACGTCCCAAAACACCACCAACTCCGAAGTGTTTCCACATGCTGCGATTCGTTGTTGCACCATCACAAACAACTCCATCGATGTGTATTCCAGCTTGTTCGAGTTTTAGGATGCACTGAAGGAGCAGCTGTGAAAGCACAGTTCCTTTTGTTGGTCCTTTTGATGCAAAAACTGCAACAGGCTGGAGATAGTTGTCAGCAAACGGAGCGAAAGCAAATACAAGTCCATGGTCGGCAAGCTCCTTACAGTCTTCATTGTCCTGCCCGTGGTCAACAAACCCGGAGTATGTCATAGTCTTCGAATTCACGGCCAGTTCTTTCTTGACTTGAATTTCCTTAGGTAGCAGCATTCCGCTTCGTTCCATAGGACTCGTGGTTGCCATCTTGGTTGCGAGGGCTGCCAGAAACTGCTCATCAAGGCCACACTTCAGTCCCATCATGGTGATGTATTTCCTGATGGTGGTGACGCAGGGCAGCGGGAGGATGTCATTGTTTCTCAAGAACGAATATGTAGAGGAACTGCGAATATGAAGTAGGAGACACAGCAGCAGCCAGTCATTAGTGTATCTTCGGTTCCTCTTAGTTGTGCATTTTGCTGCTGAAAGACACTTTGTAATGAGAAGTAACTGTGCTGACGGGATCTCGTGCTGCTGCAGACGGTGCTGGAGGTCTTCAGTTTGAAGTGACTTCATCTTGTCCTTTGACTGCTTCAGTTCCTTCAACAGCACCTTGTTTCTTGCCAAAAGACGTACCTTTGATCTTGTTAGCGACTTCTTGGCCCTGCGGAGTGTTTCAATCTTTTCCCTTCGGCTAGACTGTGATGGAGTCCTAATACGCTGAAGCGCCCTGTGTTCCTTTTTTCTAGCCATCTGACGAGAAGTATGAATGCGCAAGGTGTTACATAGAGTGCTGCAAGCCTTGCAGGCACTCCCTTCGGTTACTGTCATTGCGCACCTAGAATGCCTCCATTTTCCTTGAGGATCACCATAAGCACACTCAGGCTCCGCTTTAGGATATTCCTTAATGCATGGGCCGCCTGAGCAAACCTTGATTGCTTCTACGGCGTTCACTGCTTGCTCCACGTTAGAGAGTGTCGTCACGGTCGCACTTACCGCAACAGAGGCAGGTTTGAGGGACTTCCCCAGCAGAAGAACGTTTACGCTCCTGTCGCTTTTGATGTGCACCGCCTTGGGTATGTAGAGGGTCGGTGCCACAGAGTCTTGCTTCACTGCAATTCTGGAGTACACAACATCTCGAATGCCCTCCATATCGACGCGATGTACAGCCTAAATAAGAGGATTCAGGAAGACGTGCAGACTCTGCACTTTCAAACAGCACGTCAAAGGCGGATGGGGCTAGCTCTACAGTTCCGTTTCTGTTCTTTCTTGATGAGTCAGGCGTGTTGTCATCATCTTCCGGTAGACTGTCATGGGCAACTACAGCACCTGCTGCGCTTTGAGTGGATTCTCCGTCCCCGGGAGACACGCGGCGTGACTTCGCTGGCAGCTCACTGGTGTTGGTCTTCCGCTTAGCTGGTTTCCTCGGAGGCTTCACTTGCTTCGTGAGGTACGTGGGGCATCCATCAAAAATTGATGAAACAGCGTCCTTCGCTAAAGTGGCTCTCCGGTCGCCTTGCATGAGGAGATGTCCGTTGAACTCGGCACTCCACGTCTTTACCACGAAATCTGGCGCAAAATGTCGCTCGCACACAAGGTCCTTCCATGACAGCACACGATCCTCCCGTGGTATCGCCCGCCTCCACGCCGCGAGTTTCTCGGGTCTATGGGCGGCTTGAACAACGAGAATTTCTTCTTGCATGACTTGAAGCCGCTCTTGCAATTGGGCACAAAGCAGTTCCCCATGTCACAGGTGCCTCATAAGACCATCAAACACGCATGCGAGGTGCGACTAAAAAAAAATGACCGCATCTCCACGTGGTGAATGATGTTGATTGGGGCGAAGCTCGGGTGGTGCTGATGATACTGATTTTGGTCATAGGTATTGCTGCTTTGCTGTCGTCGTTGACGCTTTGCCGCCGCTTCCCGAGCTCTCAACTCCGGGTCCGCTTGGCGTTTTTGACGCTGTGCAGCAGCTTCTCGCGCCCTGGTCTCCGGAGCAGCTTGCTGTCTACGTAGACGCTGAGGCGCTGCATGCCGAGCTTTTCGGTCCTTTTCATTCATAGCAGTAGGAGAATGTGTGGTTTTCTTCTTTTTCTTTTTTTAAGCAGACAGGTGGGATGGCATCTCAGAACCCCCTACTCTTTTTTTTCTTTTTTCATAACTTTTTTCATCTTTTGTTTTCCAATTTTTTTTTTTTTTTGCCCTACACGAGCATGTGATTTCACGAGCAGAAGCACGAGCACCCGACGCCGGCCTACGGCGGACGGACATACGGACATGGCTACCCCTAAGGAGCTTCGCCCCTAAAATGAAGCAATGAAGTCGACGCTCAACAAGCAGCTGGTCGCGGGCTGCGAGGGCTTGAGTTAGCCTCGCCATCTGGCGGAGAGGCGGCCAACTGCGAGCGCTACGGACTCCGCTCGTCGCAGCCACGTGCCGCAGTCGTTCAGTCACCTCTCCCTCTTACACCGTGCTGAATATATTATTAGTTTGCCCGATTACACTTTCGTTGTTCATGCACAGTTTACGAAATAAATTGCCAATCGGTCACGTTGCCTGATAACTTAATGAGGATATTTTGTTTTTTACTTCTTCTTTGCGTGGCGCCTTCTATGTGAAGTGCTACAAACCTTCCTGAAGCGGGGACACAATCAGGTCACCCAATCGGCTCTCGTTTTCCCACCTGCCCATCTTACACCCTGTTTCACGCACTTGAGCGATTCCATTTTGGACGAGCCAGGCTCGCTCGTGACTTAGTTTGTGGCGCTGTCAACAGATGGCAACACCGACTTTCTTAAGAGTTTGCTCCCCTTCCGTTTGTCGGTAGAAATTTCATTTTGAAAGTAACAAAATAGATTTTGAAGACGATTAAGCAGCTGACAATCAGAAATTCAAAAAAAAAAAAAAAAACGATTAAAAGGTTGAAGGGGAGCTCCAGCATCAAAAATAACATTTTCAACTAAACATAATTTCCGAAAGAGCACAAAATATTAAGCCTAAAGGAGCAAATAAATTTCCCCAATACGTCTTAAACCATTTTTAATCGTATAAATATGACAAACCCGAAACTAACTTGCAGCTTTACAGGTCCGCCACCCAGTGGTGACGTCGGCCCGTGGGAAGCTTGAGCCAGTTTCGCCCTACTTTGGAAGCAGCCAGAAGGCCACCGCGATCGTCCGTGGCAAACAGTGGACTGCGATTCATCGAGCCTCTCCGAGTCGAGCAATAACCAGCAAATACTTTAAGATTTCCAGCACGGGATTTCGGACGATTCGCCGTTTGCATTTGATCCGCCGGCGTTGCCTCCGAGGGGACCGCCCACGGCGGCTGCATTCGCGATCTGACCACATGTGGACCCAGGTGCTGCTTCGGAAGCAGTACGGTACAGGTTTTGTTTGCTAGCACAGTGCAAACTGTTTTCTTCAGCCCGATGCAAATGCTGAGAGGCGGCGTTCACGTCGGACAGCATGGGCGAGCACCTGCGTCGCAGAGACTTCTTGTTTCGATATGAATAAGATGTCACTCTGCTGCATTTCTTCGTATGGTATTAGTACACCCCGCGGCATTATTCCCACACCCTCTATCACGCACCACAAATAGCCTTAACCAGACACAATCCACAAGACCACAGACGCTCACCATCGCTACAACGCTGCAGAGGAGAGAGCGTCTGCTCTCGGACACAACGTTTGACGTCACGAGCGACCCCAGCGCCGCCGCTGTTCATTGTTGCCAGTGGAGCCAGTGATTCGGAGGTACTATTCGCGTAAACTTGAAAATTAATTTTCTAGGAAGGAAATTAATATTTTGACGAGATATTTTGTAGACATACTTATGGGTGGATATTGAGTGCATGGTGAAACTTTTATAAAAATTGATGGTAATCAATACTTTGAAGGAGCTCCTCTTTAAAAAGTGTAATAATATAACCGAGGCTTTTTAGGAAGTGTCAGAAGCTTTGGCAAGTTCTCATAAGGATTTCTCACAATTATTTTATTAACAAAGTGTCCATCACTAGACGGGCCAGACTTGTTTGGCTATGCATACTTTGAAAGAGGCATGTCAGGTAGTCTTAAAATAACATCAACAGACATTTTAAACGTGGCATTCTGCAAAATGATGTCATTTTCTCGATTCTCGGGAGCGTGAGACTTTAAGTCTTGTGCTAGCCATTTACACGCACCAGAAGAGCCTCTTCTGCCTGCCACAATGTGTTGGTATGGCGTCTACAGCAGCTGAGTAAAGCTGTAAGCCCAAGCAGACAGCCCCAAAAGAAGCTTATAAGCTACGCTTGTTCAGCAGAATATTTTAGAAAGGGGTGAGCTATTGCTTGTAGCTTCTGAAGAACCTCAAGTGTCGCACTAACCCACAGGCCGTGTGCATGACATTAAGGCCCTTGGAGACAATGTCCACAAGGGCTGGGTGGCAAACATGATGACTCATTGTTGCTCAGTTTGCTTACTGGAGAGTCACTAACGCTGTTTCAAAAATAATAATTTTTTTTAATTATCAAAATATAAAATTTTAAACTTTAAAAGCACAAATAGAATTTGTATATGTACTTAGAAAATAATGATACAAAAAAGCTACAGGAAACTAGTGGAAGAATCTGTGAGGCTGCGTTACACTACACTTCAACAAGACGAAAATGCATGGTGCACCTGAGCTACAGCCTCTCGACTCTCGATTTCAAACGAGTACACAGTGAACATGCAGACAGTAAAGAGAAAATTTGAGCTGATAAGCCCGAAGTGATAGCACAACGGACAAGTTACGGCAAATTGTTTAGCAGTGGAGGTCTCTATCTATGTGCAAGAAAGACTACCACAGTGTCTGGATCATGCCATAGCCCGCCAGCACTACTGACGGACAACCGTATACTCTCGACTTTAAGATGCGTCGCTCGTAAACAGCAGCGCACGTCTAACTTCCTGCGGAGCTTGCAAAGAGCCAACTACTTCGGCATTTGAAAGGAGCCTGGTAAACAATGGTGTCAAAGTCAAATTGGCTGCACACATTTTTTAAATAGACGGTAAGAAATTACTAAGTAACAATTTATCTGTTTGCTGCAGACTGGCAATTTGGCAGCAAAATACGACTGCTATACACTGCCGCCTGGTCCCACTCCCTGCTTGTGGGTATGGGTGGAAGCTCGATCGTATGGCAAAAGACAGACGTACAACCGGTCCAAAGAGCTGGCAACTTCTAATGCACCGTTCGTTCAGGGAGATTGGAGTGGAAGCTGGGGTCTTTCGGCGCGCATCGCGCAGTGGCGATCCCACGAACGAGGGCCGACTGTTACGACGTGCCTCCACATCGAGACCGGCAGGAGTAGAAATTTACATAGATAACGTCGGAACTCTCAGTGCGAGCCTTCGCTCAATGTCTGCAATACTGCAATACGGCACCCCACTTGGCTGACTGACTTCTTCGACGAAGCTTAAAAAAGGTTCCTTCCAGAAACCGTTATTGGCGTGCGAAGTGCCGCGCTTAGTGTTGCGGCGCAACCACCGTTGTCGCGCAGAAGCGTCAATACCCCTTCGCCGGTCGTCAGGCTCGCTTAATGAAGCCCGATGATTGGCTCTTCGTATGCACCGCAAGGAAGTGCCCAAGCAGCACGGATTTTGGCGAAGCATTGGCCAATGGCTGGTGACAGTCTTTTGGCCAATGGCCAAAGAGTGGCCATTCATTGGCCAACGCTTGGTCGATGGCTGATGGCCGATGACCATTGGTCAGAGAAAGACCAGTCATTGGCCAATGGCTGGCCACTGCCCAAAGGACCATTGGCCAATGACTGGCCAAATCTGTGCTGCTTAGGTAGGAGTGCGTGGGCCTTGCCCCTAGGACATTCCGTCCAGGAACAGTCCAGGATCGTCAAAATAAGGCAGGACCGAAGGTCGTCGCGCCCAAGGCACACACAGGGAACGGGAGAGGGACGCCACACAACGAGCAACAACAGAGGGGTTTTCCAACCTGTGCTTGAAAAGGACTGCAGTGACTGTTGCTGGTTCAGCCCATTCATCCCATTCTGGGGGACGTGAGGGGAGAGGGGAGCTATGCTGGTATCCACTGAAAAACAGAGGGACACAGGACGGCTCCAGCAGGCTCATGTGCACACGGGGGTCACACAGTGCAGACGACAGACACACAACAGGCAGATGCCCCCCGCACCAAGGCCAGAGCGACCAATCGGTCCTGACGTCCTTCCGCTGCCGAGATTTTCTTCCCAGCAGCGGAAGAAAAATGCGCCTGGGCCGAATGGAACCGGCCTCGGCTTTCCCCCCACCGATTTCGCAGCGATCGTTTAGCGCCTGAGCCGAGAGCGACGTGCTATCGCGCTTTCGTTCTCCGGGTAACTTGTTGCCTACGCTCTTTCGTGAGTCAAATCTTTCGGGCTGATAACACTCCCCTTTGACGTCTTGTACCATGCCGATCGTCGGCATAAGGCCAAAGTCGCAAGCTCATCAATTGCGACATTTCACTTGTCTATGCTGCCTCGCACACTGCAAGAAGGGAATCTCACTCCAGTTTGATAGCCACCACCACTGACCTTAACCCGCTCCGAAATGCCATCACTGACCATTCTTGGAGTGATCCACAGTCGGCTTGGTCGTTCGTTTGTTTTACTGCCTATTTTTCTATGCATCTGTTCCTCGCCTCTTCGGTGCCTTCGGGACATCAGGGTACAATCCATAAAATAAAACTAAATAAATAAAATCTCCCGAGATTTCGGTGCCTCCTCGTGGATCTCCCGAGCCTCCGAAGAGCGTGGAGTTTCAGAAGTTGAACGGACCGAGTTGGTGATGCCTCGTCGATCCTGCTATTACAAGTATAAAGCAGGCATCAATATCACAAAAAAAAAAAAATAAAAATGTTGTCCAAAAACAAAGAAGGTAATTATTATCTTTTTACATTCCCAAGATAGCATCTTTATACACCATTCATTCTACTCTCCAGCTGGGATCCAAATTTACGACAGGCCTGCAATATTCCCGTGCCTCTAACATGTTGCAAGACTAGTCTGGAGAAAATCCACGTTCATGGTGACTAGAGCCATGTGACGTTTCAAAAATCACAAAAAAGATCGACTAGAGCAGATATTTTCATTTCTATGCAACTTCAGTAACATTAGAAACCTTTCAATCTCTTGTTTACCATACATAGCTCAACTATCCCACCTGTCACTAGGTACGGTACGGGGATTGCATTAATTAGAGCGAAGCACATGCTTAACGTAATCTAGTCAATACAAATTTCATACCTTTCCCACTATGTGTGGATGTCTTTATCCCTGACAAAGGCACCTTGCTGCTTTCGATATTCATCCGCTCCAGCATAGCCCTGCCTAGAACTGCGTCCCAGTTGATGCCTAAAATGGACTTTGTTAACATGGAGAAAAAAATGCATTCCCTACAATCAACAGTTACAACTGTACTCGAGGCTTTTGCCAAAAGGCTCGGGGGTAAAACGGATTACAAAGCCGAAGCTCCCCGCCCCCGTCGTCGCAGTGCGCAAACCTTTTGAGCTCGTCGCCGCCGGAAAAAAACGTAACCCAAACTGAGCCTATGCCGAACGGTCGAGGTTAGGTTTCCTGTTCTCGACGCTACGCAGGCGTGCGTTATGCCGCGATGCGCAAATGCGAGCGGAGAGCCTGCCTTCTTCCCGTTTTTTCTTCCGCTCGTTTCGATCCGAGAGGACGAAAGGACAGTTTAGGACACCACCCCTCACTCGATTCGCCGCTCGGCGAGTACCCGCCGACCTCCTTGGTCCTACCTCGAAAGAGAGGTAGGCATTGCTCTCGATCGCGCCCGCTCGACGATAGAGGCGCACATTCCGCAATACCTGGACAACGAAAGCCGTAGCGTTTGATTTTCTACGTCGCCCGCCATGGGCCAAAGCGAGGCACGGGTCACACAAAAGTGCTGAGTCGGCATTCGGCCGGGGCTTCCACTCCCATCGATCAGCCACAAGTCCCAGTGATCCATGGAGGTAGGAAGCTTCTGAAGGCAACATGAGGCCACCAGACGTGAAGCCAGAAGTATGGAGGAACGCGCCCCCAACGATGGCCAAAACCAGAAGACGCCATTGGACGAAAAGGACAGCTGACTCGGAGCCAGCATCTGTTTTGGGACTCAATGGGACACGTGTCTGATCGATTGGCGACGAAGAAATTCCCCTGTAATGGCCTCTATACCCAGGGGTCGTTGCATCGTGTAAGATTAGAGCGAGGGAGAAGGGAAGCCGGAAGCTCCCATTGGCTCTCTGGGATCCTCTGGAATGGACCGTTAGTGGACGATAGTACGGCTAGAGCCGGCGCGACACCATGCAGCTGGCTGCCAAAGATGCCCTAGTGCTCCGTAGAGGCTACGGAGCACTAGGATATGTCGATCAGAGTCCCAAGAAGGCGTCGACAAAGTGGCAGACCACGGAGCCCACCGAAGTCGCCTTACGGCAGAGTTGTCTGCCCTCGTGGACCACACGGATCTGGGATCAAACTTTTCATCGAGGTAATCCCCCCGACGACGAAACGAGAGCGTAATCTCTGTGCATTCCTCGATAAATAGACCACAACAGGGACTCAGAAGACTGGGAAAATATAAATGTATATCCTTGAATCATCTGTGCTCTCGACTTTCGCGGGCAGGCAACGCTACAGTGAAGTAACCTTCGAAGGCATTTCCTGGGGCGGCAGGGGAGAGCCCAGTCCCACCAAAGGCAATGGGCACACGCATCGCAGCATGAGACAAAAAGCGAGCTGCAGTCCTTTGACAAACAAAGTGCTCACTGATTTTACCGAGAAGGAGGCTAGAACGGAGGCCTGAACAACATGCTGGCACAGGGCACATGGAGGATCATTCGTTGCAAATCCAAGCAAGCAGCCTAGATTGCTTGATTCAGAAAATGCAAGAATCCAAAAACAAGTAAAAGATCAAAGAGGAGCATAGAGGACAATACAGAAGACAGAGTCAAGAATCTGAGCATGAAACATCATACCCAGTGCCCCAATACAGGCCTTGGTTGTAGGTTGCATTATCTCTGCTTCATTATTCCTAGCTTCTACGGACTGCAATAATTGATCCTCTAAGCGTGCCGCATAAAGAATGCAGAAAGGTTCTTTTTCTACCGGCAAGATACGAATTGAAGCAGGTACGGTAATGAATGTAATGTACTCTGATCGAGTCTTTTCTCTCTGGAGTTGCCTGCCATCAGAGTAATCTGATGAAATTTGCGGTGCATTTAAGCTCCTCAGAAAAACTCTGAAGTAAGAACCAAGAAGGCAAAATACAGTTAGTGTGCAGGTGAGCTGCTGGAAGCTCACCTGGATTGTGATACTACTAACCTGAGACTGGGGCAAAGCAAAGATTTAACGACGGTAGGAAACAGAAATAGGGACAGACAATGTCTCAAACTCGTCTAATGCATCTAAAGTTCAGCTGCAGTTTTTGATATATTAAATGTTTCCAATTGAAAGAGCACTCAATGTGTTTTCTATTCTTTCTAAATAAAAAACAATACAAAAAACAGCTTGAATATTTACACAGATATAAGGCACGCAGAGTGGATGTTGCGCTGCAAAACGAACCGAAAAAATCAACGCCTGCACGCAGAAAGTTTGAACTTTCACCGAATCTGCATCGAGGCAGTCATTTTTACCTCGTGAAATATCGAGGCATCATTCTCTCCTTGTAAAATCAGTACCAAGAAACTTGCCAAAGTCAACGACGGACCTGTTTGCAGATGACCGAGTTAGCGATGAATGCATCTTGCGGAGCCATGTCCCAACAGGCGCGGTGAGCGGACGACGCACTCTGCTGTCTGCTTGCTGCGGGTATGGGAAGATAGCACCACAAAGCCAACTCGGTCGTCTACGAGCACGTCCACCGTTGACCTCGACAAGTTTGTTGGTCTCACTTCTTCAACGGGGAGAGAACTATGCCGTGAAATTTAAAGAGATAAAAATGACCACCTTAATGCACATTTGCTGAAAGTTTGAGCCTTCTATGTCCATGTGCCGATTTTTACCGCTCATTTTACAGCGCGAGATCCACTGTGCACATCCAATAGATGAAAACGGTGCTCCCTTAGACCAGGCAGATGCCAGCTGTAGGTGGAATCGCGGAGATTCCAACGACTACACAAAATTTTCTGTCCTTTTTCAAACAACCTAAGAGGCTCGTGCATCGAGCAAATTTATACGACCGAGCAAAACAACCCCTCCGTGAAGAAGCAGATGCCCCAGACAGACCGCTCTCCCACATTTTGCTTACCGCGCTGCAGACAGCCTACACTCGGCGTCGACTATTTCGTGCGACGTCGTCGAGGCTAGCATAGCTTCCGCAGTACTCCGACGGTGTCAACACCACTTGAACGAGCACGTGCAAACGACGTCCAAGGGGAAGCCACAGGCTCTAGCAGCAGTGCAGGGCTGCAGCACTGTGCAAGCCACGCTAGCCTCGACAACGGAGCATGGAACAGTTGACGTCGAGTGTGGATTCCATCACCGCTCTGCTTTGACAGACACAGAATCTCATAGGCTGCCCTGTTTCTCAAAAACAAAAGCATCGCACGAAATCACAGGGCCATTATCGTGCAGGAGCAAAACACAGAAGAGAGCAATAAAAAGTTACAGGGCACAACAACGAGGGACTTGGAGACGTGGGAAAGGACGTACCTGAGGAGGTGGGCGGGGCTTCACGAGAACTAAACGAATCTATGCTTGCCGAGCTCGTGGGTGCTTGGACTGCCAAGAGAAAGTGGGGAGGGGGCAGTCCTTGAGCACGGCGACACACCCCTACGGGCCGCTGCGTCTGAGGCAGTCGCCGGAACCGCGAGAGCCAACAAGCAACGAAACAGCCTACACACAACTCCTTGCTGTTGGCGTCAGACTCAATTATCTTTATTCCGTCACTGCAACTCCAACAACATATTGTTCTTAATTTAAGAGTGTTCAGTTTTCCTTTGCTTGGTTCAGTTCTTAACACGAGCTATTGTAGATCTTTTGATTTATGTTGGAGGTTTCAGCTGCAACTAGAATGTTGCATATTCTGACGCTGCTTTTATTTTTTTTTTATCGCACATTTTGAGGATTTATTTAAATTGAACTGACTACTTTCAGCCTAACCCTCAATTTTCTAAATGTCCTGGACAATGCATGCTGACCCAGCAGCTGTGGGGAGTCCGCATAACAAAACACATCCCAAGAAGGGGAGGTTACAACAAAGAGAAGAGTCAGACAAAGCAACAGGAGGCAGTACCGACAAAGGCAACAGAAATAACTCCAGGGAAACACCACGCAAGCCTCAACAGTGTTTGCAACATAGCCTGCTTTCATGCACTAGTATGCACGTGAATGCAAGCTTACTTCCATTACCAATCACTCTCCTCAGAGGCCAATAAACAAAAGTCCAATAATATGAAGCATCCGTTTGTCATCAGTTAATATCGTAGAGTTTAATGTTGTTTATTCACGTTGCAAAATACGGAAGCCCAAAGGGATTAGGCAAAACTGTTTCACTTCACCAGGAGAGAAGAAGTGCCCACTTAAAGCCCTATAAAAAAGCAAACAGACGGCTCGCAAAGTCCCCCTTATTCGAAACACTGAGCTTGCGGGATCTCTAGCGGTTCTGCCGTACAGCCAGTAATCCGAGCTGGAGGACGCCTCACGAGAGATTTCTACTCAAATGCTTCTCGGGAAAGTCGATTAGGAGGGGCAAAAGAGCGAGGAAACATCACGTATCCTCGAATGCACGTCAGATGACCCACGCCGCTCGTGCCAAGGCCAGCTTCACTGAACAGGGCTAGCGGTCTGCCAGTTTAATAATTTCTAGAATTGGACCCACGCATGCCGAGGCTGTCGACACCGCCGCTCGACCGGGGACTGCAGCAAGCTGGCAAATGGTTGCCGACTTTCGATTGCTGCAGTAAACCGACTAAAATTACTTTAAGCAGCTAGTGCCCATCTCCATCAGCTTTGAAGGGCTCGCAACTGAATTCCGCAGTATCAAGGGCTCTAAAATGCGAGGCCTGGAACGCATCCTCTACCGGTCAGCTTGACGCGTCGTCATTTCTGGCTCCTCCGTTTCCGCCCAAAGACGTAGCGCACCACTTCGATCGTGGATGTACCACGGCGGCGGTGGTGTGTATGGCAGATCTCCTTTGTTTCATAGCTCGCTCTCCGGCTTGACAGTCCGGAAAAGCTTCCGTCGCCACGAGTTGGAACGTCGCAACAACACTTGCGAGCGCTCTCTTTTTTTATTTTTTCTAGGGACCTTTAATGATTCGCTGGCAGGATCGCCAACGTCCGACCGCACGACACACCCGCTCGCGCGACGTAGTTCATACCCACTTTGGGGCTGCTTCCAACGGGCGATTTCGGGAGGCCCAAGCGCGCCGGTTTAAGCCACGTTCCAGGCACGAGACTAAAACACCGTCGTTACCGTGCCCTGAACGCGTCTTCGACCGGCGCAGCGGCGGTTTACCGTCCCGTCCCGCCTGAGCGCCGAAAGCGGTCATGAAGCGGCAACAAATTAGGCTGCAAGAGCCGGCGCGTCCTGCCGTCGGACGTCGCAATCCCAGCAGCAGTCGCTCGCGGAAGTTCGGGAAAAACGTATGAGCGACTGCGGGGGGGCTGCCGTCGTTACGGCTTCCCAACTCCCGGCTAAACGAATCGGAGCGTGCCAGTGAGTCGAGGGACGCAAGAAGAGCGACGTGAGGGACGAGGATGGGACGAAACGGTCCCGTCTTCGTCCCCCGCGTCGCTTTCCTTTCGTCCCCATGACTTGCAGAGCCAGGAAGCTTCCGGAGGCGACGCAACGCCACCGGAGGCAGAGCCAGATGCCCGGAGGGCCCCGAGGGTGACCAAAACGGCCGTGCGGAGGCATTGCGGCGTCGCGTTGCCTCCGGAAGTTTCCTACCTCCGTGCTGTAATATTCCCGTAACACTCGGGGTTCATTTCCACCGGCCGGGATCGTGGAGGCCGACGGCGGAAACCGGAAGGACGCCCTCGGAAAGGCACTCACTCATAGGCTGGCCGTCGAGGACCGCCCCAAAGAACCCCGCCTGGGACTGCACCAGGGACACGTTCACTGCGCCGGATGGGGACGGGGCGACGGCGCCCTGCAGCGCGGGCGACTGTGGGGCCGGGGCCTGCTGAAGCTGAGGCTGGCCGGTCGGTTGCTGCTGGGCGGGCTGGACGGGGGGCGGCGGCTGCTGCTGCTGCTGCGTGGGCGGCTGACTCGACTGACTGGCCAGGCTGCCATTGGGAGACGTGGGGCCTGCGCACGGTCCCGCGGGGTCAGCCGCGGCGGGTCGATTTGTCCTCGTCTCAAAGGACAACTTTGGTCGAAAACAAAATCAAAATTTATTGCCGGTATCGCTTTAGTGACACGAAATGTGACCCGGCCAAAATATTATGTCAAGGTGAAGCCGCATACTCAATAACACCAATAACACCAGCTTTTAGTCTAGGAACACTGGCACAGCACCCTTGCAACGTCACGTCGCGGTAAAGCTGCCGTCGATTGGTACCGCGTACGGCAACACCATGGCGACATCGCGTCGCGGCCGATGATCAGTGTTGCCACCCCTCTAGCAGATACAGTGAAACCCGTTTAGAACGAACCCACGTACAGCGAATTATTGTCGATATCGAACTCGCAGCAAAATGCACGTAAAAAGTACTTTTTATAACAAACAACATATTGGCTATATCAAACTTTTTCCCCTGGGAACGCTTCCAAAAACGCGCAAACAATCGTCTTCTAACCTGTCCCTCCCCACCCCCCCCCCCCTCCCCCCAAAAAAAAAGTAGGAAAGAAAGAAAATTTGAAAAGCTCAAGCCGCGAACAAAATTGAGCGCAGAGAAGCGATTCAGAAAGGGAGAAAGCTAAAAAAAAAAAGAACACTGTGCAGGCACAAAAAAAAGCTTTTCATCCCAAAGCAGTTGCCCACGAAGAGAAGCTATTCAAAGGGGAAATAAGCTAAAAAAAACAAAATCTGCACGCATGAAAAAAACAAAAAAAAAAAATATATATATATAGAGATATATTAGCAAGTTTTTTGTTACAAGGCGGAAGTGAAGAGATGAGAAAGAAAGAGAGGCCTCACAACGAACGCATCGGGGAAGTTCGTTGTAAATGACTTTTGCTATATCGAACTACTTGCCACATCAAACTAATCGTAGCGTTTCCTGCTGTTCGTTATAAACAGGTTTGACTGTAGTTTCGGTTTTCCTGGAGATGCCTGAAGCAAAACTTTACGCCGTGATATTTATGAAACTATGCATGATATCGAGAAAGAAAAAATTATACCTTGAAACTCAGGGACACTGCTTTAACTGAAGACATTTGTAATCGCATATGAAACAATATTGACCAACTTTAAAAGTGTGGTGCAACAATCTTAGCGCCAAAAGAATCTGCAGCTCGGATTTTTTAATGCGAAAGCATTAAAGGGACACTGACACCCCCAAAATTTTTTTTCCATTTTTTGACAGGCGCTTCATTATGGTGTCAGTGGACTACCCAATGAATATTTTGCGATAGAGTAGCTTATATTTTTAATAAAGCCAAAAGACGCAACTGCTTGAAACTGAAACCGAAACCTGCGCACGGAGGTCGAAGAAGTGGAGAGGAGAGAGTGAGTGGCGGAAGTCACGTAACTACACCCGACCGTGCGCTTTTTTTTTTTTTTTTTCCCCCTCTGCGTAGCAGACGACATGCGTGGCGGCGTAGCGGAAACTGTTTGCCGTGCGATTCTTTTGCAGCTATGTTTGTTCCGCTCGCTGTTCTGTTCTTCAAGATAAGTTGTTTTGTACATTGAAGAGTTGGAGGTGAGTAATGAGTGCCCGTGGTGAATTTCCGTGATCGGCTCCAAAAAGAATACACCCAAGATGTTGCGTGAAGAGCTGGCTCACATGTCCTGCGTCCGAAAAAAAAGTGGTATTGTGCGACAGAGTTTCCGAAAGATCAACGGGATCGGGACCAGTGGCTGGCTGCAATTCCTGTAGAACATTTACGGACACCTCGGAAAGTGGACGCAACCTGATTTATGTGCTCCTTGTATTTTGTGGAAAGTGATTACATGGCGTTTGCAGGTGTCAAAAAGGAAATCCCATACCATTTAGTTCAGTGACGTTAAGTCCACAACATTTGTTTATTTTTGTTTGTTTCTTCAGTGATAATTGCAAAAAAAAAACGAAATGTAAGCATAGCAAAATGTTTGAAAAAAAAAAAAAGTATGCTTTCACTGGGTCGGTCCTGCCGCGTGTGAAGCGGACGTCTTTGCACTGAGCTACTGGGGGAACCCTCTCGTCACAAATAATACAGCCGGTAAACTGTAAGTTGGGAAGTTTGCTGCCGATTTTCCTCCAGCAAAAGCACTCCCGTGTCGAAGTCGGGAAGCAGCACGCATTGGCGACATTCGCACCTAGTAAAGAAACCGTACGCGTGCGTATTCAACTCGAAGTATGCACTTCATGCTTGACGTTTGCGCGAGCGATGTCTTCAGCCACGAGAGGGAAGCGACGGCTCGGCGACGTCTTCATGCAAATAGGCCTGGTGGTTTGGCGTGTCGTACGGGATGAATATCAGTTCTTTTGATCAGTCCCAAATTTCTCTTTTAAAGGCAGACAGAATTCGCCGGTACCACGAGCGACAGTTCTGAAGTAGAGGTCCCACGCCCGTCGTCCGCTGCCATCGCCGTCCCCGCGAGTCCCACGATACGCGAAACGACGCTCACACAGAATGCTTCCGGTTCTGTGTGGAACTTCTTTTTTTAAATCAACGTATTTGCAGCTTCTTAGAAGCCACAAAAAATGAGTTTCATATTTTTTTCTATTTTTAATATTGAGTGTGTGCCTACAGTGACCAACGACTTTGATTAAATTTGGTGGTCGCGTCGAAACCTTAGAAAACGGCCCATGACCACGGAAAAGAGAGTGAGCGAGACTCGAACCAGCCAGTTCTTGATCGGCGGTTTTCGGGCGGAAAGAAACCGAATTTCGAGCCGCAAATTGGGTTCTGGGTAGTTGGGCTCTCATATGTCATGTACAACTAAAAACCTCAGCGAGCATAAATATCCTGTCAGTGTCCCTTTAAAGGGACACTGACAGGGTATTTATGCTGATCAAGGTTTTTGTTTGTACACGACATATGAGAGACCAACTACCCAGAACACAATTTAAGGCTCGAAATTCGCTTCCTTTCTGCCCGAAAACCGCGGATTGAGAACTGGCCGTTTAGAGTCGCACTCACTCTCTTTTCCGTGGTCACGAGCTGTTTTCTATGGTTTAGACACAACCACCAAAGATATTCAGAGTCGCGGGTTATCGAAGGCAGACACTCAATAATAAAAATAGACTGAAAATAAGTCATCTATTATTTGTGGCTTCTAAAACGTTGCAAATACGTTGATTGAAAAAAGAAGTTGCACAGCCACGTGACTTCCAGTAACTTTCTCCTCCTCTATAATTTTTTTTCCTCCCCCAGTTCAGTTTCGGTTTCAAGCAGTTGCAGTTTCTGACTTTATTAAAATATATGCGACGCCGTAGCAAAATATTGATTGGGTAGTCTTCCGACACCATAAAAAATCGCCTGGTAAAAAATAAAAACAAAATTGGGGGGGAGGGGGGGGGGGGTGTCACCTTTTTTTAAGCCCTCCTTTAGTGTTGAAGAATGTCACATGCATACCATTTACGCGAGAATCTTTGCAAGCATAACCGGTGAAGAATGTTGCATGCATACTATCTATGCAACATCCTTCGCGAGTGTGACCGGCAAAAGGACACAGTGATTGGACTAATTGCCGGAGCGGATGCAACAAACAAGTAGAAGAAACAAACAGTGCTGTCTGATTGTATTTTCTACTTGTCCAGTCGTCTTGGTGCTGCTCTCATTTTCTGTTTAATTGGTGGAGGAGCATGTGCCGCATATCCGACCGGAGGTGTTGTATGGAGTCTGTCGCAACAGGTGCCGGGTGCAAGCTACACAGACTCGACTTCGTTGTTTTAGCATAACTTGGCAAACACCAGAAGCCCAGTGAGCCAATACGAGCACCGGAGCGAAGTACATGACAACACACCACAGAAGGAAACACCAGCGAGATGCTGTCACTTCCCTCGCTTTGGTGCTCATGTTGGCTCACGTGAAGACATGCTCCCTAGCTTTAGACACGTAAGTGGCAAGTTAAGGCCCGTTCACACGATGCATTTTTCTCGCGCATCTAGTGTCGCGAACTGTAGTTTCGCGAAATGGTTGCGCCGTCTGAACGAGTCCGAAAAGGGCGCGCGCATCTAAAAAAAGTTGCGCGCACACCTCGCTTCTGTAGCAAGCTTTTGCTGAAACTTTGCCGAGTCCTGTCAATCACTCTGAGGGCGCCGCCAATGGCCGCTAGAAACGCTCTCACGTGGCCTTTGAGGGGGGAGCGAGCTGTTTGAGAAGACCACTTCACTGCCGGTGTTGTAGCCGAGCCAAATCCGAAAAAACCGAAACCACGAACGATGGATACTGCCGGCGCTTCCGCAAGCACGTCAAGCACCACTGAAGGAAAAGTGAGTAGCATATCGGAAAAAAAATCCAGCGATGGACGAAGACAATTAGCGGGAGTTGGCGAGATTAGAATAGTGCTCATAGCGTTGTTGTCGCGACGATACCGCTGGATAAAAGACCATCGAGTAAACTGAAACCAAGTTTGCTTTGTTTACAAGCGAACGTGAAACCATGTGCGCTCTCTGAAACAGTTGGCACAGTAAAATCAGGGCAGACATGGGCGCCGAGAAGTAACCAGATTGGGCACGTAGCGTTTCTATGAATACCATGTGCATTGATAGGAGCTTTCGCAATGAATTGGCTGCGTGCGGGCTCGGCGCCGGCACATGTCCTGCACGTACAGGTTGCCGCCTCAATCGGCTTTGCGCACATGCGAGATCGCTTCAAGTAGTGCCATCGTGCCTGATGTCTCGCGATGACAAAGCAACAGCCGACCACGGATGAGGTGTTCGTCTTCCCCTCTGACAAAGGTGACCCTGCACGAGCCAAGACTGATGCAAATACACCCTGCACCACGGCAACGTAAAGGTCAACAACGGTTTTTGTGTTTAATCAAAGAACTAGTGTCTCAAGCTTGTGCGCACGAGGGAACAGCCGACCATGTGTTTTATATTTCTGCTTCTTTTTCTTTCTTTTGTCATCTTTATGGGGATCTTGACGATGTTCTTCCTTCTCTTCATCTTTGTAAATATAGTTGTGAGTAGCGCTCTTTTCTGTCTCTTCTCTCTTCTCCATACGTGTGCGCTAATACCGTTCAAATGTCTAACTACCAACTAGCCCAGTTATCAACCCTTTTACTGTCCCCAGATAAATAGTGATCTGATTCGTAGCGACACATTATGGTCAACACCGAAACTATTTTCACGAGTCTAAACGTCATCGTTGTTGCACGTGAAGCGGTACGTGTGAATGAGCACATTTTGCGAAACTTGAGTGTCGCGAAACTGTTGCGCGCCTAAAAGATGCATCGTGTGAACAGACCTTTAATGAGGCAGCCACATGCACCTTTGATCATACGCAACTCAAACAGTAGCCTCACACATGACTTTACGCACGTCTTCTCTAGTTATTCGTACGATATAAGTGCCACGGGTTTAAAAGAATGTGCAGAACTAGATGATCTATTACAGGGGTGGCCAAGCTGCGGCTCTTGGCGTGTTTAAGTGAGGCTCACGGCTCCCTCCTACCCCCCCCATCCCACTCCTCCGCCTCCCTCCCGGTCACACCAGCACTTCCCCAAGAAGAGAAATGGAACGCGTTTTTAATGGAAAGACAGGTTGCGGTTTGGTATAGCCTTCTGCTACTCCTACCTTACGTACAATTGGACTGCTTTTAACTCGGATAGATTGAAAGTAGTTCGAGTTTCGTTTATTGCTCTGAACAAAAGTTTGCCCCCCCCCCCCCCCCCCGCTTGCGGCTCTTGGAAGTTTCGTAATTTTGTCTGCGGCTTTTAGGCCGGGTCAGCCTGGCCACCCCTGATCTATTACTTCGACGAAGGTTTTTTGCACTATCACTGTTTCACAAATTCTATTGCCAATTCCAACCAAATTCACCGTATATCACGCCATCTCCACACATTCCGTATCGTACGAGTCATCAATGTAATGTAGTGCACCCCAAAACTAAAACGGTAAACTCATCTGCTTTATTTTTTTTTTTTTTTTGAGCACGCAGCTAAGGATTGAAACGACCTCCCCCACGGCATTGTTTCTTTATCTAACCCAGTTCACTTGAAAGAGAGGCTGAGCAAAACCATGCTCCCTGCTGCTTCATAGTCAAACAAAAAACAAAAAGGCTTTTACAGTGTCTTATTTATTTCTAGTTTAACTTTATCTGTCCATGTGCCATTTCCTTTTTATTGTTCGTGCTTACATTTTTTTTTTAAATCATGAG
Source organism: Ixodes persulcatus (assembly GCA_013358835.2). NCBI lineage: Eukaryota > Metazoa > Arthropoda > Arachnida > Ixodida > Ixodidae > Ixodes > Ixodes persulcatus. The sequence continues at coordinate 52,565 of JABSTQ010010666.1, read as the reverse complement.
CCATTACACTCTGTGGAGGTAGATGACCAGCAAAGCTGTTTAGCACGTGACAGAATTTTGAACAAAGGTACAAACACATTTATGCATGACCTTCATTGATGGTGTTTGCCACCCGCCACCACCGCTGACATTCTCGTTGCCGTTCCCCGCCGTTGCTCTTCAGGAGTCCGGACTATACGCGGTCTCCCCATTAGGACGAGAGAAGTGAAATTGAAAATGAAGAACGGCAACTTGTCCTTCTGGTTTTTTATATACATTCGCGTGGACGACTATCGCCGCCCCGAGGAGCCGGAAGAAACTAGACATGCGCGACGGGACCGGCACCCCGGAAGAGCAGAAGGAAACTAGGCACGCAAGCGCTTGGAACGACGACAAAGAGAGGGCGCTGCGAGTTTTTGTTGACGCACATGGAAAATCCACAGAACCCTAGCCATAAACAGCTTCGCTGTAATAACGAGTGTTTGTACCTCTTGCAATAGCCTTCTTGAGGGGGTGTTGAAGGTTAAGTGAAATAAATAAATAAATACAATGCCATTCTGATGCAAGACAAACAAAGAGCTAAGAAAAAGGAAAGCATCTAGCTTAAATAATTAGAGCAATGGAGGTCGATGGGTTTATTTCTAATACAACTGCCAAGTGATATTACAGGTGAGGAATGTTGTCGGCACGTTGTGAGAGCTGAATGAAAACCAAGACAGAACTCCCGCTTTGCCCTTGGTCGAGAGGGACTTTGGCACACGTCACTCCACTGTGCACGACAATTGCAACACCGCCAGATGAATGAGAAGACGAGTGGTCTTTGCGGAAAAGACGATAATTCCTCAAATGTATGTGTGGACGTGAATTGAGTCTCCCGTAATGCTAAAGCTTTTGGGAATATCATCAATATTGCGTAGGAGACCCCAACAGTTTCAATGTATGAAGCTATGATGGCCCCGTAACGCAACTTAGTTAAAAATGTATAAAAAAGGGGAGTTCACACCAAGGGAACGCAAGCCGTGTTCCGTGCTCCGGCTCGTCTCGATCGCCGAATGCGTGGTGGTTTTAGAGCGCAGCTCTTAGGGGCCCAATTCCGGCTTGAGCGGCGTCGCCGTCATCGTCGGCGTCGCCGTAACCGCGCGGTGCATTATGGGAAATGTCCCATAATGCACCGCGCGAGCCCCCACCCGGAGTCACGTGACCTCGGGGAGGGGGGGGGGGGGATGATGACGTCACAGGCATCCGCATCGTCATCATCACTGATGACGTCACCGGCATCCGCATCGTCACTGATGACGTCATCAGTGACGTCACCGGCATCCGCATCGTCATCAGTGACGTCACTGATGACGTCATCGACATCGTCACGTCAGGTCACGTGACCCCCCCCCCCCAAGGTCACGTGACACCCCCCCCCCCCCCAGTACCCTTCCCTCCTCCTCCTCAAGAGCTGCGCTCTAATTCGGTGTTACAGGGAGTTGTAAACGGCTTTCACTTTTTTTTTCTTTTGCTCTCCCTTACCAGGAGAAAACTTTGTGGCCCCCTTGGCAGGTGGAGGCGGTTCTGTCGAATCGACAGATACCTCCAGGGTCTCCTCCTCCCGCTAGGAAGTAAAAGGCATGCTTCGGTTGGCAACATTTCTTTCCCATAGTTAAAAAATTAAAACATAAAGAACTTAGCGAAGAACCCTGGAGAAATGTGTGCGTTTACGTGAATTGCAGTGGAGCTTTCTTTTCTGCCTCGCTCCCCCCCCTTACGTCCCATGTTTCACTCTTGAGGATGACGGTCACCCTACCCTTGCAGCCAAAGGCGAAGAACGAAACTGGGGAAAAGCAAGAAAGTGAAAGATGGGAGGGGACGGTAGAAGAGGAGACCAACCGAAGCATCTCGGCCTAAGCCTTACCAGGACACCCGTCTGCGAGACGTAGGGGGTCAAAGTGGAGCGTCGCCTCGCCCGGGGTGCCCCGGAGGGTCCAAACCTACCCCGGGCTCGGCTCGACCGCCGAAAGTCCCTTTGCTCCGTACGCAGGCGTGCCACGCAGAGCCGGGCGAGGGTGGGCGAACCCACGTTGCTCGGGGTTCGTGGTGACGCCACTTTTCAAGCACCTACTGATGCAGGTGCCCACTGCAGGGTCTAAAGTCACTGAGAGATGAGAATGACAGGGAGTCTCTTTCGAATGCCCTTGGCATATGTTGCCTTCCGTCGTACGTTGGCTGCGCTTGCACGCTCTAAGCAACGAGATGCCCAAGCATTACTGAATGGCAGGAAGCTGCCCAAGCAGCATGAATTTTGGCCAAGCATTGGCCAATGGCTGGAGATGGTCTTTTGGCCAATGGCCAAAGGGTGGCCATTCATCAACCAATGCTAGGCCGATGGCTGATGGCCAGTGGCCAATCGCAAAAGAAAGGCCTGTCATCGGCCAATGGGCCATTGCCAGCCACTGGCCAAATCTGTGCTGCTTGGGTGGTGCCGGAGGCGAGACAAGTGTAAGGCCTTCTGCAGTTTCCATCCTGTCGATGAGTGAGGAAACCGGACGCCGAAGGCCCTTACCCGTGCTGGTGGGCGAGAGCAGCATCGGCCGGCCGTAAGGGTCTGCGGCCTGAGGCCTGTGGGGGTCCTTGCGTGGGGTGGTGCTGGATCGTCTGCGGCGTGTGCTGCAGGCCGCTCGGACCGCAGTCCAGGTCTCCATACTCATTCTTCACGTAGTGGCCCTCGCCGCCGCCGAACACGTCTGCACGGGATTTGCAGGCGTCGGGCAAACAGTTGGTACCGTATTTTCTGGGACATGGTGCGCAGACCGCGCACGTTCCGAAGTTCCCGCGGTGCGAACTATGCAAGGATGTTTGTTCGAGATTGTCCGTTACGAGAGACGCGACAGATTATGTAAACGACAGATCGTGTCGGTGACTTTTGTGCGACACAAGCTTACGTGCGTGCTAACAAGGCGAAAAGTTTTCAAAGTGTGGCGCGCGCGAGAATGTGTCGTGTGCGGACTATGTACTGGCTGCGGATTACGCAACAGATGTAACTGTGTGCCAAATGTGAGCAATGCCCCCGGTGCAAACTATCTAAGGAAGAACATTTTATTTCAAATGCCAAACTTTACCTCCGCAGACCATGTACCCAGCGCGGACAATAGTCCGGAAAAAAGGGTAGTCGGCAGCGTGGACCCCGAGATTGCTATCACGCGAGGCTTTCACCCGGCTGGTTCATTCGTACGAGGAGACCCTTAGCGGCAGGTCACTGGTTCGGTGCCAGCTTCTCACAGTGTCAAATTTTTATCTCATCTGTTAACTCATTTCAGCAACATCGCAGTATTTAGAGAAATGGCTATCAACCAACGCTGTCCTGCAGTAGCACTCGTTGCCTAAAGGCAGATAGCCCCTTCAGGGAAGAAGTCAAGAGCACACAGTCCTTAGGAAGTATTTCTCCAATACATATGCCTGAAACCTTCAGATCGGGGTGGTGGCTTGCGCCACCTAGAGTCACTGAATGTTCCCAGGATGCCGAAACTCTCAAGCTTGGCTTCAGAACCAAGCCGCGGCGCAGCAGTCGCGATCCCGAACGTGGCGCTACCCTGTGCAGCTGAAGCGAAGCGAGTACAGTGTAGCGTTCATTCTCGTGCGAGCTCTTCAATCTATGTTCTTGGCCTGTGGCGGCACTGGTTTGTTCTAATTGAAGTTTGTTCCGAGCGGTGCGCGACTTGCTCCTCGCTCTCTCGCCTTGAAACACATTGAAGTTGAGTGTTAGGCTCAGCGTCTGAGGCGTGGAGTTTGAAACGCAGCATCAGCGCAGTCGGAGCGAGCAAACGAGCCGGCAATCATTCTTTGGCGAACCAAATTAGCGGCTGGCTAATATTAAAAAAAAAAAAAAAAACTAGAAAAAATCGACGCACCTTCTGTTCAGGCCCAACTCGTTGATGCCAAGAGCTCCCATCCGTGCGTACACCCAGCCGTAGCCGTGGTAACGCGGAAACATTTTATATACGTTTTTCGTTGTTTGGGGCCGACCCCCAAAATGGCCGACCGATAACTTCCGCCACAGGCTAAACCAGCCAATCAGAACTGGATTCTGTGGGATTGACTTCCGGTAAGTGGACTGAATGAAATTCAATATTCTGGGAACATTCAGAGACTTTAGTGCCACTTAGACAGTGTTAACATGAACTGTTGATCTGTACCCAACAAACAAAAGATTAGGGTCAAGCTTTTTTCAATGTAATAGTGCTAAAAATATGATTCTTGTGAAGGAACAGAGTTGTTTATCCCGAGAGAGTTTGGGGAATGGGCGGAGCTTGTGGCCCGCTAAATCTAGGTAGAATAAGCCAACTCGCACAAGACGGAGATTCGTTGTTGTCCGGCTACTTCACTCTGAGCAAGCCAACTTAAAGTCGCGGTTACAAGGGGCGTTTTGAAAACAATTTTTTCGTACATCAAAACTTTGTTATGCCTGTAATTGATCATTGTAATCAAGCATCGCTCATTCTTCATTGATTTTCTAACAGAAGCTACAAACAAACTCCTTTCCTTTTTGTTTCCAAACGAAAAGAGATGTTTTCCCAGGCAAGAAAGAGTCGGACAATTTAGCACATGGGTTCGCAGTACCTCTGAAGCTAACGAAGTGTGTGGCGTTGAATTGTGGCGGTGGAGGCGTTATTGAAAAGATGTTTTTGAGACAATTAAAGGAATGAAACATTATAATATTTTTGGAGATTGTTACAAACAAGCAAGTTTGAGCTGACAATCGCATGTACAAAGCCAAAGTAGCTGACAGTAACGAGAAATCTTTCATCGCAATGACACGTCACTCCAGTCTTAGGCTGGCTAATCCAGAGTGGGTCATGTGTCGGTAACACAAGAAGGTGAAGGTAGCATCTGGTTGCCATATTCCCAGCTGTGGTTGCTAGACTGTCCACGTGTTCAAAGGAACGCCACTCTTTCCCAGCGTAAACGGCCGTGACCGAAGGAAAAGCACCACTACCTGGTGGAGCAGGGAAGAAACATAATAGTGTGCTTTTTCTGCTGGGCACCAGAGCGTTTGGAACGGTTTGGAGGAAGCTTTGCGCACAGGCAATCCCGGAAGCCACGATGGCAACTGAATGTTTTGATTATGTAACAAGAGATGGCAACACTTTGTCAAACGAACAACAATAAGGTTAGCTGAGCACTCGCTCATATTGGTGACAAACGATGCAAAAGGTGGGACAAATTTGCACTGTCGTGAAAATCAGGCAGGAACATTTCCATAAACGGGAACATTCAAACAGTCGATGACAGGATAAGAATTCAGGGGAAACTTCTGCCACCACTTTCCACCTTAGCAGAGCGAACGCCCAGGAAAGGAAGTCGCCTCCTCTCGAGCGTTCGCTTCGCCAAAGTGGAAAGAGGTAGGAGGAGTTTTCTCCGAACTCTTAAGCGCCGTTCACACATATGCAACCGAGTAAGACCGAGAGAGACGAGACCGGTTTTTAAGCCTCTTGCGACGTCGTAGGACCAGCTCCGCTGCAGCGCATTCGGTCCTAAGACTTTGCTAGAGGCTTAGAAACCAGTCTGGTCTTTCTCGGTCTTACTCAGTTGCATATGTGTGAACGGCACTTCAACCTGTCACTGACTACAGCTGAGAGGAACCTTGTCAGGTGGGGACAACCACACCAAAGTGGGAAGTGTTGTAAGCCGGTGGCGGACCCTCGGTAGACCTTTTTGTCAATAATGTTGCGTGCAGTCTCCTCCAGCAACCTCAAGCACCATCCTAGCTAAACACAATTCCAACACAGTATACCAAGATGGGAATAGCCAAAGACATGAGTTGCATCTAGAGAAGTACAGATATGCGCTGTTATACCCTTTTCTCAATGGCCCGCTACGAAAGGCATACCCGAACGATGCTTTGACATTTATAAGCATCAGACTTTGTTGAATTTTGGGTACATTAACGTCGAGTAAGCCTAACAAGGAACTATGAAAGGAGCTCAATAGTGTGTCTGTCAATAGAGCCCACAAATCCACAACTGCACATAACGACGACTTCACAAATGGCCACCATCAAGCTTAGCAGTCTGTTGTAGCATCTTAAAAGTTGTGTTTTACTGAACTACTCCTGAACATTTGCATATTTCTACATCATAAGCCCACCGTTCTGGAAATTGACCAACGTTCAACAGTTTTGCAAAGACCTTTGTTTGTCAAAGCTATCAAAGCGTCCGAATGTGTGATAGTAATGTAATGTAATCTTTATTTGCTCAGGAGAGCCACGGCCTGGCAGAGAGGCCACAGCCCGTACCAAGGAGGCCCACAGTGCCGCATCTAGTGATGGTGATTATGTGATGATGTAATATACGAGATGAAAGTGATGGTAATAATTAATAAATATAGTGATATTTCTTTTAGCTCAGGAGAGCCGCAGAAAGGCAAGTCGCTTGTACCATGAAGGCCTTCACGTGTGTGTATGTGACAAGTGCTTACCTGAATGTTGCAAGGTGAGGCCCGACAGGTCTGTGGAGAGGGGAAAAAAAATGACAGCGATAAAAAGAGCAGGAGTTAATCTCTGTTTGAGGAGCTGATAACAGAAACCCGAAATCAGCATCAGTGTGCACCTTTCCATACCAGGGTTGCACATGTCAGCAAAAACGTTTATCGAGCACCATAAAATTCCTGAAAGAGATAGAAGTAAGGGCGAGTCGAACGGCTAAAAACAAAAGTCCCTTCCCCTCCGGACAGCGCGCATTTCTTCTCGGTTAGGCGTCTGTTTTCTCTCATCACTTTGAAGCGTAAGGTTTTCGTGAGTCGAACTTTCGAACCGGACAAAGCGCGCGAGAACGAAGGCCGATTGCCGGGCGATTACAAACCAACCAAACAATCGAACCTCGCGGTGCATCGGAGGCGTTTCAGTGCTAAGAGAAACATCAAGGAGGATCCACGCCACGAGAGATAGTTCAAACGAAGAAGACAAAGAAAGGGTCTGCTGCGTACCGATCCCAGGCGACACAACCCGCTCGTAGTGGTAAGGATTGACACACACACTGTCGCACTTGAGGTCGAACGCGTACTGGCAGTACTTGACGTGCTTCAGCTCGTTCTTGTGCAGGTCGGGCCACCTCCAGATCCTGGCATAAATAACGTGCGGGAAGCCTTTCCTCCCCGCGACCTGCACCGAGGGAAAGAAGCACTCGTCGCTCTCGTCGTGCAAAAGAAAGCAGTGCTGCGTGGTCGTGAGAACCTACCTGAAGCCTGCCGTCCAAAGTTCGCTGAATGGTCACACACTTGCTGGGATGCGCACCGTTCGTTGTGATCGCCGTGATCAGACTGTCCAGCTCGTCCCGCTTTTCCTTCAGCTTCTTCACCAGGCTCTCGATGGCTCGCTTGGCGAAGCTCTCCGACTCACCGCCCTGCCTGTGACACATCAAACTATGCACGATGCTGAGGCAGGCGTCCGCCGACGTCGGCGCGGCCGTGGAAATTGTTGCCATCACGGCGCCGCGGCCGGGATCGGGAGAGAAAGGATCGATGATCTCTCGTCGGCGAAAGCGTCCCGGGTCCGCGCTAATCCGCGAGGGGCTCGCAGGAGCTGCAAGCACGATACAGTGCCATCGACGAACGACCGCGAACAACGCCAAGAATCAACGTTTGTAACGACCTCACAGCGGCCGCTTCCCTTCAACCAAACGCACAACACACACCAGAGAGCCGCCAGAGCTACACAGTAGCCACCAGCGCTGGTAGCCACAAACGACACTTTTCAAGTGACGAGACGAACGAGATTCTGCGAGACGAGACTGACATACCAGTTCTTGTTCTGGCCGCAAGCGGGGCGAGCGTTGCTTGCGATTTCGCGTTCTCTTCTTGACAGAATTTTCTGGTTTGCCAATTTTTCAATCCCCCTGTAAATTTGTCAATGCTTTTAGAGGTGAGTAAGGATATATCCAGGACACCAAATCAAAGACTGAAAATATTAACAAATAGTTTAAATGCTAACAGTAGAAGTAGAAGAATATGCTCTAGTTTCAGTTTCGAAACAATTCTTTGCTTACACCTCACATGATGCAATAAATTACGGTATACTCTACAGAAAACTGTACACTTTCTGGATCAAATCAAATATCGCGTTTTCAAACATTTGTATGTGGTGTTCCTTTTTTTTTGTTTTTTTCTCCCCTTGTATGCTTTAGTTCTGTTCCAATATTTCGTAGTAAGAGCTACGGTGCTTTATTTTGCGCAGTTTTTTTTTTTTCTTTCAAAACGATCTTGTATGTGTTTATTTGTGGTCAAAAGCCGTACTACTTTGATGTCTTGATGAATTTTCGGAAGTTGGATCGCAGGGCGCAAAGCCGGCTCAGCGTCCATCGGCTGGCCACATATGTTGGAAGCGTTTGCGATAGTTTGCGCCTCACTCCCTTGCTCTCTCTCTCTCTCCGCTTCGGGATTTTTTCATAGCGTTGCCGTGCTCGTTGTATTGTATTTGCTGGATAATTTCTGAAATTATCCCATCAACTTTATTACCGCAGTGTAGACCATCTGCCTGTTTTCTTCCAAATGTCGACAGTCACTGTGAGTGGCAAAGAAGACGTGACGATGGTTAACGCACCAACAAAGACAAAAGATGGACACGGTAAGCCGTCTTTTACACGTTCACTCGCCGCGCGGATCCAGCATAAACCGCAATCTACTAGAAATCACTCGCGTTATAACGTTCGATCACGAAGTTGGCTGCACAACAGAATCCTAGTACAACCTGCACTCGAATGGGCCTCAAAACCGAGCATTGCCGGCGTTAGGCCTAACCGATCGCTTCGAATTTTTGCCTTATAATTTGACGTGCACGCGTTTCGTTTGTCTAACCAGCGTTCTTGCGCGTTGTTTGGACGTTGTGGCGTCGCGAGTACTTCCATCGTGTGAAGAGTTTACAACTGAGTCTTTAGCGCGGGCTTTACTTGCTTTGATTTGGTTTTGCTTCCTTATATTTGTTTTCTTGTTGTTGTTTTTTTGCTGGGATTGAGCGATCCACTGTACAAATCGTACCAGATCGCGGGTCTTTTTTTTTTTAAGCCGCCTATCGAATTTCTCGAGCCAGAGCTGCCGACAATCTGAACTATATAGTTATATTTTGCAGCCGAGATAACATTAAAAAAAGAAAAAGCTTTCACGCGGCAATTGACTGGCGCCCATCTGCCAGCGTCGTCGAACAGTCCGCCGATGAGCGAACTCCTCTAATGCAATGTCTACTTTCACACGCTGGTCATTGGTTCAGTACTTATTGATGTTCGATCGTGCAGTGTACCGTGTTCCACTGTTCCTGGTAGCGTAAATTCCGGTTCAGACAGTTGCGTTGACTGCGTTGCGGCTGCTTGAAACCAGGGCATCCCTGCTGCTTATATCGCGTGCTAAGATGATTCCTTGAATTGAATTCCACGCTTCATGCGAAGCACAGATGTGCCGGTGTCTCACTTTCGGTTCTCGACGCAACGCAGTCACACGCACTCAAACGCAAGTGTCTGAACCGGCCTAAAAGCCGGTTCAGACACTTGGACGGTTCACACACTTGCGTTTGACTGCGTTGCGTCGAGAACCGAAAGTGAGTCACCGGCACATCTGTGCTTCGTATGAAGCGTGCAATCCAATTCAAGAAATCATCTTGGCACGCGATATAAGCAGCAGGGATGTCCTGGTTTCTCGCGGCCGCAACGCAGTCAACCGCAACTGTCTGAACCAGGCTTTAGTCTGCGGCTGCGTTTCTCCTGCGCGCAGAAAGTCCTTTTAAAACATCCCGAAACGCCGGCAATACTTTCATTGCAAGCATTTATTTATTTTTTAAGCATGAAATGTTTTTTAACGCTATCCCCCCTCTGTCACACACAAACAAAAACACAGACACAACATTTGTCTGTCCATGAATTTTCTGCTAAATTTAGCGGGGAAAGGGCCGTCTGATGAACTCTTCACCTTGGGGAAATTAATGGCAGGTGACCTATACGTCACGTGACACACCAATTCCCTATAATGCATTTCATGCATTAAGTAAAGGTTGCTGCCGATATTTTTTTTTTTTTTTACTGCATTTGTTTGTTGTGGAAAGACTGATTTTAGCTTATTTATTTGTATGCCCCAGCAAACCACTTTACAGTGCATTCTCTTGAGGCTGATTGCTCGCGATTACCCTGTGCGAGTTTTGAGTTGGGGATTCGCGTCGGCTGTGGTCATGTCTGTTCGAATTATGTGGGTGGGTGATATGTATGGCGACAAAGCGGGTAGCTTTGTCGTTCATTCTTGAAATTGGGCGGCCAATCACATCAAAAACGGCAACGCTAAGCGGTATATTTTTAAATAACTGAACAGCTCTTGAACTGTGTCGAGTAAGCTAGTCCGTTTGCCTCAGATCCCTGCTTCTTGCAACAAAATGCAAAGGACACGCATTGCAGCTAGTAAAGTCTGGCGTAGTACACAAAGTTTGTTTGAGCCTCCTTTATTGCAACATTGTTTTTTCTATGTTCTGCTTGCAATGTTACTGATTTTATACGCTGTGTCTACTAGCACGGCTGGGCAAGATTTTTCATTAACGATTCCGAGTCCCCGCACAAATTGTATTTGATTCCACTCATCGTTTTGGATCACTGGTCTAAATCCGCGACTGAGCATGGAACTCCTGCGGGGGGCCACTGCAGCTCCGACTCCACCAGTAGAAGATGAACTTTCCTCCGGGAGCGACCTGCAGCATGAGACAACCGGTTCCCTTTTGCCGTCAACGATTTCTGCGTGCCTTCAAAAACACTGGATGTGTTGTCTCTGTGGCTCACAGAGAGACAGTTGCTTCTTTTCTTTTTTGCTTTTAGTAGACCCTTTATTTTCCTGAGATGAGGCTCGCAGGGTTGAAGGGAAGAGGGAACCCATTGCGCTGTTTCAAGATGATGTTGACTTAAACATTGCAGAATCTTAGCGAGAGTACAAAGTGCACTACCTACCCGCGGGAAGATTTCTGTTCTTCAGACACTACTATGATAACAGCATGCATTAACAACGGCTTGAACTTGAGCACAGAACAAGATGAGGAATGGGGTGTAGGGTGGTTGAGGCAGCAGACGCTGAAAATGCACCAACATAGGCGAGGTAAACAAGCACGAAGTAACGAGCGTTTTTGCTGTCTTGGAGCCGCGGCCGCGAGATCGCCCCACAGTTGGATACAACTTAGAGTACGGATACCGATGCGGCACGTAACTACAGTGCCCAAGCCAAGAATGATGCACCACATGCGAGATGAAATCAAACAGTGCCGACTTTCGTCTCCGCCACCATGTTTTTCAGCTGTTCACAGAACCGCGACCGGCATGGAATGCGTGACAGGAAGTCACGTGTGCCCCCAGAGATCGCCTAATTTTGACGGGGCGAAATATGGCTATCCGGATTGCGGTCTGGAGTCTGCGCGGCTCGGAAACTGGCGAAAGGCATCTGTGTTCAGCCCAGACGGCCGGTGGAAAACGCGTGCTCTAGAGAAGTCTATCCCGAAGTGCGCCACGACGACGAGTGGAATTCGCCGTTAGATACTGGTTCAAGGTACCGACATAAGCTGAATTTCTGTTCTGCCTTGGTACATTGCACAAATCACACCCAAGATATTTGAAAAAGTGTGGTTATCCAGTTGTCATATTGATTAACAAATTTCTAAACAACATTTCATTATTTTTAAATGTGTTTTTTGTTGTTGTTTTTTTTTTGTCTATAAACGGGTTTACATATTTCCAGGAAAAATACATGAACAGCTCTTTTCTGACCGGAGATGTTTTCACCGAATTATGGTATTGCAAAGACGTGCGGCACAGTAATCTGTGTAACCGTCACTCCCACCACCGTACTGTCACAATTGTTTCTTTTAGAGAGTCGATTTTCTCTTTGTTCACCAGCTAGTGAATGTGCATGACAGGGAACAAAGTTAATCCTTTTGTGACCTTCTTGTTGATGCAAGTAGTTTATGGATTATCGCACCTGAGAGACTCCCGAATTTCAACCATTTCGTACAGTTGTAAATCTCCCAGAGGACGCAAACTAGCCCCTCGCGCCCCTTACTTAAAGGGACACTGACAGGGTATTTTATGCTCGCCGAGGTTTTTAGTTGTACGTGACATATGAGAGCCCAACTACCCAGAACAGAATTTGCGGCTCGAAATTCGGTTTCTTTCCGCCCGAAAACCGCCGATCGAGAACTGGCCGGTATGAGTCGCGCTCACTCTCTTTTCCGTGGTCACGGGCCGTTTTCTAAGGTTTCGAAGCGACCACCAAATTTAATCAAAGTCGTGGTATTAAAAGTATTAAAAATAGAAAAAAATATGAAACCCATTTTTTGTGGCTTCCAAAAAGCTGCAAATACTTTGATTGAAAAAAAAAATAAGGTAGCACAGACAACCGGAAGCTTTCTGTGCGTTCACTGAAAATTCTCAACATGGCGTCGTTTCGCGTATCGTGGGACTCGCGGATGGCAGCGGACGACGGGCGTTGGACCTCTACTTCAGAACTGTTGTTCACGGTACCGGCGAAATCTGTCTTCCTTCGAAAGAGAAATTTTGGACCGATCAAGAGACCTGATATTCATCCTGTATGACACGCCCGACCAACAAGCCGATTGCACGAAGACGCCGCCGAGCCGTCGTCCCTTCTCGTTGCTGAACTGAAGACATCGCTCGCTCAAACGTCAAGCACGAAGTGCGTACTTCGAGTTGGATACGAACACGTACGGTTTCTTTATGAGGTGTGAATTTGGCCTCTGCGTGGTGCTGCCCGACTTCAAGCCGGGAGTGCATGTAATGAAGGGAAATCGGCAGCAAACTACCGACATACAATCTACCGGCTCCATTAGTACGCACGGAACAGTTCCTTCGGTAGCTCAGTGGAAAGACATCCGATTTACACGCAGCGAGCACGGGTTCGATCCCTGCTGTGGGTGTACCATTTTTTTTTTTCTTGTCAAGCATTTTGTGATGTTTACAGTTCTTTTTTTTAACAATTATCACTAAAAAAAAAAAATTGTTGTGGACGATACGTCGCTGAACTAAATGGTATGGGATTTTATTTTTGACACCTGCGAACTCAATGTAGTCACTTTCCACAAAATGCAAGGAGCATATGAATCGGGTAGCGTCCGCTTTCCGAGCTTCGCGTAACTGTTCTACAGGAATTGCAGCCAGCCATTGACCCTGACCCGTTGATCTTTCGGAAACTTGTGCACTCTGTCGCACAATGCCACCTTCACATGCAGAACATGTGAAGCAATTCTTCACGCAACATCTTGGGAGTATTCTTTTCAGACCCGATCACGGGAATTCACCACACTACGGCACTCGGGCACTCACTACTAATTGCCAACACTTAAATGTACAAAACAACTCATCTTGAAGTACAGAACAGCGAGCGGGACAAACATATTTAAGCGTTTACCTTTTTTGCGGTTTCCACGTCTCTTGGGGTTCGGGCAAGTCAGCGGGCACGGAGAGAGTAACTAAATATCAGTGCATCATATTTTAACCGGACGACCGGCAATACCAAAAGCGCGCAAAATGTGACGTCTTCGGTCCTGGGCTTACTACTGGTCAGAGCCGCTAAAAACTTCTTTTTAGTCGAAATACAAAATATAAGTGGCGCAAACCGTTTCAATAATTGATAAAAGTAGTTTTTGGTCACTATTTTAAATCAGAAAAGAAACAAATGCAGTTTGGAAAGTACTGAAACAAGACATGACCCGTCGACATACTCGCCACCAAGCGGTGGAAAAGGCGGCGCATACTAGAAAGGTGTGTAGAAGGGTCCCGGATGTACGCGGCGGCGCTGTGGTCGTATGGACTGGAGGATCCGACCGGTTCCGAGCGTTCCGAAGGCCTTCGGCGAGCAGCTTTGGCTTGCGTTTTGTCCTTTTGGCGGTATGGCAGCGCGAAGTGGCTCTCGTTCTGAACTGATCTTTACCCCGTGTTTGCTGTTGTTTGTGGCCAATCAAGTGTCATGCCTAATTAGTGTTTAATCGCGGAGCAAATGCAATGCGAGCCGCCCTGGCTGCCCGCTTTATACAGCCTAGCCAGAACATGCTTTAGTGGCGCCCTCTCGCGCCGTCGACACGGAGTGCGGCAGCCGTGAGCGCTCGCTGAGCTCACTACCCGTCCTCTAGTTCACGGCCACTCAAGCAACCAAGGACGTCATGAGGGAGGTTATTCTTGCTTGTTTTTGTAATTTTAATTTGCCGCGAAATTTGAGAAAAGTTTCATTAAGTTACTACGTTCAGTGCGCTCAGGTTGGTGCAAGTTAAAAACCAGTAGAAAAGTCCTTGCAGGGCCCCTTTAAAGGAGTCATGAAACAATTTTTCAGCTTTTTCCTTCTTAGCTTTTCTCGTCAACTCACCAGTCGCGTATTGTGCCAAACAGTTAGAAGACGGAAAGGAGGGACTCCCCTCTTGCTCGGACCCTCGTTTGTATACCTGAACACCGCCGTTCTCCTCCTAGAAGATTAGCCCGTCGCTCAAATCTCAAACAAAAGTTGCTTTCCCCACTTTGTTCACCCTGAAGCTGACGATGCTGTAGAAGCTACGTGCTCGTTGGGGCCGCCAAGCTTTTGCCACATGGTCAAGCTCCCACGCGCAGAGAATGAGGTCACGTGATGAAAGGGAGGCGGCTGATTGGTCCGGCAAGCGCATCGCTTCCATCGCAATGTCTAATTGAGGTCCGGTGTCGTGTGACGTGCGTTTGGGCCGGGTGACGCGCTTTGGGTATCGCGAATGTATCACAGTTAAAAAGCAGAGAGCTTTCGAAGGAAAGCAGGTAGAAAATAGTCCGCCATGTTTTCAAATTTTCGTACCGAAAATTGGGCATTTGACTTTCTACCTTCTTTCTTTTTGGCCCACTAAACAATTTGCTATTAGTAAAATCCATATCTAAATTCATTTATCCCAGCCCCAAAATTCGTTTCACGCCACTTTAAGGGGTACTACAACGAAATTTCGGGGCTCATTTTTTTTTGTCTATATGTGTTCAAAGGAGCAGTATCACATCGGACATACCAATATCTTGTTAAAAAAGTCTCGAAAAGGAATTTTAAAACGAATTAAACGATTGGCAAAGAGCACCTGGTGGATGTCGCTAACGTCTCGCTTGTAATGCCCGTCTTGGAATCTTGACAACTAGTGACGGTGAGTGTCTCGCCTCCGGCCACGACGAGAGAAGAGGGGAAGGAGGAACTCCCCTCTTCCCGAGAATGCCTTTTGTGTGTCGCAGGAGTTGCTAATGTCCCCCTACAAGATTATAGAAGATTAACCCGTCACTCCAAATTTGTACAAAAGCAGCCGCTTCAACGACTCGGCCATCCTCTCGACGTCAGCCTCGCCGTAGCTTTGCTCGTCCCGAGACGACCTACGTCACGATTGCGTTGGATGTCACACGGTCTCCGTTGGGCCTTCTCCGAGCGCTTGCCAGAGTGGGCCGTTTATAACGAAAAATACAGCCACCAGGCTCAAAATACAAACGTGCGATTGTCATTTACAGATATTGTGGATCATATTCAACCTATTTTTGAACACGACGGGAATATTTCAAATTTCGTCGAAGTATCCCTTTAGACAAAAATTTTTTGCCATTGCAACAGACAAGCAATGACAGCAAGGCCCAGTTGTATCTCGCTAGAGTGAACGGTACAACACAGACGTAAGGAAGTTGTCTCCCGGCTTAGAAAATCTCCCGGATTAGGTTTGTCCAAACTTGGCAGGTACGCATTATTTCGTCGTATTTACGCGGATGTTAGAAGTAAACACTGTGGTTTTCAACTAAAAAGAAATCGAGCCGCAAAACATTTTTTATATACTGTAAACGACTTAATTTTTGCGAATCGGGCCAAAGCTGAAAATTTGAAATTATTCTCGGGTTCTAATTTTCGCGAATCGAGCGTAGCTTCCGCAGCGTCAACATCTTGCCCCAATTGTTCGCGGAACGTTTTTTTTCGCGAAATTCGCGAAAGTTAGGTCCTTGCGAAAATTTAGTCGTTTACGGTATATTTATTGTGGCTCGGCAGGACTGACAGACAGATTCGACAGGATTGACAGACAGATAAATATGACTGGAAGTTTCATTTCTTGGACATGGTAAACTTTCTGGTGTCATAAATGCCGACAAAAATCAAAATTATGTTAGTGTGCACGTAGCCCGAGGGTCACGTGACGCTGACGCAGTATTGGATTGACTCGTATCTTGTGATTTGGTGATTTGTAGCCTCCTCTGTGGTCCATCGTAACGGAGACGGGGTAAAGGGGAAGCCTGAAATTTGGGTTTGCAGAGTGTACGCCATTGATTGTTGCCTTACAGAAAGGCTACGTAGCGTTTACTTGGTCATCATCGGACCATGGAGTTATTATGATGTAGGCTAGAGGTCCAACTGGTGCTAGTGTGCAGTTTCAAAATGAAGCCGACGGAACCAGTCTGGAATGGACTTCCAGTAACGCATTTCTACGGGAAAAAGTCGGTGCATTTTTTTCCCTGCGCTTGATTATAACGGCAAATATCGCGAATAATTTGTACGTACTAGATATCTTGGAACTTTCATAGGTCATGTAGACAAAAATATTAATCACTTGGGGCATTTTTTTTTTTAATTCGTGGTATTGAAAGTAGCGTTAAAATTACTTTCTACGTGTATTTATGTACACTGTTAAGGCGCATTCCCACCGGCCATGTAAGCAGTCGCGTGATGCGACTAGATCGCGTCGAAAAAAAGTTAGATGGTCACACCGGCGTGCGCGATGAGCGAGTCCAACGCCTTCGTTGGTGAGTCGTTTCTCGAAAACTCCCGCTCCAAACGCCGTTGATTGGCTCAGCCGCTCCGCGACTAGATCGCATCGCAAAAAAGTCGGGTCGAGTGGCGACTGCTCCAATCGCGTCGCTTTTCGCCCGCGATGGTCGCACCGGCGATGCGACTAGATCGCATCGCCGGTGGGAATGCGCCTTTAGTGTGAACATGGCATTGGGGCTTTTTTGCGAGGGGGTTTAAGTGCCAAAACAACTAGGAGCGTCTTGAAAATCAAGAGAGACGTCAAGAACTATGCACTAACACGTCAAGAACTATGTACTAACAATTAGCTGTGCATGTAGACAGTCAAAATAAAGTAAAGCCAAGTAGCCAGTGCGATTTTCAATAAATAATGTTCGTTTTATTTATTTTGCTTCTCATGCATGTGTACAAAGGTATAAGCTTTTTTCTAGCGTTCTAAACTGTCATATGCGCAGACTGGAAAACTTTTCAAATAGGGAAAAGCCAGACAACTCTTATCGCCCGATAAATTCAGCACATAATAAAAAGAGAGGCACCTTTTGTAGTGCGCAAACTTTTACTGTTTTACGCGTGTTAACCGTAAGTAAATGGGTGTAATTTTAGTGGCACATAAACCTCGCAGATAATCAATATTAGCGTCATCTCGATGTTGGCACTCCTTGAACAAGTCATACGCTTTTTATAGTGTTAAAGTTGCTCTGATTCGCCGCTTGTCTTTACACACTTGCTGTGGAACATACGACTGAGCCCGAAACACTATAAAGTTAAACATCGCTCACTGATCGGAAAAATACTGTAATAAAAGCAATTTCACTTTTATAATGTTAATAAAGTTACACACTATTCACTACAACTCAAGCAACAAAGGTAGTTCCGGTTACTCTCTGGCGAAGGGACAAAATGCAAGCGTGTTTTCTCATAGGAATGCACAGGAGCACTGCAAGAGCGAACTGGTTGCTGTCTGCTTCAATTTGAATCCGGAAGTCCCATGGACACTAGCGCACTCGAACCTCTATCGTGCGTTATGAATCTATGCATCGGACGACATGGCGGAAAAATATTTTTCATCCAAGATGGCACAGTGAGGTGACTCGTTGCCACTTTGTGAACAAGACGGAAAAGAGAATTTCCGATTTCGAAACTCGGGCTGTGCAAGGCGAATGCCGTTTTGTGCAGCATGCAGTCGGGGCGATTAAATGAAGCTTGGGTAAGAAGTGAGAAAGAAAACAAGCTCAGAAAAGCGCCTCACCTTGTGTAAGAAGGAGCCTGCTCAGATATCAATTAAAAGACAAATAGATGTAAGAAAAAAGTCCAAAGTACAAGGTATAAGTTTTTCATGCCTAAAACTTGAGACTGGGATAGAAAAAAGGGGACAAGACAACGTCTCAAACTCAGCTATGGGAATGAAATTTGAAAGAAAAATGAAAGCCGTTTACAACTCCCTGTAACGCCGAATTGGAGCGCAGCTCTTGAGGAGGAGGAGGGAAAGGTACTCGTGGAAGGGTATACCCCTCCTCCTCCTCCTCCCCTCATTCTTCAATGTCCTCCGGGGGGGGGGTGGGGGGGGGGGGGGGGGTCATGTGACCCGGGAAGGGTCGCGTGGTGCATTATGGGAAATCTCCCATAATGCACCGCGCAAGCCCCCCCCCCCCCTCCCCCGAGGTCACGTGACCTCTGGGGGGGGGGGCGGGCTCGCGCGGTGCATTATGGGACATTTCCCATAATGCACCGCGCGGTTACGCCGACGCCGCTCAAGCCGGAAACGGGCGCCTAAGAGCTGCGCTCTAAAAGAAAACCACGGTGCAAGGGACAGAAAAGAGAGGAAAGACAATGTCTAGGTGATGTAGCATTCAACACTTTGGTGGTGTCTGGTACCTCTGCTACAGATGCCTCTCCTGACAAAGCTCCAGTAGTGTTCAAAACTTCTCGTGCGACGTGCGCTATAACACCTATAACACTGGCCGTTTAAGAAGTTAAGACTAGCCTTCGAAATGGATTGTAGGCCGCAGGGGCTTGGCCCGCAACTTGGAAATGGTGGGGTGCCGCCGCTCTGATCTTTTGGCAGATTATTCTGAGCCTCAGGGTGTTTGAGGTATCCTATACTCTATTTCACGATACCTCGGTGAACTGCAGAGGCTACGGTCCCCGCGACCTAATAAGAGTGTCGGAGCGAGACACATGACCTCACGTCACGGGAGTGCTTAAATGTGAGGTCCGGAGTAACTGGCTTATTCTAATGTGCAATGCATTCCCAGAAGCTGACCGGAAGAAAGTGCAGCTTCAAATTTAGGGGGGTCTCAGCTCGTGTAACACCTGTTTCTTGGTATTTAAAACTGGAGCTGTAGACCACCACAAACGTTTTAAGCACCGTTTTAATTTCCCTCTCTGCTGTCCATCGGGGACTGTAGAGTGAGGTGGGAGGAGCTTCCACTTTACTCTTCACCTACCACTGGCTATAGACAGTTGTTATTGACCATCATTGTCATGACGAACGACTCAGTGCCACCAGCGCCTATGCTATGCTAGCCTTTTATTGCTGCTGGAGTGACTCTCGTAGTACTTTGGTGGTAGTTTAGTTACGGTAATTTTATTACTTTTTGGAGTAATTTTCAATCGTAACTCGTTTCTTGTGACTGAAGGTAACTGTAGTTGTAATATTAAAGGAGCTGTGCAACAGTTTCAGTGCTTTGCTTAAATAATTTGGGAGTTGGTGCCTCGACCTTTCTGAAGAACAAAAAACCGCTTTTGCCTGCATGTCCTAGTTTTTATTTTAAAAATAGACAAAGATTGAGGTTTTCGGCACCTCTCAACTCCTTCACCATCTTCCGAGTCACGTGCGCTGTGACGTCAATGGGGGTTGCGCGGGGTTCCGGCGAGGCTCTCTTAGTGAGCAGCGAGAACTCATCCGCTCACGACCGCGTGACCACATGCTGCCGCAGCGCGAACAATATGGTGAAAGGAGGAAAGTCTCATCCGGGTCCTTCGGCTTCTGGCGGCTGTTCGCGGTAGCAGATAGTGCTGACGGTTGTGTGGACCTAGGATAGATGGCGCCACTAAAACTCTGTATAATAAAAGTTTTGTCGATGATACCAGGTTTTTGACGCATTTATATTTATGTTGGAACGACAAGATTTATAGAAAAGTTACCTTTCATCGAGCAGGTATTCGCACAACTTCCTATTTTTTTAGAAGTCCCCCATTGACGTCATGCCGCGTGGTTCTCAGGGCCGCCGCTCGCGGCTGCAGGTCGGGGAATATTCTAGTTTTTGACTCGCGATTACGTGGCAGAATCCCAACATTTCGAAGGAAAGAGGTGTGTTTTCTGTCCTTTGTGACACGATAAACAATGTCAAAATCAGAAGATGCCAATTCTTTCAACGTTAAAATCGTTGCCCAGCTCCTTTAAAGCGCAACAAGCTTTTTGACGAAGCCCCCCCACTCCCCACCAATCCCCAAATTTTGTCTGTTTGTGCTTTTCCCGCTAAATTTAGCGGGAAACTAAATTAGTGTTTAGGTTACGTGACGTCAATTGATGTCACATGACCTTTCGTCGCGCGACCTATACACCGATTAAGTTTCGCCGCTAAATTAAGCGGAAAATTTTAAGTCGCACGACCCGATGTCATTTGACCTGACGAGACATACACACCAATTTAATTTCCCCACTAAATTGAGCGGAAAGATTGACGTTAGTGACCGACGCACCAATTCAGTTTACCCTTTAGATTTGGCGGGGAAATCGACGACGCAGGACCTGAACACTGTCAGTTTCTCCGCTAAATTTAGCGGAGAAATTTACGTCGCTTGACCCGACAACACGTGACATACATCGGCACAATTCCCTTCCAAATCTAGCGGGAAAACTGATACGACTTATACTCTAATTTAGTTTGCTCACAAAATTTGGCGTGGAAATTGGCGCCACATGATCTATGCATCCTCCAGTTCCCCTGCTTATTGTATTGGGAAAATCAATTAAACTGCGGGCATTTTTTTTTTTTTTTTTGTCTCTCCGAAAGTTAGAATGATTGCAATTTTTTGTTGAAAGTTAAAAACTAATTTAAAACGGTTGCACCTTAAATACTTCATTTTATGCATTATAGAGCTTGGAAGATAAAGGTAGCTACCAATTTGTAATTCCTTTTTAGCCTCAGTAACTGCAAAATTTAGATTACAGTTGCAACCGCTCGTTCGGGATTTGTTTTGGCGCGGGCGATGGGTGCCGACGGGGCGGGCGCCGCGAACGGGGCAGGCGTCGGCCGCCCGGGGCAGAAACTAACAGGGCGCTCGTCCCGCAGGAGCCCAGGAGTCCAACGGGAAGGTGGAGGACGGGGACGAGAACAACTGCCGGGGACGCCAAGACGAGCGGCAAGCGCAAGGCCTCCGGGCAGGGCACTCCCCGCAAGAAGCAGAAGAAGAACAGCCCCCTGACACCCAAGATGGTGCAGCCCAAGAACGCGCTGATGCAGCTGAACGAGCTCAAGCCGGGCCTCAAGTACTCTGTGGAGTCGCAGGAGGGCCCCGCCCACCAGCCCAGCTTCGTGGTTTCGGTGGACGTGGACGGCCAGACCTTCACGGGCCGTGGTCAGTCCAAGCAGCTGGCCAAGCACGCGGCCGCCCAGGCGGCCCTCAAGTCGTTTGTCCAGTTCCGCAACATGCCGGAGGCCTTCTGGGCCATGAGCCGGAAGGTGACCAGCGCCGACTTCACCAGCGACGAGGTGGAGCAGGAGGAGGGTGCGGGCATCTTCAGCAAGTTCTCCTCGGGGGCGGCGGCCATCGCGGAGTTCCACCGGGACCAGCTGAAGCGGTTCTCGGCGGACGGCGAGGACGACTCGCCCGGCGGCGCGTCGGCCAAGAAGGCGTCGAGGGCCGCCGAGGAGGCGGACAAGAAGAACCCCGTGATGCTGCTGAACGAGCTGCAGCCGGGCCTGGAGTACACGCTGGTGGCGGAGAATGCGGCAGTTCCCACCCAGCGGTTCACCATGGCGGTGACGGTGGCCAACGGGGACGTGTACGAAGGGTGCGGCTCCAACAAGCGGCTGGCCAAGGCGGCGGCGGCCCGCTCGGCCCTGCTCAAGCTCTACAACATCATGGCCAACCCGTCCGGGGTTGTGCACTGCGGGGAGACCGGGGTCAAGGTGGGCACCCTGGCCCAGGCCCTGGCGGACCGGCTCGGCGGACGGGTCAATGAGGCCCTCCAAAAGGTGGGTCCTCCTCGGTCGTCCCTGGGCGACGGCGGAGGCGGTGTGCCGGGTCCGTCCGGGAAGACAATGCTTTTCTTTGGGTTCCTGGGTAGATCGTGAACTGCGGAGGGCAACCTCTGTCTCGCTCGTCTGTCTGTCCCAGAAAATAATTTTTTTCTTTGCATTCCTGGGTAGATTATGCATCCAAGAGCCCTCCCCCCCTTTTGACGTTTATGCCGGCAGCGGTGATAAGATACAAACCTTTCAGCCTGCAACATTATTTCTTGGACCTAGGGTAAAATACTGAACGAGTGACCATGCAGAAGTTGTAGATAACCACGAAAAAAGGGGGATGAATGCTGTTTATATTCAAGGGCAGAAAGCACCTGATAGGGCAGCTGATCCAACAGAATGGCGTAGAAGCAGTACGGGGTTGTGGTAGAACCCTTAATTTTCGAAGCAGCTGCGCTGCTCTCGTCGGCCCTACTTTCCACCGGCGCGTCGAGCTTTATTTCTTTGCACGAATGTACACGCGTAAAGCTTTGCCGCTTTGCATTGGCTTCTCGGAGAAGCGGCCGACGAAGAGAAACCCCTCATTTTTGCTCAGTTTGCATTTTTTTCCCCAATTACATTTGGAAACAAAAAGACCGCATTCATAAAATGTGTTAGCTCCGATCTAAGGCTGAAGTGAGTAAGGGTCCATTTTAGAGCGCATCTTAGGCGCCCGTTTCCGGGTTGAGTGGTGTCACTGTCGGCGTAACCAAACGTTGCATTATGGGACATTTCCCATAATGACATCACGTGATTGAATGTGACGTCACGTGAAATTTAGTAGAAAAATTTTTCCGTTAAATTTAGCGAAAAAGTTTTCTCGCTAAATTTAGTGGAAATCTTTCCCGCCAAATTTAGGGCGAAAAGTTTACCCCCGTGATGTCTGATGTCACCAGGGTAAAATTGTTCCCCCCTTTGTTCCCTCCCCTCCTCCTCCTCAAGAGCTGCACTCTCATTCGGCATTACAGAGAATTGTCAACGTCTTTCATTTTTTGTTGAGACAACAACGTCGCGAGTTTTCAAACCGGGTTCCTCAGGCTGCCCTGAGTGTTGCCCGAGCTCTCGAAGGTTCTCGGCCGTTTCTGCCCGCAAATAAAGCTTTCTTCCATTTTAAAGGGGGACACTACCTTGGAATGTCAACTTTTGAACCGCTCACTCAATCGGCATGATATTTGCAGGTGGTGTTTGTAGTCATATAGAAGGAGGACAGGAAGGAGGGTGTGACCGCCGCTAAAGATCACTTAATGGCTGAAAACCAGTCGTGGCTCTAGTTTCAGGTTTACAACCAATAGGAAGACAAGTTCTGTCTGCCTGGAAGAAGCTTTTGCGACGGGGTTATTCCCGTGCACACGTACCCTTGACTCATGTTTACTATTTAAAAAAAAACTAGAAGCGACTTTTCCAACGAGGGTACGAAAATGCCACGCTAGACCTGACAGGTACGACGCTGTACCATACCGAAAATCGGAAAAATGGTGCTTTCCTCGCGTCTTTCGCAAGCGCGCCGCACCTCGGAGCGCTACGGAGGCTTTGAAAATGATTTTCTAAATAATTACGGCGCGGAAGTTTACCAAATTTTGCCACTTTGTGCTCAATGATAGTTTAAGGTGCCAAAACTGCAGCATTTTAAAAACACATTTTTTTTTTTACCGAAAAGTGGGCATTTCAGGCGCACTTTTAAAGAGAAAAGGGATGCTGAACCAAAATTTGGATTTCGCAAAATAAGGCCGCACAAGCTTTGAAGGGGACACTATGAACTCCAAAACATCACTCATACATCGATATCCAAAACAGAAGGCCATATTTTTTGTAAAAGAAGGGTGCGATCAAGCGAGGAATGTGATTTCACGATTCTCGAACAGTTGAGAAAGAGGGGAAGCGGCCTTGCTTTTCTCCTCCTCACGTCGGTTCACCTGCTCCGGGGGACAATGCGAAGAGGAGAGGGAACGAGAATTGGGGCGACGTCACACGTCTCGTCAGCCTCATCGGCGGTGTTCAATCACACACTTTTCCAAAAATATGGCCATCCGTTAAAGATATCGCTGTATGAGTGATGTTTTTAGGGTTTTGCAGGCCTCCCACCCATCTCTCCATCCCTGTTTTGTGAGCTCCAAATTTCAGTTCAGCATTCCTTTAAGCGCTGTTTGAGAAGATCCGAGCCATCCATCGACGCAAAACTGCGTGCCAAACACTCTCTAGCGTGTACATTACCTTATAAGAGGTCCATGGCCTTCTGCACTGCTTCGTTGCACCGGCACCAAATCCAGGAGTGGTTCCTCGGTCATCGATCGAGAGAGACGGGCGTCCCTGGCGGTTGCACTTTGAGAACCCCCGCCATAGAGGAGCGGAGTGCTCTGCCTTCCGAGATCGTTCATGCCGCAAATGCGAAAGCGTGGTACCTGGAATGCGTTTCCGACGGGTGCGTCTACGGCGTCCCAACGCATAGCCTCTCGGTTTTTGCCCGGTATCGTCGTAAGAGCATCAAGCCGGTTGCCGACGGGTGGATGTGGCAGATGCATATTCTGCCGTAGCTCGCCTTCTGTTCGACGGTTCGCGGAACCCTCCGCAGCAGCGAGAGATGTGACGCTGTGACGGACGGCAACACTCGCCTTCCCTCGTTTCTTTTTGCATATACTACGGGCAACAACCACCTGGCAGGATGCCAACGGCACGATGTGCTGGCTCCTGCGGCGCAATTTGTTGCCACTTCCGTACCAAAAGTAAAACAACCGAATTTTAGGTTTGTGTTTTTACGGCGCGAGCTCGGTATGCCTTTCAAGTGCGGCGACACTGGTTTACGCCGTAGGTGAGAAGGGTTAGCCAGTGCCGTACCACTGCTAGTCCGAACCTTCACCGAGCATCACGCAGAAGCGATACGCGACCACACGACGGTCGTCTGGGTCAAAACGGGCAGGGGTGGGGATTGAACCCAGCATCCCTGGGTTTTGGAATGCAAGCTGTCGCTCCACGTGCTCCGAGCTGGTGTGCGCTGACGCATTCTTCCACCAATCCCTTCCTTCGGGAACACTTTTGATAGCGTGGGCGGTTTGGGATGCTAAACAAGGCTACCGGAGATGTGTTCGAGACACCATAATTAAAGTTTCTCTTTTTCTTTCTTTTTTTTTTTTTTTCGCTGCTTCGTTTGTTGCAAGTTTAAACTAATGATGAATGTGCGGCCGGGCATTGCAGGTGATGGCAGACCGGGCGGAGAGCGCCAAGTGGAAGGTGCTGGCTGGCATAGTGATGACCCAGGGAGACCTGGAGGATGGGGAGGTGAAGGTGGTGACGGTGGCCACGGGCACAAAGTGCATCAACGGGGAGTACATCAGCATGAACGGGGCAGTGCTCCAGGACTGCCACGCCGAGGTGGTGTCCAGGCGCTGCTTCAAGGACTTCCTGTACGGCCAGCTGGAGCTCTGGCAGAAGGGCCGGGGCCAGGAGAGCGTGCTCGAGGAGCGCCAGGGCGGCAGGGGCTTCCGCATCAAGCCGGGCATCAAGTGAGTCTCGGAGGGCATCCAGTGCGTCGCTTTATCCTGCCAATAGGGGGCATGGAGTTTATAGACCCCTTGCAAAACATGCCGTGCCGATAGGAATACTGGGAAAACTTTGTTCAGAACCCGTTGTAGCAGGCAACAAAGGAAGCGAGGCAAGCCGAGAAACTGCGTTACCTCCCCCCTTTCTCTTCCTCTTTTTTTTTTTTACATTGTGGATGCTGCAAAGGGGCAAGGAGGAGCAAGCAGGACCTTAGCGTGGTTCGAGTTTTTTGCCGCTTTTTTTTTCGTGGCTGTTGGTTTCCCTCGATATTGGCTCAACGCATCAGTACGCATGGCTGAACTATAGACCATTCCATTAGAAAGAGAACTCTTGGATTGGCGTGACGCTTATCCTTTTCCTCAAAATGTTGCCTGCTTCTCTGACCGGATTGTTGGAAACAGCCGAGTTAGCATATGCAGCTTAAAGGGATACTGAACCGAAATTTTGAGCTCACAAAGCAAGGCTGGATGGATACGCGGGACGCTGCAAAACACATAAACATCGCTCATAGATTTATATATCAAACGGATTGCCGTATTTTTGAAAAAGAAGTGCGCGATTGAACACTGCTGACGAGGCCGGCGAGACAAGTCACGTCGCGATTCCCACTCCCTCTCCTCCTCGCTACGTCCCGTCGAGCTGATGACTTGAAGCGAGGAGAGAATTGAGGCCACTTCCCCTCATTCTCAAATTCTCCCGGAGGACGATGACGTCAAAGACCTCGCTTGATTGCGGCCTTCTTTTCCAAAAGTAGGGCCATCCGTTTGAGATATCGATGTATGAGTGATGTTTTGGAGTTTGTAGCATACCGTTCAATGCGTCTGTGGCCTTATTTGGCAATTTCGGTTCAGTATCCCTTTAAGGATCCGAGCTTTTTTGTAAATCTTGACCGCCGTATTACACATCTAATATCTAGTTTCTCCTACCCTGTCATATTCCAGTTTGAAATTGACCGGACAGTGTTGCACTGTTGTGGGCTGTGCAAATAACGGTGAGAAATGTGAACTGAATGGTGAACCACTGTGCACGACCCAGACTAAGAGGGAATAAATGTGAACGCGGCATGTTTCTGCCGCAGCGTTTCATGCCAGTCCAGACCTGCAGCGCTGGTGACTGTTGAATTTAAAACTAAAAGACTTTAATTAAGCCTATGAGAAATAGTCTCATCTGTTCGCACCTTTTTTTATTTCATTTTATTTTAAATGGCTGGCGAACTGCCACAAAACTCGTGCCGACATTCGTGCCGGGCTACTGCAGAAATGTAAGCGGACCACAGCGTTGGCCTTGACCGAAACAGTTGCGTGGTAGCTAGATCAATAATTTAGTGACTATTACGCCCTTCGTCTGTCAAATAGCGAGCGCTCGGCGCTCACTCAACAAGCGTACAGTAAAACCTCGTTAATTCGGATCTCATGGGACCGGCAAAAATGTCCGAATTATCCGAAAGTCGAAATATCGAAAGGACAAAGAAAACTGCGCGATAGCGTTTCCCTGTGACATACCTTTATTTTGAGAAGAAATGTATTATTACCCCCTGCTTTCTGGGCGACACTTGGGCGGACACGGCAACTTTCCTTAGCGCGGTCGAGTGCTCCATCGCACTCGCACAGTCGGAGCTACGCATCCCGCGCGCTGACGAGTTAGCACAGCAAGGCCTCTTCTAGTTCGGGTGCACCACCGCCCACGGCCGCTTTCTTTTCGCGTTGAACTTCTCGCTCTCGAAAGCCCGTAGGATATCGGCCTCAATTTTCACGTACGTGGCCAAACTGCTTCTCTTGACGTCGTAACTTTCAATCACTTGTAGAGAGACGCCGTCCTTCAAGGCCCTTAGTATTTCCACTTTCGTCGCTAAATTCTTAGCCTAGTACAGCTGCAATGGAAAACGGGTAGCACAACTGACCAATAATCGGAGCGGCAAAATCGCGAAACCCGGCACTATTTTTCCCGAGCGCCCGACACCGAGAGTGCCAGTCACGTTGCATTTTACATTGCGGGGGTGGCCGGTTAAAATGGCGGGCTTTAGGATCTCCGCGTTGAGGCATGAAACGTGACTGTCACTCTCGCTATCGGCGCGCTCGGGAACAAATAGCCCCGCGCGTCGCGATCTCGCCATTGCGGTCGTCGGTCACTTGTGCTACCCTTTTTCCGTTGCAGCTATGCTTCTGCCGCTTCCATGCCAGGACAGTAGCGAGTAGCGCGCTGAAGCACGGAAATCCAGAGCAAAACTGGTGCGAAACACGGAGAACGGGAAAAGCGGAGAACCATGGGAAAACCGGAAAACCACGTGTGCACCTCGGATGGATAGCGGTCATACGATTTGGAATGGATGGTGCTAGCGCCACCTGCCAAATTCGTCCGAATTAACCATAGCGCGCCGCGTTCCCTCCGAATTAATGAGCGTTTGCTCCCATTGACTAATACATACGTTTGACGGGACCGGATCGGCAGTCCGAATTATCCGAATTTCCGAATTAGCGGGGGTCGAATTAACGAGGTTTTACTGTATTCCCGTACCCCTCATGAGATGAGAGCGATCCCTCCATGTGTTGCTGGTAGATCTGGAGCCGGTGGAGCACTCGCCGAGTGGCTCAAACCCATCCGTGGGAAAGTGGCGGAGCGCATCGAGCAGTCCGGGGAAGTTCTCTGGGCTGGCTTTTTCGGTGGAGTGTGATCCGTAGTCACTAGCAAAATTTGAGTTTCGATATTTGCCTCGGCGATATTCTGGCAGCTACGAAAGATATTGTGCCATTAGCCCTTGAGGATAGAAAGTTCTGAGAATGTCGGAGGGATGCAGTGCTGTTAAAAGCCGCGTTCGAAGGTCGGCGAAGCGATACAATGTGGTGCCAAGGCGTGGACATTCCCGCCATACAGCCGGAGTTGCGATCAAGGTGCGTAAAAAGTCCCCCTTCCTTGGTGTATGCTTATTATTCTGCGGGTAGGGTACGTCGATCGGTTGCTTTATAAGCTAAGGCAGTAAATACGAGCCGCGCTCGTCCAGCGTGGCGGCTTTCATGCTGTAGCGGGGCTGGGGAGGCATGGGAGGCGGCAGTGGGGGAGAGAACAGCCAGAACGGCACCTTAACTGTGGCGACCAGGCAGCAGAAGTGCCAGCGAGCGGAGCATTGTCCGCTACATCATGTACCACCTGTCGCAGCGACCTCCGATGAAACTTAAAACTAGCGCATCCATGAAAAAATTATTTTTATTTTTCATTTGATAGGTGCTAATTGCACGATTAATTGGCCGAGGCCCGAAAATGATTGTCTCTCTACTTGCTCGCTGACAATGTGGGCCCAGTGGGACCAGCAATGCCTGCATCTGTGCGCCGTCCAGAGGTGGCAGAGGTTGCTGGCTCGGCGTACCTCTCTTCCTCATTGTGCGAACTGGGTTGCAACTGAACCGTTGCAGATTCCACCTGTACATCAGCACGTCCCCGTGCGGGGACGGCCGCATCTTCTCGCCCCACGAGCTGCTGGACAGCGCCGAGCCACTCCCGGCCGACAGGCACCCCAACCGCCGGGTGCGAGGCCTGCTGCGCACCAAGATCGAGGCCGGAGAGGGCACCATCCCCCTCAGGTGGGCGGCCTCTCCTCCGTCCGGTTTAATAAGCAGCCTGGAACGCGTCTTTGGCCTCTGCCTGTGGCATCTCGTAGGTTGGAACCCCAAATATTGCCGCGTGCATGACCGGGAGGAACGCTTTTCAGTTCTTCCAGGAGATTCATGTTTACCCTTACCTCTCATTCACACTGGAAGCGGATCCGCGTTTGCAAAGCAATTGCGAACGCGGTTGTATAAAGATGCAGTACAATTGCACGCGCACTTGATGTCGTACAGTGCGCATGCAATTGCACTGGATCTTTATACAACCGCGTTCGCAACCGCTTTGCGAACACGGATCCGCTTTCAGTGTGAATGAGCGGTTACCTCTAGCGTGATAGATAAGGTGCCCATATGACCTTGCCGACTCAGTCTCCCGAGTGTTCGATGCTCCAACGTTCTAGGCGGAATGTTCGAGATGCCGAGCGTATAGATCAGCAGCCCAGCATGGCCTTGCCCACTCA
Source organism: Ixodes persulcatus (assembly GCA_013358835.2). NCBI lineage: Eukaryota > Metazoa > Arthropoda > Arachnida > Ixodida > Ixodidae > Ixodes > Ixodes persulcatus. The sequence goes on along the minus strand of JABSTQ010010666.1, from coordinate 22,979 downwards.
CTCTCGTACTAGCCAGCTATCATGCCGACAGCGACACCTCGACGCTTGCTGCTGTTTCGTCGATGCCCATTCCTTCTTTTGTTTCTGGCGCAAGCTCGCCGATTAAAGCTTTTTCAGATTTACACTCGTAGATCCTTTTCTATCCGCGACAATATGCATCCCCAGTTTATACGGCGTTTCGCATTCTACGACGATGGGACGAGTGCCTGGCGGAAACCCAATGAAACAATAGAGTTTTTCGGGAACTGTTAATGCGTCTCCAATCGGTGGAGTCGCGTCTCAATACGATCGCCAAACGACGTGCGCAAAATGCTTCCTCTCTATGGTCGCAAGAATGCAATTTTGCTTGCAGAAGCCTGGCAATGAGGCTGGCTATATGAGCGAAATTAATCTTCTTAGCGTACTTGAGGAGCGACGTGTGAAGTCTTTGCCCAGAAAGGTCGTAATAAATGAAAAGTTAAGAAAAAACAGATGGTTCCTAGGCCTACATGGACGAGGGATATTTATATGTATTCATAAATAACCTGGAATAGCGTATGCACGGTGGCCGAGTGGAGTGGTCCATGGTGTTGCTCTCTGGCGGCAGGGATCGCAAACTTCTGGGTTCGAGTCCTCCTGGGGACATGTCTTTTCTATTGCTTTCTTTGGTACTTTTAGTTTTATTGCAGAAGGGCATAATTTGTACACTAACTCTACATAAATGAGATAATTAAATCTTGCAAGTTTTCGTAAATTTAGCCCAAACCAAAGTGCCTCCCGCCCAGGCAATCGTGGTCTGAAGGAGTCTAGTTTTCTCCTTTCACAACCTCTATTCACGTTCTTGGACAGATCGGGCGGGCAGGAAGTATGTGAAAATTGATCTTGACACCTTTCCCAGCTCTTTCGCTGCAGCCAAAATCTATAAAACTCTGCGGAATCTTGAGAAAAAATGCAGGTTTCTACCAAAACAACATAGCGATGCCCGGCCCGTGTGGCATTTCTTCTCCACACCCTGGACTAGACGTGCTCCCATAGCACGCAGTTCTCAGCTGAGGTGTGCCGGATGCCAGTGATGCGATCGGTGTGCCAAACTGTGCCAATGGGCTCACCCTGCTACATGCTGCTGGAATTCACCAAAATGTGACTCATGTGCCCCAATGCTACGCCAAAAGCCCATTTTGGTTCTCGACTGCCTTCTAGTAATTTAGGTCTCCGTAAGGCCCCACCCCTGCCCGTTTCGATCTGGATGAGCATCTCACCGGCATGCGGACATGTATCACTGCTGCGTGAGCATGTTAAAGACCCCAGGTTAGCGGTAGTACTGCACTGGCAGAATCGCTCGTCTACAGTGAGAACCAGTGTCGCCCCATCCTGGCCGACCGACCTTACGCTGCGTAAACACTAAACGTCCCATTTGACTTTTTTGAGGTCTCCGTACATTGCCAGATCTTACAGTAGGATGGTGCCTATTTGGGATGATTCGTAATATTGGTGCGGGTCACTTAACGTTCGATTTGACCTTCATGTCAAACACCCGGCAGTTGTCGGAAAATCTCCAACACCTGTAGCTCTAATTGCTCCGAATTCGGGCGGCCTTTCTAGCTCCAGCAAGTCTGCTCCTTAATAGGCCTGGATGCATTTCGGAGAAGCAGCCATATTGTGGGCACTGCGATTCTGCGTGCTGCATTTCGCTGCAACGCAGATGCATTCTCGGAGAAAACACTTTCCGAGTGTGGTACTTAAAAAAATTGAAAACCTGGAATGGGTGGCAGATGTTGATATGACAATGCAACATTGCAGCAAAGTTGTAAAAAAAAAAAAAAAACACGGTTATTACGCACAAGTGCAGTGTCTTGAATAGCTGTGGACACGATTGGTCGGGTCGCGACTGTTTCTACAGGTTTGAGAAAAAATATTTGAGTACTGTACCGAGAGGATAGATACATATCCGAGTAGGTATATGAATGTATCATTTTAGGCTTATTTTTTTATGTGAAATCACCCTTTCCTTTTCACCTCTCTGTAGGGCTTTGACTCTTTGAAGTCACAATCAATCGATAAGTAGTTTACACTAAAATTAGACTAGCTTTTTTACGAACAAATTGAAGCTTGCCAATAGACTGAACGACATCTGCTGGACTTTGTTTAAGTTTACATTTTTATTGCTTACGTACAGATATTGCATAACCATATAGCAGTTCACATGCAAAAGGCCGTTGGTGTGCTACGACGACAAAAGCCTTGTTTGAAGTGAAATATGGTATAGAGAATATAATACCGTAATTATTCGAATCTAGGCCGGCCCCGATTTTAAGCCGACCCCAGAAAGTCCGAAGCCAGGAAAAAAGAAAAAAAAACTTGAATGTAGGCCGAACGAAGAGGCGAGGACATCGTTCACAAAAAGAAGACATTTATTGAACATGAAGATGCCGTGCCCATTCTGAGTCGTCATCGCTGCTAGCCTCGTCGCTGACTTGTTTATCACTGTCATCTTGAAACAGTGCGCTATCCTCAGTCCCATCAAGTGCATTTGATATGCTGCACTTTTTGAAGGAGCGCACGACCAAAGTTCCAGGGATGTCGTCCCACGCTGCAGCTACCCAGCCCGCCACTTGCGACAGTGATGCGCGCTTGATGCGCCCGTTGCCGTAAGCTGATGGTCTTCCTCGTTCAACCAGTCCGTGTAGAACCCTCGCAGGCGATCCTTGAATGGTTCATTGATACATACATCAAGTGGTTGCAACTGGCCCGTCATGCCACCTGGTATCACAGTGAGGTCGGTGTTCGCCTCGGCGAGCGCAGCCTTCACGCTGTCGGTCAAATGCCCGCGGTAGGAGTCGAGCACAGGGAGTGAGTTCTTGCACAAAAGGGCGCCTGGACGCCGCCGCCACACGATCCTTATCCATTCTTTGACCATGGCGCTCGTCATCCAGCCTTTCTCGTTGACCCGCACAATGACATTTTGCGGGAAGGCTTCTTTGGCGGGCAGTGTCTTCCTCTTAAGGGGGGATATGGCCTGGGAGGGTCAAATTTTGAACCCTTCACCCAATTTGGTTCAAATTTTGAGGGTTATTTCAGCACTATGAGGAAGGATAGTCTGCAAAGTTTTAGCATTATCGGTCAACTTTACAGTATGCTACGGTTCTCGCACTTCAGAAAAAAGACACTTCACTAAGAAGTCTATCGTAGATAAATAATACTAGCTGGCGGCAAACTTCTTGCTTTATTGTGAAGAACAATACCTACAGTGCAACCTAGATAAAAAATAAATTGCAAAACATTCAATTATGACAAAAATAACAGCATCCCAAAATTTAAAAAAAAATGTAAAATTTTTGTTTAAAAAAAAAATTATTTTTTTCATGAAGGAGTAGATTTTTTTAACTGTGAAGAAGTCTATCTTGTTCCCCAGAAAATTTCAGTCCCAGAAAACCTTGAATGATGTCTTTCTCTATTCAGAATGTCAAATGATAGCTTTCCTAAAACAAGAATGCCTGCCAAAAAGTGAAACTGAGAAAAATGCGTTTGAAGTTTCAACTTGCTTTTTTTTAATTTTCGGACGATGCCAGAAACTCAAAATTTACCCGAGTCATTGGTAGCACCTTCAACTACATGAGCATGGGGGAGGCAGTGCATTGAGGCCCCCGAAAAGATTCGTGAGCTTTGTGAAACTGATGCCACAGTCTCTTCCAACGACGCCTAGACGCACCGCGAGTTTGTTCTCTCGAAACTTGCCGATTGATGGTGAGTGCGGTATCGCGACAATGTCTCCGCAAGTCGAGCAGCTAACAGCAAACTGAAGGTTGATGCCAATTCCTTCTTCTCGCAAGCTCAGTAGCTTTCCGTGGCACTTGGGGCAGAGTAAAATCGCAACAAGAGTTTGCACGGCGGACACATTGAGCAGCCGTCCAGAGGCTTTTCAACGGGAGCGTCTGTCGGCTCCGGGTCGTTCGTAGTCCCCGCGTCGAAATCGAGCAGGCTGAGCTTCCTCTCGAACGTGGTCAGCACATCCAATTTGGAGATGAAGCTGTAGGCTCCGGTGTCCGCCAAGCACCAGTTCAGCTTGAAGATCGTGACGACGGCGGCGGAGACGGCGACGATGGTGCTGGCGGAGACTGGTCCTCGTCTCCGCCGGCCCTTTGTTTCTGCCGTCGAGAACGCCGGCCAAAGCTACTGCGAGTGCTAACTTTGGAAGCAGGCATTCCTCGGCAGAAAAGCTACCGGGAACAAATAGGGAAAACGAATCTAAACAGTGGCGAAGTAGCGATACGATCAGAAGCGAAAGAAGCCGTCGAAAGCGCGCGCATGAGGCGAACAAGGAGCTACGTCGCCGAAGGCGGCCAATCGTGAGCCCTGTTTCGGGTCGCGACCAATGGGATTGCTGGTATCATAGTTCCCACGTTTTTTCTGCTTGTATGTATGGGGTTCTCCCGGGCCACAGATAGCCTCAAATGTAGCAAGCTTTTATGGGCAGAAACTAGAAGAAACGGCGCTTCCAACGAGGTCAAGATATCTCGGCTGCGTCGAACGAGCGCGGAGTAGGCCTAATTTGAAAATGCCGAACTTCACCGTCTGCTCCCTCGGCGGGTCGCCGCGTGCGGCCGCGGGCTTGCCGAAAATAATTTTTTTGCGAAATAAATACTGCGCATTTATAAATGAAACTTTCTGAAACTATGCTTCAGAATATAGTGAACCCAAATATAATATTTTTTGAAGATGCATTTTTTCAGAAAAAAAATGGAATTTCGGGGCCGCATCCCCCCTTAAATATAATATAAGGAGGGAGCTTATGTCCGTCTGCCGTGCAGCACAGCATCACAGTCGCGCGCTGCTTTTCATATCCTGCAGAGCGCACCTTCACTTCTTTGGCGCCCTTTTCACTGACGGTGTACGCCACCGGCATATCAAAATATACGGGCGTCTTGTCCGCGTGTCCGATTTGGCCTAGTGGATAGGCTCTCGCTTCCCGTTTTCGCAGCACATAACGCTGGAACTCAATCGGTTTCTCCTCCAAATCACCGGGCAACTTCTGGGCGATTGAGGTGCGGCGACGGAGGCTGAAGCCGAAGCGCTTCATGAATTTCTGTAGCCAGCCAAGGCTGGCTTTGAAGTGTGCCCGCGATAAGCTCCGTTCCCTTGAAAGCTCCCTCGCTTTCGCCTGGAGCACTTCCGTCGTTACTGGAAGGGCAACTGCTCGCTGCGTCCGAACAAAGTCGACCAATGCCATCTCCATTTCTTGGTGACGGCCTTTTCGTGGTCCGGTGAATGCCATCCTCGTTGCAGCGCACGCAATTATCCTCTCCCGTTGCTTCCTCCAACGACGGACATTTCTTTCATCTACGCTTAAATCCCGCCCGGCTTCAACGTTCGACGACAACTCCACGGCTAAAACAACTTTTCTTTTAAGGCGAGACACTGGTTCTAAAATGGACTATTTTACTTTTGCTGCTATTCTAACGAAAATCAGTGTGCATATGTGTTTCGTCTTCCTCAATTCAAATATGAAATCAGTTTTAACATATCTCAATTAGATTTCAAGTTATTAAAAATAGCATTGCCTAATTTGGTAATTTCTTACCGGTCGTTAAGGCCATTTCCAACAAAAAATATTTTTTTTATTAATGTAGATGCATAGCTAAAGGCCTGCCATGCATTATAAAGCTATTTATATTTTCACAAAATTACATTATTATATAAAAATTGGCTAATTATGACAACTAGGACACTAATGAGGTCACATTATTTATCATAAACTTTTTTTTGTCACTCTAAACTGTAAAAAGATAGCTTTACTCCGTAGTTCAGGCCTTTCTGAATAAAACGGTATCAAAATTTTTAGGATGCTACGATAAAAACCTGATGAAAACCCCCGTAAGGCTAAGCATGTCGACAAAAAACATAAAGATGAGAAAATCAAAGTTAAAGTTTTGACAGTGAAAATAGAAAATTGTGTGAAGAATGATAAATAATAATATCGATCAAGGTGTAGTGTAAGTCTTCCTGAACAACTTGACATAAAAATTGATGTAATCCATTCATGGGAGCATTAGAAGAAAAATATGTAAAGTAAAGAATGAGTGAAATGTTGGTAAAATAACATTGGGTGGAAGTGGGTTCTCAAAAAATATTTTTTGTTTATGTCTATATGTGATTTTATGCACAGGCATGCAGTTTACTATGCTGACTCCATAACTGCAATCAGATTTCAGATATCTCTTCTTTGTCAAAAGTTATCAACAATATAAAATATTAATTAGCTAATTTCAGGATGGGTTTTAAAAAATCGTTATTAAAATTTTAATGCAAAAAAGGTATCAATTGTTTCCTAAAGAAATGCCATACAAGCTAAAGCTATTTTTATTTCTTTAGCACCATATAATCACGTAAAAAAATTATGTGAACAGAAGACATATAATGGAGGTTATAAGAATGTCTAATAATGAAATGCCAGTTCTATATACCAAGAAATATCGTAATAAAAATAGCTTTAGCTTGCAGTCTAGTTCATTCCAAAGAACACAGTAACAAATCTATAAAAATCGCTTGAGCGCGAGTGAATCAAAAAGCCTACCAGGCCGGAGAATATGCAGGAAAAACAAAGCTGGGAAAATAGACTTCAAAATTCGGGTATGCATAAGTAACAATGTTGAAGCTTTAGATGGGATGCCTTTGGTTTGAATTTCATACTAAACAAGAGACACGGGTCGGGAAAGCAGCCCCATATGCAACAATTAATTAGCCCTAAAGGCTTTTTTAGTTCTTTTTTTTTCTAGGCATCGGCGAAGTTGTCCAACACGAACTTGATCCAGTCGCGTCCACCAGCGGTAGAGCGACTTGCGGCATCGGCCAAGTCGAAGGTTTTCGTTGATGCGAAGGTCTTCTTGTTCCAGGCACGTCTCCTCTTTCTGTTTAGTGTCTGCGTGTTGACTTTCAAACCGGCGTCCCCAGCCATCGAAACTCGAAGCGTGCAGAACGAAACAAAGAGCAACGACGCAGGAAGGCAATAGAACGCAAAAAAGGAAAGCTAAACAAAGAGGAGGTATCAAAATATTTACATGAACGATGCAAAGAAGACAGGGAACATACGAAACACTAGGAAGCACGAAGACAACACTGAAAATATCGATATAGAAAGTGGAGAAATGCGAATGTAACGTGCGTCTCGAACGGCGAAACGAGCGAAAGCAGACGACGTGGAAGCCCGCGGAGCGCCGCGCCGGGGAAACCAGAAGAGGCGCGCGTCTTGGCCAATGAGAGAGCTGCGCCTCGGAGGAGCGCGCGCTTTGCCCAATCAGCGCCTTTCTAGCGCTGGTGACGGCCTTTCGTCTAGCATCGATGACGCCACGGCCTTGAGGGGTAAGCCGCTTTGGAGCGCGGGAAACCAGCTTTCGAACAAGACCAAGATGGCTGCAATCGGTTGAGCCGTTGCGGAGCTCGGACGGCGTGAACTTTGTTGGCATTTCAGAGTTTAGGCTTCAAGTCCGGTCCGTCAACGCTTACAAATTGTCATTATTTTCCTATTTAGAGATTGAATTGAGCATTTATATTTTGTGAGGACATACTCTGGACTATATAGACCTCAGAATCGTAAATTTTGAAAAATGGCATTTTTCGCGATTTTTTGATATTTTAAGACCCGCGTCTCACCTTAAAAGCGGAACTATAATGGCACCGCCTGTTTGGTGCCATTGCGCTGTTGATAAAAAGAAAACGCCACGCCGCACGCAGGCCACTATCAACGCACGTCAAAATGGCGGCACCTCCTGTGTACTTAAGTGGCTGATGGCTCGGCTAGTAATGGCTAGAATACTTTCTTTTCTAGGTGGCGCTAGCTGCACGCCACTTTCTTCAATTTTACTTGGAAATTGGCACGTATTTCCAAATCCTCGAATCTAAGCCCACCCTAGATTTTGATGTATCGGTATTTAAAAAAAACTATCGGCCTAGATTCGAATAAACACGGTAAAATATAATATAGAGAATGAGGGCAGGTGATGAAAGGGAGGTGGCTGATTGGTCCGGCAAGCGCACAACTTTCACCACACTGTCAGCTTAGGGGTGAAAGGAATAAGTGAGGTCCGGTGTTGTGTGACGTGCATTTGGGCCGGGTAACACGCTTTGGGTACCGCGAATGTATCGCACTGAGAAGGCTGAGAGCTTTCGAAGGGGCGGAGGTACGAAATAGTTTGCTGTGTTTTCAAATTTTCATACAGAAAATCAGGCTTTTGACCTTCTACTTTATTTCTTTTGGCCCACTAAATGATATGCTATTAGTAAAATCCCAATCTAAATTCATTTATTCCTGCCCAAAATTTGTTTCATGGGCCCTTAAGAAGGGCTCTGTCATGCTTTCGCTGAGTTATACTACAACAGAGAAAAAAAGACAGGGCGAAAGTCATTGAGCAGTTCCCGAGATATCACTGGGACGAACAGCCACGGCAGTGAAAAGATCCATTCTGAGAAAACGGCACTTGAAAGTTGCACACAGATTTTCAGCTTATTGACCATGCAGAGTAGTCCGAAGTGTTCTTGCGCACCTTCTTCTCGTTCTGCCTATCCAACTTCTCTCGATGTCGTGTGCTGGCCTTGTACAGACGTAGGGCATCTTTTTCGGCAGCTTGCCGGAGGGCAAGATGGGCCGGCTGAAGTCCCACTGCAACCGAGCTTTCTGCCGTTGCCCCGAAGCAGCCGGCGTTGAGCCTCAACACCGCTTCGTGCAGTGCAGTTTCAACAGCATTCAGCGACAGATGCTGTTCCTTAGGCATTAAAGAACACAGAACTGAGTGGAAAGACTCATTTGCATTCCGAGTCTTTGCTCCCAAGCAGCGTTAGAGCAGAGAAACCTGCAGCAGTAGTTGGTGGACGAGCAGCGTGGCTGCAGCGACATGGCCTGGGAGTTAGTGCTTGTGCCGGGGCCGTGGCTCACCTTCTGCCTCGGCAACTCTATGATGGCACCGTCTCGTACCTCGAACCTGGCATCATGTGTGACCACGAAACAGGCGGGCACGCTACACTAAACTACTCGAAGAAAGTTCAGAAAACGATTGTAAAGATGGCGGAGAATGAAGCGAAGCTGACAAAGCGAAAGCGCGAGGAAGCAGAGAGAGACCACTGCCGAGAGCAGACGACGCGAGCAGCAACAGCAGGAGGGACAGTGAGAAGAAAAGCGCTCCGCGAGCGGAGAAATCGCGTCCCAGCCAATAGAAGTTGCACTTTCCCCCGCACGCTCCTCGGGCGCGCGCTTTGTACAATCGCGTTCTTGCAGTTGCGACGTGGAAGAGTGGCGACCACGCCGTATCCACCCGGCCGACTCCATTTTGGGAACCGGCAAACTAGAAGAGAAAGAATTCACCTCCCCAAAAAGACCAGGATGGCGGCTGTCGGTCAAATATATATATATTTGATATACCCCCTATAAATATATAGGAGATGTGATATATCTCCTATATATTTGATATATAGGAGATATTACAACCCAAGTATATGGTTTTCTGAGAATATACTTTTTCGAGACTCTTTGGTCTTCCAAGCTCGTGTTTCCCCTCAAAGGCTGATAAGGAAGGTTTCTGAGAAATGTTTTCTAACATTTCTTGTAAAGTAACAGTATTACCTTAGCAAAGTAACTAACTGTAACACTTTTTCAACATTTTAGCAGTAACATGCCCATGACTGGATGTAAGTAGCACTCTATTGTCTACGTTCTTCCTCTGTTGTCTTTGCACCGATTTTATCAAAACAAAGTTCTAAAATTTGGAGTACCAACCTTATGGCTATAATCAATGTCAGCAGAGATGTAGAAAGGTAGAGTAATTTAGTTTATGACTAAGGGTAACATTTTGACGACATATTTTATGAACAAGTCACAAACGAAGAATTTTTTTGTGGTGAATTGGTAATTGAAGACGTAGTGTTTTTCATGGTAGAAACGCTGGCAGTGCGACGATAGATTCACAGTAGATTGAATGTAAACGATATTCACAGTTGTGCTCCAAAAGTTCTTTCTGCTGCTCCAAAAGGTGCTCTAAAACGAGCCAGTCCCGTCGCTGCAGACGCCATTGGTTGGTTTGGGATGTAAGACGGCCGCATTTGGCCCCGCCTCGAGCATGCTGTCCGCGGTTTTTTAAGCGCGCAGCCGAAGGCAGCAAGCGCGTACCGGAGCGTTGTTTGACCTCGGTGGCACTCCCCCGCAGGCTGGGGCCCGTGATGCAGACCTGGGACGGGGTGCTGCACGGCCAGCAGCGCCTGCTGACCATGTCGTGCTCGGACAAGCTGGCCCGCTGGAACGTGCTGGGGCTGCAGGGCTCGCTGCTGTCCCTGTTCATGGAGCCCGTGTACCTGGAGAGCGTGGTGCTGGGCTCCCTGTACCACCCGGGGCACATGCAGAGGGCCATGTGGGGCCGCCTGGAGGCACAGCTGGCCCTGGACGAGGGGGGCCCCTTTCAGCTGCACCGGCCCCTGCTCGGGGCCATCAGCAGCCCAGAGTCGCGACAGGTGGGTCCCACGTCACGTACAGTCGCCGACCGAGTTTTCAAACGCCGATTCCTCGGACGTTTTTGCCAAACCGTCACTCACCCCATGGAGTTAATGTATAACATTGACCGAAATTTGGGGTGCCATAAAGCTTATTGCTCGATATTTCGGACATAATTTGCACGATTTCCTCAGTTCACAGCTGCCACGATAGCGCCGCGAGCTTAGTCGCCGCCATTTTGGTTGTTTTGATTTGGTCCTGTAGCCTAGATACCATGTCATATGCAATAAACATGCTGTGCTGAGGCTATTTGCGACTCCAGCGAAACCAATGCTGCGTAGCGGCAACCCCGAGAAGGTCAGGAGAAGCTCACGTTTCGCAGGCAACACAATTGCTTGGCAATTCGCTAGGCATTTTTATAGTCGGAGGATGGACCCCCCCCCCGTATTGAGTTTGCACCTGTGCAGGTGAACAAGTCTCCAAACTTCAGCATCAACTGGACCGTTGGCTGCGAGGGCCCCGAGGTGGTGAACGCGAGCACGGGCAAGGCGGAGGACGGCCAGGTCTCACGGCTGTCCAAGCGCAGCCTCTTTGCCCGCTTCTGCCGCCTCTGGGGCCGCGTGGCGGCCATGGAGTCTCAGGACCCCGCACAGCCGCCCCGGCTCTACGCCGACGCCAAGAAGTCTGCCGGCTTGTACCAGGAGGCCAAGGCCAAGGTCAGCGAGGCCTTCAGCGCCTCGGGCCTCGGAACCTGGGTGTCCAAGCCCATTGAGGCCGACGAGTTTGAGCTCGTCTTCTGAGTTCCCCCCCCCCTCGCCCCTGCGCCTCGTCCCCGTGGTCCCTTGTCCCCGCCGCGTCTCGCGGGCCTGCCCCAGGGGGACTTTGGGTTACCCAGAGTTGCCCCTCGGCGACTCCGGGTTGCTTTGGGTTGCCGGGAGTTGCCCACAGTTGCCCCTCGGCAATTCTGGGTCACTTTGGGTGGCCCAGATTTGCCGGGAGTTGCCCACGGTTACCCCTCTGTATTTCTGGGTCACTTTGGGAAGTCGGGAGTTTCCCACGGTTGCCCCTCTGTGACTCTGGTTGCTTTCGGCGACCCTAGAGTTGCCAAGAGTTACCCCGGAGCTTACGAGAGTTACCTAGAGTTCTCGAGAGTAATGCTCTGGGTGAGCGCGAGTTACCGAGGAGTTACCTTACTATCTCTAGGAGACCCTGCGCATCGCCTCCGTAACAGTTGGACGTCATTGGATTGTGAATGTCATCGACGGTGGAATGAGGAACGATTCTATTGTGTTCCTTGCTTCGTCTAATTTTGTTCCATCGCAAGTTGTTGATTGGTCACCTTTTTTTTTTTTTGTTTGCCTCTGACATATTTTGCATTATTTCTTTTTAAATGGGGTTTGAATTTTTATGGCCGTGCTTGTTTTGTACACCAGTTGTGTTTTTGTTAGCTGCCTGGGATTTGTATTGTTCCTTCTCTCTTTGGATAGAGCCAAACTGATGAGCAATTTTCTTTCTGTTTTGCGACACTAAGGGGGTTTTTCCTTTATTTTTCTTCAATCATCATTTTAACTGAGCTCAGGCTGAGGCTTCCCATGGAACACCCAGCCCCCGTAAATGCTTCATCAGATTAGCCGCGGCTGGACGAAGTCCTCGTGTTATCGCTGGAACGGCACCACTCTCCAAACGAGCGAGACGTGTCTTTAGATGAAACATCCAGATATCCTTGATCTTTTCTCGTCTCACTCTCTCTCCTAAATTGCATTCCAGAAGGATTCTACTAACAGGCACACTGGTGTCGCAAGTGCATTGGAGAACACTTGGAACCACTTCACATTATGCGAGTGATAGGTACTCCTGGGGTCTTTTGTTTTTGTTTGATTCCTCCTCTGGATGTTGGCAGTCCTTTGTATGCTTTGGGGAATTTCTTTTTTAATTTTATGATCATCCAGAGTGTTTGACAAGAAGGACTTTAAGCTTTTTTTTTTTTTCTTTTTGTGGTACTACCCGTTGTATCTTGAGACATGCTGCAGGATGTGCGTGTGTAATGATGCATGTACTTGCCCCTTCGTAGAAGCGTCGGCTTCGCTGCATCCAGGTGACAACTCTGCCTAATGGACAAAGTTCGCACTGATTCTGGCACATTTTTGCTTTTTTCTCGATAGACATCTCCCAAAAGTATATAGCCTGTAAATTGCAGTTTGGTTTTGCTTTTTCTTATAAATTTGCCGAAACGGCCGACAGTTGGCGTTAAGATTTCATGTTCCTAGTAGGTTTTTCATGTTCCATCAGCCCTGGGCAACTCAGTGATGTACCACGACACTTTCAATTAATTTAGTCTACATTTGAAGCTTTCCAGAATGACACACTTACAATGTCTGCATTTTTGTTTTAGAGTCTTTGAGGCACTTTCTATTCAACAGGGACAAAAGCTGTAGCATGCTTATCAGGCTATCATCAATCAGTGTAGATGGTTGCATCGTTGACACGTCCCCATTTTCACTCTATCTCACGTAGCTCGCATTACATTGCAGAGAGAACACCTGCATCCGGTAATTGTTAAACAAGTCTGAAAGGCATTCTTCGACGTAGTGGTAGGTCCGTTTCATCGCCCGCTGGTGTAGGCAGGCTCGCCGACATTGATAGACAAGATCACAGCTGTGGTTGTGAGACGTGCCGCAATCAACTCCGAGATTGCTCGATTCAGCAACGGGCACCTTCCAGCCTTCACAATTTTCCAAATGGCTGTGTTCAGCTTGTCAAAGAATGAAAACTATGATCTTTCATTCATATTCATCAAACGCTACTCCCCCCCCCAACGGCCACTGAAAGAAAGGCCTTGCCCACAAACCCAACAGGTTTTTGGATGCTTGCGTGCACTTGCCGTAGACGACATCGCGTGTCTGTAGACTTTCTCTCCCAATCTTCCCACCACTTTGTATAACGGTGCTAGAGTAGCTTTTAAGCGTGCATCCTGACAGAATGAAGCGCAGCATCCTCTCATCGTAGCTTTGTCCACATACTTGTTCCTCTATGTTATGCGGCACGTCTGCGTGCGACGCAAAGGGCGCTGGCCGAGTGCGACGAGGGGAGTGGGCGTAACTGAGGCGTGTACGACTGTGAACTTGGCCAGTTTGCGTTAACACGAAGCTATCGGCGGTACCAGCAACTTGTTCATCGGCTGTCGACTGCGTCTGGGGAATTGTTGGTTTTTGTGTTGGCATACTTGGTGTTTAGTTCTGGGTTCATAAGCGACCGGTCGGAGGTGATTGTCTGTAAATATCTGCTTTTCAAACACTTGCATTTGTGTCCTACATCCTTGTATATAAAATTCTTGCTTGGTGCACATTAAATTTGATGCCTGGCAGTTGTGTTTCTTTCTACCTGTTGACATTCATTTAATTGAGTGTATAAAAGGAGTAATAAACGAGGAGATATACGGTAAAACCCGGTTGATATGTTTTTCGGGGACTGGGGAAATAAAACGCATAATCCGGTACGACGTAAGAAACGAATGCCATTCGGGGGGTGCTAGAGGTAAGAGGGATAGCAATTGTCACTGAACAATTTTCGACAGAAGCTGATTTACACGGACCGGGAGGAGTACTAGAACTTGCAGCGCGTCAGTCGGGCAAAGTTCTTGTAGCTTTTCGCACAAACGCGGACCAGCAAACGAACAAAGCAGAGTGATGCACCATCTTGCCGTTGCTCTTAAAAATAATTTTGCCAGATTAAACGAAAAATCCACGAGTGAAAAGGCACTCTGCCTTTTTGGTCTTAGCTTTTCACGGGTATTTGGTGGGGGTTGGCTCGAAAAGCGTTTTGTCCGTCAACGTCCTTTGCCTTTAAAGGCCGACAATCCTCTTGCCAGGCAGAAAACCGGTTCCCGATTTCCTTTTCTCCATTAGCTCTCACCCTCTTCTCTCCCTACAGGGTCTCAGCTACTCCCTGCAGAAAGGAGGAATTGAGGGAGATTTTCCTCCTTTCTGGCTATTCGTCGGCCTTTAGAGCGACACTGATGGGGTGCTTGTGAATGTCAATGTTTTTGTTTGAACAGGACCTACCAGAGCCCAACTACCCAGAACACAATTTGCGGCTCGAAATTCGTATTCTTTCCGGTTGAGAATTGGCAGATTTGGCCGGTTTCAGGCATGCTCACTTTTTTTTTCTATAGTCGCGTGCCGTTCAAACTGATGCATACCAAATGTATTCAAAGTCGTAGGTCCTATAAGGCACACATTCAATATTAAAGATAGAAACGAATATGAAACTGACTGTGGCTTCCAAGTACCTACAAATGCGTTGATCGAAACAAATTAACTTTATTCAATTTACCTGCACCAATGTACTTCCGGTGTGTGTATTTAGATACGACCGGAAAAATTACGAGAGGACGCTTAAGCTTCACATTTTAGAGTGAAACACACAAGCTGTGCAAGTGTGTGCGTGGCCTAGTCGGTAGCATGTCTGGCTCGCAACCCAAGGGTCGTGGGTTCAAATCGCGCCGAAAGTTCTTTAATAAGACCTTTTCTCTAAGACAAGCGTATTACTTTATAAAGTGAAATCATTTGAGACATGTGGCGACCTTTAATTTTTATTACATGTCACGTTGTAATCACTCATTCTACGCTTGATGTCACATTTTACGTGAGCGCTGCGGGTTGTTTAAAATTCCCGCACGAGGTCGTGTAGCTGTGACGTCGTGACCCTATCGACAAATTGGGATTTTCTCGTCCTTCTGATGCCGGCTTTTCTGCGACATGAGCTCCAACGCTCTCTGTACCGGTGCAGGGAAATCGAACGAAGCTAAAGTCTGTGACAGGTGAGCTGCGAAGTGGAAGCTCCTCCCACCTCTTTCCACTTTAGTAGAGCGAACGCGAGAGAGGAGGCGACCTCACCACCTTTCGCTCCGCTGAAGTGGAAAGGTGTGGGAGGAGCTTCCACTTCGTTCCTAACCTGTCATTGGCTATTCGCAACTCCAGCCCGCCGCTCGCCCTCTTGCGGACAAACGGAGAACCAGAGGAGCTAGGACGGCGCAAAAATGGTGGCAGGGACCGTCGGCCTTGATGCTTGAAGCCGTTATAACGAAAATAGAGTCTTGCGAAAGCATTGCACGAAGGACTGGGTGGTCTAATTTCATTAGTGACTTCTCGTATATCGCATACGCTGTGGATTTCTGGTCTTGTGCATGCATGGAGAAATAGCGTGCGCTATTTCTCGGAAATAGCGTGCATACGCTAAGAGTCTTTGCGCTTCTCCAAGGAGGATTCGTGATGAGAAGTTAGCTAAAGCCAGTGATGTGATTGCTGCGCCAAGGGGCTAACCCTGCTACATCCTGCTACATTTCGCCAAAATATGGGTAATCTGCGCCAAGCCTGCGCCAAAGGACCAATTTAGGTCGCCTTTCAAAACCGAAACTAAACTGAGTACTGTAATTGAGCAGACGTGTGTTATGTGGCGCAAGCGGCCGCCTGACACAAAGTACCCTCCATCAATTGTCCATCCGGTCTTGCATGATTTTCCCGGCGTCTCGCGTTTCGTGCTCTCGTCTCTTTTTTTATATATTTTCAGCGATAGACGCGGATGTGTGCAGACGCTCCGACGCTAGCGTGCCGGGTTCCAGTCATGCTGTGAAACGAAACCACGTTTTTGGGCGGCTGGAGTTACTTTGTGAGCTGAGGCAACGGCCGTGGGAAAACTATATTTGGTCACTGCCTTTCAGTCACCGTGGTCGCGCGACGTCGAATGTTGCCGTCCCCACATCACTGCAGATATGGTACTTTCTAAAATGAAACTAAGTACCGCCGCATGTTCATCAACATTCCTGTTCTCGTTTAAATCATACGTTACTACAAAAATCCATCTTTAATTCAAAGACTGCTTTGTCAAAGTATTGATTATCTAGATTCCTCTCGGTGGGCCTTCTTTCGAGAGGACCTCGGTACGTGAAAAATCTGCCGTGAAAAAAAGTTGGTGAAGAGAAGTGAGCTAAAGAAAGAAGGAAATGCCTGCCCGCTGAAACCGCACAGCGTGCTTGTTTGTCTCGAGTTCAGTCGTTGAACAATGCGCTCCAAGAACGTTTTGAGGCTGGCTCGCAATGTCTTGCATCTATGCACTCAGGTTCTTTATTTTTTGTGTGTTTTCCTTGTACCTTGTTTGCCGGCCTGGCAAAGCAGGCGCCAATGGACTGTTTTTGTTGCATGCTCGAAAGTTACATTTTCTGTTCAATTTTGGGGATAAGTTAGCGACGGAGCTGAGGGGCATGGTTTCGGTTTCGATCGGACAGCCGTTGTCTGCGCTCGCGCGGCGAGGCATGCCCAACAGCAAGCCTGCCGAAGTTGGCCTCACGTGCATGCGAAAATAATCTGGCACGTCGGGAACCTGTAAAAAAGTGGCAAGCGGTTTTTCAAAATTGCTTGGCAATGCCTAAAGCACTGTACACTTGTGGGATGTCTGAGCAGTGAAAACAGAAGCAGCAAGTTCCGTCACAACAGGTCACATCAGAACACAGCACAACAGAAAGTGCCCTTCGTTTGTACAGCACTTAAAACGAATATTTTTATTTTCCTAAGAATATCTGCTCCAAAATCCACTTTTGCTGCTCCGAAACACTGTCTTGGCTGCTCCAAAAGCCGCTTTTGCTGCTCCAAAACACTGTTTTGGTTGCTCCAAAGGCCACATTTAGTGCTCCAAAACGCTGTTTTGGTTGCTCCGAAACGTGCGCCAAAATGGGTTAGGCCAATCAGATCACTGTAAAGCCAAGACCAACGTTACTAAAACACTCAGTTGGGAAACTCCATCCAAACCTGGGCCGCTGGTGTCCACCGAGACCGAGCTAAATGCGACAACAGCGCCACTCTTTGTCATTTGTCTACTGTGGTCACCTTGAGCTTTTAGAAAGCCTTTTTTTGCGTAAAAACAAACGGAAAAGACTCTTTTTGTATAAAATTTATTGGAGTTTAGTACAAAATGAAGGGCGCGTGATGTTTTTAAAATCTGTAGTTTGCAAGGTTTTGTGGCACAATGGACCTCTTGGCGAATATGTGCTGCCACCTAGACACGCGAATCGGTTCGAGACTAGGTGACTGGAAAACAACGCGCGCCCAAGGCCTCTCCCACCCGTTCCACACCCAAAACGTCAGCTACATCCTGTTCACCCATTGAGGCGATGTGACCTAGATACGGCTACCCCAAACTCACCTTTGTCCCCATCGTGCGTAATCTTCCGCCCCGAGGTCGACACAACGAAACCGCTCAAAGGCGAGAAATGCAAGAAGGCGGATTGTTTGGAACTAGATACTCTCGAACCCAGGCGCATGAAATACTCCGCGCATGCGCACCGCGTAATTCTACAAAAGGTCCATTAATATTGTTTTTATACAACCATGCCTCAGCGGTGCTTTCAGGTGGCGCGTCCAGATCTAGGTGCATTTTAACTTCGGTAGCAAGACGCGGCGCGTCCGCTGGGCAGATGGGGGTGGCATCCTCTTCCACTGTATCTGTTTCGGCGCCTAAATGGCTGATTAAAGCCAAAATAGAAGTGACGTGCGGTTCCTCAAATGGCCGCTGCGGGAGAAATGCTGGCGTTGTGTTAGTCATTAGCTCGGTGCTGGAGGACAGATCGGGGACACTTTTTGAAGGCAGTCTCTATGGCAGTTTCCCAACTGAGTGGTTTAATAACGTTGGCCAAGACGAGCAGAGTTTAAAAAAATGGCGGCTTCCAGGATTATGTCGGCGGCTGCTTTGGCGGCGTCGTGAGTGCGACGTCGGCGGCATCCTTGCGACTACGATTTTCAGTACGGGACGCCATTGTACTCGGTTTGGCAACGATCACCGGCAACTTGATGCTTGTGACGCGCGAACATTTTTCGGCGAAGGTACGATGTGCGAAGGTCAGTACACGAGACCTCTCTTGCCGAGGCGACGCAAGCGGACACGACCGGTCAACCGCTCGTGTCGCATTCTCATGTTTAAACAAATGTAAAATGGTACTCTGGACCAAAAAACTTGTTTTTTTTCTGAATTTGCAGCATTTCGTGTGTGGAATAAAAATTGTGACTGTACCTTGGTGGCGTAGCAAGCGCGAGATGCTTGGGCTTTTGCGTCGCGACGGAGAAACGCTATTCTAAAACTCGCGTGCGCTAATAGGGAGTTTTAGAATAGCGCACGCTAAAGCTTTGCGTGCGCAAAGAATAGCGTCGTAGCCACTGCGCACGCTCCGAACGCAAAGCAGGTTTTGCGCTTTGCGTGCGCAATTTTAGCGTGCGCTATTTCTCGGAAATAGCGTGCGTACGCAAAGGGTCTTTGCTAGGGGTGTCGTGAACTTTTGTCGAACCGGATTTTTAGGTCGAACTTTCGGGGTTTGACGAACCTTCGAACTTTTCACCAGATTTGACCGGTTCGACTTTGTGGACAGTGTGGCCAGACCATGATACAAGCATGTCTAGGTTTGGAGCATTGTTTTTTATGCAAAGGGTTATTTTATTTTATGAACAATTGCAATTAAAGGAAACCAATTCCAATCACTGAAAAAGTTAATAACTTAATTTTTCTGTACTGTATTAACTGAAATAACTAATCAGCGCTGCCCTTAGTTCATACTTTAGCCATCAGCATCCAATCCGAAGCCAACTGGCCAGCCTGTCGCGCATGCGCACACGAGTCGAACCTCAATACAAGGTTCGTCGAACTTTCCACTAAAAGTTCGAAAAACTCGAACCTCGTCGAACTCGAACCTCGGCCGGTTCGCGACACCTCTAGTCTTTGCGCTCCTCTAAGGAGGATTCGTGATGAGAAGTTGGCTAAAGCCAAGACAAGCACAGTTTAAAAAAAAATGGCGGCCCGCAGGCCCATGGAAGCGGTCGCTTTGGCGGCGTCGTGAGCGCGACGTCGGCGGCATCCTCGCGACAGCGATTTTCAATACGGGACGACACTGCACTCGGTTTGGAAACCCCAGTAGGGTGGGCAACGATCACCGCCAACTTGATGCTTGCGACGAGCGAACATTTATCGGCGAAGGTCAGTACACTCTTGCCGAGGCGACGCATGCGGCGGACACGACCGGTCGACCGCTCGCGTCGCACTCCCACGTAAACAAATGTAAAATTGTTACTCCGGACTAAAAATCTTGTCTTTTCTAAAGTTGCAGCATTTCGTTGTACTGACCTTCGCCGATAAATGCTCGCTCGTCGCAAGCATCAAGTTGGCTGTGATAGTTGCCCACCCTACTGGATTTTCCAAACCGAGTGCAGTGTCGTCCTGTATTCAAAATCGCAGTCACGAGGATGCCGCCGACGTCGCGCTCATGACGCCGCTAACGCCGCCAAAGCGACCGCAGCCATGGTCCTGGGGGCCGCCATTTTATTTCAACTGTGCTCGTCTTGGCTTTAGCCAACGTTACTAAACCACTCAGTTGGGAAACTGCCACAGAGACTGCTCTGAAAAAGTGGCACCGACCCGTCCACCAGAATCGAGCTAATTGCGATCACAACGCCGCCAATTCTCCCGCAGCGGCCACTCGAGGAACTGCACGTGACTGCTATTTTGGCTTTGATCGGCCATTATAGCGCCGGAACAGATACAGTGGAAGAGGTTACTGGGGCGCCACCCCCGTATCCCTAACTACTTCCATAAACCCCTGCATGCAACACGGCGCGCGTTGCACTCTGGGAACTAGTTGGCCAGGGAGGAAAGTAGCATGGTTTCGGTTTCGATCGACACGTCGACAAGAGATTATACACAGAGCGTGAACAAATGGCCGTTATCTCATGTTTTCTGGTCCCGAGAGCGTTATATGTGGTCTCTAAACTAACCTAAATGGCCAGACATCGAAGCTTTAGCACAAGCCCGAGACGTATAGCTTGTCTTGACACATGCTTGTTTATTTTTGTACCCGAGCCTTTCCGTTAGCGTTTCGAGGTATGTGGACGAGCCAGGGCTGGGAATCTCGACGCTGCGAAGCTCGGGGATCTTGCTTGTGTGCGAATCAACAAGCTGTAGCAATCAATAAGTATGCCTACATCGAGCTCGCGCCTTTACATTAGTGTTGTTGATGAACTGATCAGGAAGTTTGTTAGTTTCCTGCGTCCATAGACGAAATATAACTTTTTGCAATTACTGTTTTTCTTAATACACCTGAGTACGCGAGGTAAAACTCGGAGGCGCCATTGAAAAGCTCCATTTGAGCACACTTCTCATCTCTTATCTGTACTGCCCCGCAGCACTGCATGAAGTGAAGTCCCCACCCGCTTGCATTCCATAATATTCAACATCGCGTATGCGCATAAACTTATACAAACCGTTTTAAAAAAGCAAAAGTCGAGCACATGTGTGAAGAATGTCGCACCGTTCGCTTGAAGTGCGCCGGACGGGCATGAACGCGGTGCGCCAAACGAACGAAATTATTCAAAGCGCATTTGACGGTTGCTAATGGCCATAATATTTGTTATGTGGCTTTCTTCCTGACTGTGTATGCCGAGATAATTTCAGACACACCGTTCAAGCACAGATCTTGGGCGTCAGTAAAAGCTCGTCCAAAAATGCTTAGCGAGGAGTAGGGGACGCTTGTTAGGGCCTCCGTCGCAGCTAGCCGATCTCGTCGTTTGCGAAAACTTAATCTTCTATCAGCATAAAATTTGAGTGTGAGATATGTGATGACACGAGGAAGACATCATAGCAACTTTTGTGCAGTAGTGAGGTCGAATTTATTGCGTTTTATTCAAAGTTCATGCGCCAACGCTGGGCTCAACTTCGATACTCCTGTGAGGACCAGTGTTGCGGAGTTGCCACTCCGGAGTTGGAATGATTCCGGAATCATTCCGCATTTTCGCGACCCCGGTGTGGAATGGGAATGGAATGGCGGCAACGTTCAGGGGAATGGAATGGGAATGGAATTAGGTGCCTTTTGCCCGGAATGGAATGGGCCCGGTTCTTTATTTTTATTAATATATATATATATATATATATATATATATATATATATATATATATATATATATATATATATATATATTTTTTTTTTTTTTTTTTTTGGGGGGGGGGGGGGTGACGTTTAGCTATGCCGAGCCAGTCATCGAGTCAGTTGTTCAGAAATGAAATGAATACAAAAAACAAGCGTCAAAGCAAAGAGCAGAGGGGGGAGTGGTGGCGGTGGCGCCTTTCACAGATGCGCTGGCTCCGGGCTTCACTGGTGTTACACGAGGGCGAAACAAGAAACCAAGCACCAAACAAAAGAAACAAAGGGGGCGGCAAAGAAGCCGCCATGCAAGGCTCTTCATCGTCCTTCTTGTCTTGCTTTTTTTTTTTTTTATTTGTGACGGCATGGAGAAAGCACGCGCGCGCAAAGACTGAGATCTGGGAGCGGGGGGCGACTCAAAACTCGCAGAGCTCTGATAACTCGCTGACTCACACGCCACCGAAAGAGGACCAGTTATTGTTTTCTTATAGTTTGAGGAGCGTTGTTTAGCAGGTGGCAAACCCTGCGCTGCCTTCAAGGTTCATTCGCGCGCACTCCTTTCAAGTGCGAAATCTGGGTTTGCTTCGGCATTAAAACAAAGCGAGATTCACTTCTCTCTTCTCCTCTTGCGCTTTGCTCCGACGCTTGTTTTTTTATACTGCATTTTTACGTGTAAGTCCGCCTTTTACTTGGTCTTTGTTCCGATGCTTGTTTTCTGTGTTATATGTTTTACATTCAGGTGGGTTAGGGTTACAAGCAAGCTTGCGGATTCCCGCTCATTTTCTTTGACTTTAATTTCTGCATACTTTGTTTCACCTTGCGATGGACCGCTGCGGACGCTACGAGACACCCCAGGCAATCCCCGTGAGCTTAGTAAAACCCGTACTTTTTTTAGGCATTTAGCATTTTTTTTCTGCAATTGTCTATGCGTTTGATAATGTCAGCTTTCAGCAGCTTATGCCGGCAACACAACAAGGTTGGGCTGTATTTATTTCAGCAATACATTTCGTACCTGTATTTCTGTATCGCAATACATCTTTTCACCAGTATCTCCATTTCTGTATCAAATACATGTGGAATGTTTCTTTTTATCGCGATACAGTCAGGATGATCCCCCATTTTTTATTTCTGAGGGCATTAGGGTCAAGGAGATGTTGATACATTGTTACTATGCTCAGCAAGGTTCCTTCAGATTTTCCGAATTATATTTCTCTTCTGAGAAATGTTGCGTTGTCGGGACTCGAGACAGGTAGCGTGCCAGAAGTTGGGTCGGAACATCTTCTACCGCAGGTCTCGAGGTAGGGATTTCATGAGTCATTGTCATCCAATGCCGGTAGCCTTGAGAAACAGGAAATCAAAGGAAGTGTTGCTTGGCCTGTGGCCGAGTAGCTGAGTCGCAGTCCGTTGCAACACCAGTCTGGCGGTGGCTGACTTGAAATAGTAGGATGACTGACGCAGTGAACTTCAACACATATCCGAATGCGTCTGCGCCTGTAATATTGCACTCCTCAAGGGTACGTCATCAGTCGACGTGAACGTGACCAGTGTTGCGGAATGGACACCCCCATTCCATTCCAA
>JABSTQ010010665.1:0-261559 GCA_013358835.2 Ixodes persulcatus | reverse complement strand
CGCAACGAGCAACTTCAATACATGCTAGTCTTGTCACGTGACCTTCGGTTGAGGCAGAGCCACGTGCGGAGCGCCTTGGCGCGTCCGCTGCGATGATCAAACGCAAGGGGAAGCGGCGTCGAGCTTTCGACCGAGTGCTTGCTCCGACTATCGGGAGATGGCGCCACCAGCACGACCCTCGGTTAACTCTGCCGTCGTCTGCGCGTCAGAGCCCGCCGTTTGAAAACGTCGAGGATGTCGCGCCGATTCCTCGCAGGAAGGGCAACTACGACTCGAAATTGTACACGGTAAAACCGTCCGCTAAAATACATCCTCGACGCGAGGTTGAGCTCGTTATGTAGAGGCGGCCATTTTTCCGGCTGACTAGAAAGCGAGCCCCTGGATGCGTAACAGCCTGTACGTGTGTACGCGGAAAAATTTTCTTCTTCCTTTTGCAGGGTCGAGAAGGGAAGGAATTCAATTTTCTCCGCGGAAGCGAGACAGATGCCTTTTGGATGGATCACGTCGCCAAGGATGCCTTCTGCGCGCCTGCGGCCGCAAGCAATCGCGGAGCGACTTTCTCGAAAACGGGAGTCTGGACGCAGAGCACACACAGAGCACAGACTGAAACATCTGCGGGAAATATTCTCAGAAATTATACCGGATGATACACAGTAATGGAACTCCTATACTATACCGGATGTGGTAGTGGAAGTCACAACAACTTCCCTGTCCACCCCCCCCCCCCCCCTCCTTTCCCCCCACAAAAACAGCAAAATATTTTTTATTTTATTTTTTTTTATTTTGTGTTACATGGAAAAAAATCAACTTGTGTGGTACTCATTACAAGTAATCAATATTATTTCAATCTATTACTTTTTGGGGTAATTTTCTAATCTTGACTACATTTATTAGGAAGTAATCGCGAGAGTAGTTTCGTTACTTTTGGAAGTACTAAAATTGCTTGTAACCGTTGGTACTCTGTTTTCTTCCCTTTCTACTGGAGCTGTTTGTTTCTAAAGTTTCCTACCCAGAAATCCCCGAACCGAGCGTCAGGCGGGAGTATATAGTGTACTAAAATGTGTATATTAAGATGATAACATTGATAAGTAGTTTCTAGTTCGGGAATTCTAATCCAATGATGAACGGTACAAAGGGTCCGTTTTCGAACCGGCAGAAAAATCTGTCGTTTTAAAAATCTGACGTAATCGGAAAAGTAACGGTTACTTTTTTTAATCGAGTAATTTGATTGAATGCTTTTTAATCAATAGTAATTGTAATTACAATATGTTACTTTTTTCGAGTAACGTGTACAGGACTGGAAAAGATCTACCTTTCGGTGGGATCAATGCAAATGTTCAGGCCCAATTTGCTCATATACTAGCTTCATATACTAACCTGTTCATATACCGGGAAATGTTCAGGCCCAACTAGTTCATACACTAACTTGTTCATATATATACCTTGGAAAAACCATCGCTTACATAAATTAAATAAATAAATAACAAGAGACAGGTCTCTAATTCTGACCATTACGAAGAGAGAAAGGGGGAACGGTTTTTAACATAAAATGCCGCGATATGTATGCCGAAAAAGCGAAGACGTCAAACAGAGACCAGAGTCGGTGAAAGGTTAAGAGTAAAGTGGAAGCCCCTCCCACCTCTCTCCACTTTAGCAGAGCGAAGGCTGAAGAGGGGGCGACATCCTCTCCAGCGTTCGCTCTGCTAAAGTGAAGAGAGAGGAGGGAGGAGCATCCACTTTACTCATAACCTGTAGTTAAAAGCACGAATTTTCTCGATATAGTATTTGTCGTTGTGCCTTTCAAGAAACACAGAGAACCACGGTTATTGATTTCCTTAATTACTCGAATTGCAATGGAAGTTCCCTCACTAAAAATCAAAGAAGAGATCTTGGTTTTCAGTATAGTTATGAAAAAAAAAAGCCAAGAAAATAGGTGTGAAAAAAAAGGACTTTAAAATATTTATTTTAAATGGTACGATTCAGGTAAAATGATACTCGAACATGCTTCTAAATCAATCAATTTTTACGGTTTTAAGCGCTTTCCTAAATTCGTTCGCCAACGTTTTTCAGGTAAACAAAACAAACAAAAACTTGCAATCCGCGTAAATGTAATTTCTTTCGGGAGACTCGAAGAGGGCAACCTCCCTAGATACGATCATAATGCAATTAATGCAAAGGTGCAAGCGAGCTGGACAAGCACGACAGTAATAATCCTTAGAGAAGAATTATATGGAAGCTCCCTAGACACGCCGCTGCCGACACACAGCGAGTCAAGGACGGCGGGTGGCCGAGTGTTCTCTCCACGAAGATTGTGTCATTCACACGCCAAGAGGCGGGTTCCTGGAACCAACAACTGCTACGATCGCTGACGGGTTAAGAAATTCGGGGCTTTCCTTATCATCACGTCTATCGCCTCGTGACTGGGTCTTTGCCGTCCTTGTCAGCTAACTCGGCAATCTGATTGGTTGAGGAGCGATAATAAGACGCGCGAGACTCGCCGCTTTCCACGCGTCTTGACCAATCAGACAGATATAACGTATAGGGTGTCCCCCCCGCCCCCGCCCCCTCCCCCCGCCCACCCCGAAAAAAAAAAAATTACATTGTGTTCTTTTTCTTTTTACTTCAAAAATAAACTACGCATCGTGAATGCTCATTCTCCGTTCAAATACGCTAGAGGCCTGACCGGAATGCCAAAGTTTCGGCACTAACCGTTATCTTATTCAAAGGTTACCAGAGATTTTCTCAAATTTTCGAGGGGAAAATGGCGGTCGACAGAGCACATAGCCAGTTACCGAAAGCGGGCCAAAATGGGCCCCATTTTCGCGTTTAAAACTTCACAAAATCACTCACAACGTTCGAACGAGATGACGGTTATAGTATTGAAACTTTTGTATATCTGGTTCGGACCGCTGGCGCTATACATTTTGGGCGGGAAATGGGCTTTCGGCAATGCATAGTATTTTTTTTTGCACCTTGTGCAATCGGAAATGGAAAGAAAGCAAATTTCTGGCTACGCAGTTCGCGTCGCCGACCCCACGCGAGACCCATTTCAAAGGTCCGTCGAGCAACATTGGCGATCGCCATTTGATGGGCGGCACAAAGCGCGCGTGACTGGATGGATCCGATTCCCCGCCGAACGCTGACGCGGCACTCGGTTTCCAATACGAGCCGAGCCGACTTCACGCCGAACGCGGACGCCTATTAGGCCTCGTGCCCAATACATGCTCAGAGTATGCGAGCGAGCGATGGAGGCGAGCTCGGATAATTGGCGCCAGTAGCTACCCAGAGAGGGCGCGCATATTTTAGAAAAGAGGCTATTGTGCGTCAGGGACGGCGGACGGAGGGAGGCCAACCATTCTCTCCTCGAACATTGTATCACAGTCGAGATGGCGTACATCGGGGCGAACGGGGGCGCCTTGAGCAACCAACCGCTGACAAAAGCGAGGCAAGAAAAAAAAAAAATCAATCTTGGAGACACGTTTACATGAAGACGGTCAACGAGGGGAACGGACGTGTGTCGACTAGGCTTGCTATGCGGGACGTAAGTTCGGCTTCTTTTGCAGGGGTTGTGGTGACGTTAGAACGCCGAGTTCTGATTGGCCCTGATTGAAGGATAGTGGGTAGACTTCGAGGCAGCTTGCTCTGAGGTCTGCCCACGCACCTTCAACCAGAGCCAATCGGAGCCCGGCGTTCTAACGTCACCACAACCCCTGCAAAAGAAGAGGACGATACTTGCGCTCCGCGTATACGCCAGCAGCCCCAGCGTTGTTGAGACGACAAACCCGAGCTCTGGTTGGAACATGGAGGTAGGAGGCTTCTGGAGGCGACGTGACGCTGTGGAGGGACGCGCTCCCAACGATCAGCAAAACCTAGAGACGCTATTGGACGAAAACGAGAGCTGACTCGGTGCCATCGCTGCTTTGGTCACCGTCCGAGGATCCTCCCGAGGGTGACCAAAGCAGCGGTTGGCACCGAGTCAGCTCTCCTTTTCGTTTGGTCACCCTCCGAGGACCCTCCCGGGGGTGACCAAAGCAGCTGGTGGCGTCTCTTGGTTTTGGTCAACGTTGGGGGCGTGTCCCTGCGTGGCGTCATGTCGCCTCCAGAAGCTTCCTACCTCCATGGGTTGGAACGATCAGCGGGTATAGACGCCAAGCTGCCTTTGTCTCCACAGGACTCGTCGAAGGCGGTCGAATCCGAGCGCCAAACGCCGGACGCCGGCGTTCCGGGTTCTAACGCGTTCGACCAGCACAGCAGAGACAAAGGCAGCCTTTGTCTCCCCTGCACTCCTCGAACGCGGAACGCCGGCGTCCGGCGTTCGACGAGTGCGGCGCACACAAAGAGGGAGAAGCTTCGGATGACCTGGATACCTTGGAAAGTAAACACCGACGGGAGCGTCCCAACAACACGACGTATAAGAAGACTCGAATATCGGACAACTACCGAACCATATCACGGACGAGTAAACGGCTTACTAAGCTGACCGCTTAGTCACGCCACTCTAGTTCAGTCGACTCTACTAAACACTGACCCATCGTGCAAGATCGACTCGTCCGTAAACGGTGGCCTCCGGTCGATTAATCTTGGATCGCTCGGTCTACTAATCGTTGAGAAGATTGATCTTGCCGCAAACGTAAGCGTATCTTCTCTTGCGGTCCGCCCTTATCTCAGGTATCTCACGGTGATTGATGATGTACTCGGGCGAGATGAAGTGGAGAAGACGACTTTGGCAGTGCAGCGACAGACGCGGAGCTTGCAACGAAGCATCCGCCCTGCTGCTACTCATTAAAAAATAAATAAAGAAAAACTTTTTTTTTTTAATGATTTTGCGAAGGGACCGTTTTTGACCGACGTACTAGTGCTCGAAGTGTTTAAGGTGTCCGTTTTCTTATCATTATATCGTATTACTCTGGCCTTTATAAAACAGAAACGGCGCTGAAGTGCGACGATATATAGTCCAGTTATCTCGTGACTAAAGGTAGCTGAGAGAACGTCCGAACGTGACGTCATTACCGCGAAGACGAGTTGATTGGTCAAAATACTTTTTGTTCTCTCGGTATTTTTTTTTTTTTTTCTATTTGCGAGAAGCAGATATCTAAGACGGCGGCTTCTGCTATCTCACCTGACGTCCGGACGCAGACGACGTTACGAGCTGACTGAGGGAAGCCAGTAAGTAGTGCCAAACGTGCGTCGTCACGGTTGCCGCTGGGATAAGCGTGCCAAATAATACCCAGTGACTTTTAAAGCGGACGCTTGTCCCATTAAGCGAAAAAGCGGCGGGGTTGTGCCCGAAAGATGGTCACACCCACACGTCATCAAGCGCGCACCTCTGAAATAAAGCACAAAGAAAAGCACAGCAACGCGGATGCTTCGTCACGGAAGCCGCCATGAAGCCGGCAGGGTTTGCCGCACCTGCGCAGTGGGGGAGCGTGATGTCACCGCCGGAGCGACGTGTGCGAAAGGAAGACGCGGCGCGCTTCTTGTAGGAATGCGAAAGCATTCCTACACGTAAGCAGTCTTAAAGGGCAACTCCGGTCCATAGTTTCGATTGTGGGATTACGACTGTTTTTAGCGCACTCAGCATCCCTGCATTACAAGGTGTAATTTTTTTTTTTTTTCTCGGTATTGTGCGTAGTTTTAAAGATATCGACACCTCAAAGTTTCGTTTGGGAAGCGGTCGACAAAACCGAAACTAGCCGCTCGAGATGGCGGATTTCCAGGTAACAATGGAAATCCGCCGTTAGGCGAACGTGACGTCATGGTCGTTCTCGTTCAACGAGTACGCGGTCCTAGCGGCAACAACTTCTGTTGCGCTAGCCGTTTAAAGATAAAAGGTAAGCTGTTTCGTTTATACGTGGTAGATATCTAGCATATGTAGCAAGAGTTAGTGCGTATATCCAAAAGCTAGCGACTAGCAGGCGAGTGAACTCATTCGGTGCCAGTGTAGGACGCCGATCTCACTACCCCTCCGCTTCGACTACGGTAGTGGTTATGGCGTACTCCAAAATCAATACCGTAGTCGTTCATTTCGCCAAAACGGCGTAAGTAACTTTCTGCGGCAAAATACCCTGATTGTTTTGTTGTTCGTTGTATGAGCGGTGGAACGCGCGCGCGGCAGGCGTTGATTACTTGTACCCGGGGGCCGTCGCCGCGCGTGCGCTCGTCCGTACTCGTCTGTGGGCCTAAATTGTCATCGGGGCTCCGTGGATGGAGTGGCATTGCTCTACGCCGCGCTGCCAGTGACGCACAGTACTCGGGGGACCGTCGCCGTGCGCCCGCTTGTGCGTACTCGTACCTAAGCCTCTTGCTTTCGCGCTGGGGGTCAGTCCCAGACACGAAGCTTGGGAGCTCTCCGGCGCGGGCCGAGGCGTCCGAACACGCGTGTGCTAAACTGTATACGCTTGGTTTTTCGAGTGCTTTTTTCCTGAGGCGCGTGAAAGGCGAATTTGTAAGCTACGATACTAATTTACCACATAGGTTCGTCTACCTAGGTGGTGGATCTAATTTGTGAAAATATCAAAGAAAAGGCTTGCCGCACTCAAAGGTTACAAAAACAAAACAAAAAACTTGTGATTGGAGCTAGTTAGTGGTTGTAGTCTACATGCCCACCATGCCAACCATTCTCCATTCAACGGAGCGTGAATGCTCCATGTTGAACACTGCACTTGACAATGACTGCTTTATTGATCTGAATACTTTTATCATGTTTACCTTTTGTGTACGACATGCCACCTAGTAATGCGAAGTTCATTGCTATGTTGACTGCACATTTTACCTTACATCCTCACTGTGGTTCGGCTGGAATCATAATTTTCGCTAATTTAATGCAGGACATATATCGACAACCCACAAATGTTTTTTTTTTTTTTTTTATCTCTGCCTCCTTTCTCCATGTGAGATAAATAAAGCATTTGATTTTGAATCCCCGCATCAAGGTCGTGTGCCGATTTCTAAACTGAGCGGGTCTTTCTTGTTTTTTTCTTCAGCAGACACGTTGTTTAGTGAAGACATCGAAGACGACGATAGCTGGTGCCGCAACGGTTAACCCATATGCACATGACCCACTGCCATCTGTTGACGAAGCTCGCAGGGAGAGTGCTTCTGTCTGATATACCACGATGCGGGCGAGTGCGCACCGAGTTGCTCGCTAAAACGAGCCTTGGTGTCCTCACAAGCAAATAAACAAAAGGTTATACCGAAGTTACACGGGCTAAAAATAAAAGCAACGGCTAAACACGCCAATCACCAGCCGAAGTAGCGGCGGAAGCGTCTCAAAGAAGCGCACTTTACGCTGCTCGACCGCGCAACGGGTAAGCCCGTCCGGACCGGGAAAAAAAAAAAAAAAAGAACGACCATGACGTCACGGCCCACGGTTGCTTTAGCGATTGGTGACCCGCTGGCGGCCCGCTAAGGAGCGGCTGCTCGCAGCGGGTCGCATTTTTATTATCGAATTAGTTGGGAATGCGGCGTCCCCCTGCAGTAATATTTTGGCTGGGGTCGTATTTTGTGTCACTAAAGCGATACCAGTAATTTTTTTTCCTTTTGAATTTTGGCCGGAGTTGCCCTTTAAGTAAGTGTCTGTGCATAATCTGTGTGAGGTGACCCTGGCACATTGTCGATCATTTTTTATGCGTGGTTATTTTTATGCGTGATTTCTTTTATGCGTAATTTTTTTTTTTTTTACCGTGTACTTGAAAGAATTCTGACAATGTTACCAGCGACCATTCGCCATAGTTTGTGCGTACTGTGAAATCGAAAATACTGTAGGACCTGGGCCGGCATGCTAGAAACAGCCTCTCAGCTGAAACTGGGTAACGAAAAGCACAGGCTGGGGCGCGCGAGCGTCTTGAGACGCGGTTTGAGTCCCGCTCAACTCGTGCGCTGGCTTTGGCAGTGCTTTGTTTCACCCAATCTCAGCCGAGACGCTGTTTCTGCTAAGCTGGACCTGTAGTTTATAGACCTTTCAAAAAATAAAAAAAGGACTCCTGGCCGGTTTTATTTTGTGTTCGTGCGTACGGCGCGCGATTCGCAGGGCTGAGGACTCGCACGCTGGGCTGAGGACTCGTATATATTGGAATGGGGTATAGTCGACACCGTGCATGACGTTTTGGTCCTTTTCTGACGGTTTATAACTTTTGTTCTATGCATCCTACAGTCATAAAGTTAATGTCGAATTAAAGAACTTTTTTTCAACTAGGGCTGAACGGAGTATAAAGCTTGCTTCACACATTTACGACTGACTGGGTTCAACCGCGCTACGACCGCTTGCGACGGCTTTCGACGCGACCGACGAGATAACACAAACTAGCACCATCCATCGGGTAGCCCCGCAACACCGCAGACCTGCGCATATTTTACGCTTCATTCTTTCACGCATAAGACCTTGAAATAATTTTGACAATGCTATAAGAGACCGTTTCTCGTGGACAGCGCGTAGATTTGATCTCGTAAATAGCGCAAGACCTTCACACCATAGATGACGGCAGTACTGTGTTCTCCAAGCGTTCGCAAGCACTCGCAACACATTCAGTCGAGGCCCGTTCAAACACCCGCGTTTGCTTACGATCGAGTTGTTGCGAACTCTCGCGACGACAGAACACACTGGCACGCTGGCGCCATCTATGAGATGGCCCCGGAACTGCATTTCACTATACTTCGTTTCACCTTATGTGCGAGCGAAGGCAAAACTGGAAGCGCGAGCACGGAAGCTCCGTACGTTCAGGCTTTGCTCGAGCGCGCGAGCTGGGGAGAAATGCAAAAAGCGCTGGTCTCGCGCTTAGCTTTGGCTTCGCTCGCCGATAAAGTGAAACGAAGTATTAGCGGTGAGAAGTTTTGGTGGCGCCCTCCTGTGGTTCCCCTTTGTGACGTCATTACCTTGCAAACAACAAGTTCGATGGTGTTTGTTATTAGCATGGTGGAAGCTTGAAATCATTGCGCTCTCAAAGGAACACTGCCAACACCGTCAAATTTAAAGTTCTTTCATTCCTCTTATTTCCGTCGATGAAAATCCCCTTTCCGACGTCATAGTCAGCGTTCGGCCAATCGTGGAAGGCCGACCACAGCGACGCTTTCGGTCGCGCACGGGGCTAATAGACCTTTCTAATGTTTACAACATCACAGTCCAGCGTGCGATCTTCACAGTCCAGCACGTGCGTGTTCGTGGCTTCGGAAAGCGAGGAAAGCACGCGCCATACGCATGAACACTCAAGATGGCACCGGCCACACGCTCTTTTTTGGAAAGGTCTATAGACCGAAGGTTTTACGGTATCTGCGAGATTAAACGCACAAGCACTAACTATGGGAAATTTTAGTTTATAACAATGTCAAAAGGTTTTCGAACCAAAAAAATAAAATGATGCGAGAAAAAAAATAGGATATGTACGGAAATGCCAAGTGTTCCACGGCTGCCCGATAGATGGTGCCAGTGTATTCTCTCGTCCAAAGCCAGTTACACTAAGTGTGATATCTTGCGCTGTACACACGAGGGCGCCACCGCGATGGTAAATAAACAGACGACGAAGACGATGCCTGACTGGACCAGTCAGTGCGGTCTACGTCCTCGATTTGGAATGTTGTCCCTGACCTTGACTCGAAAGATGTGCCTGGCGTGGATTATCACAACTGGCGACGAGCGATAAAGAACGGTCGCGCACGTCTTACCTGTTTGTCCTGCATCAACTTCGGCAGCCATGCCTGTCATCGGGAAGGTGGAACCGTTCGACTCGGCTACGTCGAATTGGACCGAGTATCGCGAACGGGTAGAATTATACTTCGCCGTGAACGACATCGCTGCAACGAAGAGGACTGCCGTGTTGCTGACGTGCTGCGGGTCAGAAACTTACTCGCTGCTGCGGAGCCTGGGGGGCTATGTTGCGCTTTTTGGACTCCCAGGAGACTAGGGAGAGGGAAGTGACGTCAACAACGCAGCAAATGCAGATTGGATGTTGATTTTGTTTTCTTCTGTCAACATCCAATCTGCGTTTCTCTAGTCGTTGACGTCACTTCCCTCTTCCAAGTCTCCTGGGAGTCCAAAAAGCGCAACCACCCCTGCTCGCCCCTACGAAGCCTGCCGAAGCAACGTTGGCTGCGATTTTCGAAGCTTTGAACAAGCACTACTCGCCGAGGGTATCGGAGGTGGTGGCCAGCTTCAAGTTTTTTTCTCGGCATCGGCGGGACGAAGAGCCTGTCAACGATTACACCGCATCGCTGAAGAAGCTTGCCGAAGACTGCAAGTTCGCAACGTTTCGGGAGCGCATGCTATGGGACCAAATCGTGAGCGGAATCAACGACGTCGCGATGCAGACTCGCCTGCTGGAAACGGCCGAGTTGGACTTTGAGACCGCGAGGAACACCGTAATCGCCATGGAGGCTGCCAGGAAAGATTCCCGTGCATTACGTGCTCGGCTGGCTCAAGCGACACCTGTGCAGGCCGGGGAGTCTGCGAATGTTGTCAAGACTAAGCCCACCAAACAGCGGGCAAGTGGTTCTTGCTTCCGCTGTGGGGGTAATCATCTAGCACACCAATGTCGTCACGAGGGCAGCGTCTGTTTCAAGTGTGAGCAGAGAGGGCATTTGGCTCGGGTATGCAGATCCAATACATGTCAAACGGAAAAGGCGAGACCCAGGAGTAGATCGAGACCTGTCCACAACGTGGATGACGAGCTGGCAGCGCCGGAATCCAAACCAGGAACGCAGGAGGACCTTTGGGCGCTTCAAGCGGCCGGACCAGAGCCAATGCGAGTCGAAGTTGCCGTCAACGGAGTGACATTGAACATGGAGTTGGATACCGGTGCCAGCGTGTCAATCATTAGCGAGAGGAAGTTTACGGAGCTGTTTCCTTCGGCGACGCTGGAGCCATCGGACGTCCAGTTAAGAAGTTTTTTTGGCGACATGAAGCCTGTGGTGGGCAAGCTTGAGGCAATTGCCGTGAAGCTGGGCGAGAACGAGCGCGTTCTGCCCTTGTTCGTCGTAAAGGGCCCGTGTCCTACGCTTTTCGGAAGAAGCTGGATGAGGGAATTCAAGCTAGGAATCGTCAAGCCAGAAGTCGTCAACACTGTGACGTCCGTGGAGGAAGCGGTGAGCCAGTTCCATGAAGTATTTTCGGAAGGACTGGGTACCTTTGATGGCGTGTCCGCCCAGATTACCGTACAGGAGGGTGCTAAACCAAGATTTTTCAAGCCGCGAGTCGTCCCGTTCGCGTTACGAGACAGAGTTGCAGAGGATGGAGCGCGAGGGCGTCATTCGACCAGTGAAGACGTCCGAATGGGCTGCGCCCATCGTTCCCGTAGTGAAGCGGGATGGCCGTGTTCGCCTGTGTGGCGACTTCAAGATAACAGTCAACCCTGTGACGGTGCTCGAGTCGCACCCGATCCCTCGCATCGAAGAGCTGTTCGCAAGGCTAACGGGGGGAGTCAAGTTTACGAAGCTCGATCTGAAAGATGCATACCAGCAGGTCAAGTTGCACGAAGACTCGCAAAAGTTTGTTACCATTAACACCCCGAAGGGTTTGTATCAATTTACCAGACTTCCGTTTGGGGTGTCGTCAGCTCCAGCTTTGTTTCAACGCGCGATGGAGAACCTCCTACACGACCTTGATCATGTCACAGTATACTTTGACGATATACTCGTGACCGGCACCAACGACAGCAACCATTGGGCAAATGTGTGCCAGGTCCTGGAGCGACTGGAGAAAGCTGGACTGCGGCTGAAGCTGTCCAAATGCGTGTTCATGGCGGCCAAGGTGGAGTATCTGGGGCACATCATAAGCTCAGCTGGTCTTCAGCCAAATCCAACCAAAACAGAAGCCGTGTTGGCGGCACCAGTGCCTCGGAGTGTGAAGGAACTGCAAAGCTACTTGGGCTTGATCAACTTTTATAGAAGGTTCATTCCAAATCTGTCAGATGTGTTGTATCCTTTGAACCGCTTGCTGGGGGCAGGAGCCCGCTGGTGTTGGACATCTGAAGAAGAGCAAGCATTCCAGAGAAGTAAAAAGCTACTGGCATCCGCTGGAGTGTTAGCACATTTCGACCCTGCAAGGCCGACAGTGCTGATCACAGATGCCTCACCGTGTGGACTGGGAGCCGTCTTGGCACAGCGAGAAGCGTCGGGGGAGGAGCGACCCATTGCTTTTGCATCTCGAAGCCTTGTAGCTGCGGAAAAAAACTACAGCCAGCTGGACAAAGAAGCGTTAGGCCTCGTGTTCGGAGTAACGAAATTCAGGCAATACCTGTGGGGCCGACCATTTGAAGCCATCACAGATCACAAGCCGCTACTGGGCCTGCTCGCGTCGGACAAGCCTGTTCCAGAGTCATGCTCTCCAAGGGTGCTGCGATGGGCCGTGCTGTTGTCTGGGCACCGCTATAAACTGAGCTACCGGCCTGGTAGCCATATCGCACATGCGGACGGACTGAGCCGCCTGCCACTGCCAACAACAGATTTTCCCGTGGACTGCCCTGCTGAAGTCTTCATGCTGGCAGGGTTGTACCCACGTGTGCTGTCGTCAACAGCTGTCGCTGAGGCCACCGCCCGAGACCCAGTGGTTTCACGAGTGAGAGAGGCCTTGTGGACTGGCCGCCGGTCGGATTTGGGTCCAGAGGAAAAACCGTACGAGACGCGGTTCACAGAGATGAGTGTACAAGGCAACTGTGTGCTCTGGGGCAACCATGTGTTGGTTCCTGCATCTCTCCAACGCGACGTCCTGAGGATTCTTCACGAAAGCCATCCAGGGATATCCAAGATGAAGGCTGTAGCGCGGAGCCATGTGTGGTGGCCTAAGATAGACGATGATATTGTTGCGGCTGTGCAAGAGTGTCCCACCTGTCAGGAGCAGCAGCGAGCATCACGGCCAATACCCGTCATGCCATGGCCGTTCCCAGACAGACCCTGGTCGAGACTTCATGTCGACTACGCAGGGCCTTACCGCAACACTTATTTTTTTATTGCAGTGGATGCATTTTCCAAGTGGATTGAGGTGTTTCCGGTTTCAACTCCGTCTGCGGAGGCCACCATCACGTGTCTGCGAGCCATGTTTGCAAACCAGGGGTTGCCGGACATTGTGGTATCAGACAATGGTCCAGCGTTTGCGAGCGACATGTATGCCACATTTTTGAAGAAGAATGGAGAAAGACGAATACTGGTACCACCGTACCACCCAGCGTCTAACGGCGCTGCAGAGCGGGCAGTTCAGACTGTAAAAAGGAAGTTGCAGAAGGCTGGACTGGGGGACCTTCGTACACAAATTGCGCGCATGTTGATCACTTACAGGTCGACGCCACATGAGGTCACGGGTTGCAGCCCCGCCGAGTTACTGCTGGGACGAAAAATGAAGACTGCGATGGACCTGCTTCGACCTGACCTGAGGACCACGGTGCAGCAGAAGCAGCTTCAGCAGAAAATTAGATGTGACAAAGGAACAAAACCTCGGATTCAAGCACAGCCTGGTGACCAAGTATTCGCCCGGAACTTTCGTCCAGGCCCTGCATGGATGCCGGCTGTGGTCACAGCCCAGGGAACATTTTCATCGGACCTTCAACTGGCTGACGGGCGACAGTGGACGCGCCACCACGATCATCTCCGGCCGGCGAACCGTTTGCCGCAAGTTGACCACAGTAGACATGCTGGAACAGTTGCAGACATTGAGAAGGACCCTGACATTCCAGGCACTGTTCCTGACATGTCCAAAACGGCAGAGCATGTTCTGGCACCTGATCTCTCCTGTCAGATGCCTGAACTCACCTGCCCAGAGGTTCCAGCTGAGGAACAACAGCAGCCAAGGGCTGCAGAAAGCACAGCGTCTCCTCGTCAAACGACTATCACCACACCTCCCCGTCGGGGCGCCAGGGTGCGTCGGCCTGTGCAGCGCTACTCTCCGTAATCACTTTAGTGATTTGTTTTCACTAACCTTTTTTTATATCTCTTAGTTTCCACTAACTTTCATTATTAGGGGTGGGAGGGGTGTGATATCTTGCGCTGTACACACGAGGGCGCCACCGCGATGGTAAATAAACAGACGACGAAGACGATGCCTGACTGGGCCAGTCAGTGCGGTCTACGTCCTCGGTTTGGAATGTTGTCCCTGACCTTGACTCGGGCGATGTGCCTGGCGTGGATTATCACACTAAAGGTTTGGCCAATGGGCGGAGCTTGTTGCCCGCTACAATCAGCGGATTTTGCAATAAAACAAAATGTGTTGTACTGTGTTGGAGCTGGGACGAAAGGAACCAGCTCGGACAGCGTTTAGATTCGAACTGATTTTTCTTTTCTTTTTTAATATCGCGCGCTCCAGAGGCATTTCCACCTCGTCGTCATCGTCTGTGCGACATGAGCAGGCCGTGAGTGTCGCTACAAGGCTCCCCCCCCCCCCCCCCCCCCCGTAAAGCCGAAGGCCCCGGGAGTGCCCATGTGATGTACGTGCTTTGGGCTGGTTGTGCGCAGCGAAGGTGGAGACGGGGCGGCAGGGGTTGCAGCAGCAGCTGAGGAAGAGATGCTGGCTAGATATGCCGGCTTGACGCGGTCGGCTGTGACCACGTCACGACGACCGTTGATGTCGAGTGTGAATGTCTTGGCTTTTCGATCAAGCAATCGGAGTGGTCCGTTGTAGGCCGGTAACAGAGGTCGACGGACCTGGTCGCGTCGCAAGAAAACGTGCGAGCACGTCTCGAGGTCTTGGCTAACGAAGACGTGTCGGTGGCTCTGTAGAGCTGGTAAAACGAGACGGAGAAGACGAAAGGTTTGTCGAAGGTCGTCGACGTAGCCACTGGGGTCTTCTCTTGACTCAGATGAAGGTTGAGAGAAGAACTCGCCAGGTAGGCGCAGTGGCGTGCCGTAGACCAACATCGGCTGCAGAACAGCCAAGATCTGCCCTGAGCGCCGAGCGAAGGCCCAGCAGAACGAGAGGAAGATGGTCGGCCCAACGTTCTCGCGGCTCGTATGTGGCAAGAGCTGCCTTCAACTGGCGGTGCAGCCGTTCCACCATGCCGTTAGCCGACGGATGATAAGAGGTGGTGTGGATGTGTCTGATGCCCAGGACGGTGGTGAAGGCGGCAAACAGAGCGGACTGAAATTGCCGTCCCCTGTCAGTAGTGACCACGGCAGGGCAGCCGAAACGGGACACCCAGCCGTCGACGAAGGCTGCAGCGACTGTTTTTGTTGTGACGTTGGGGACAGGGAATGCCTCGGGCCATCTCGTGAATCTGTCCACGCACGTCAGCAAATAGCGGGCTTCCTGGGATGATGGAAAGGGTTCCACTAAGTCGATGTGGATGTGTGCAAACCTGGAGTCCGGTGGACGAAAGGGTGAGAGGAGGGTGATTGTGTGTCGTGTAATTTTGACGCGTTGGCGTTGAAAGCATGTTCGTGCCCAGCGACGTACTTCCACGTTCATATTCGACCAGAAGAAGGGAGCAGTTATAAGTTTCAGTGAAGCGCGGATTCCGGGGTGGCTCTTGTTGTGTAGATGGTGAAAAAGAGCGCGACGAAACGCTGGTGGTATGAACGGGCAGGACACACCAGTTGATGTTTCGCAGGGTACCGTTACCGGAGAAAAGGGGAGGGGAACGTCTGCAAACTTCAGCGATCCGGGAGAGGCGCGCAAGCGCAGGAGCTCAGGATAGTTTCCTTGAACGGTTACCAGCCCTACCCAGTCTAGTGGATGTGCCGAAGAAAGAGTACCGACGCGGGTGAGTGCGTCAGCAGCAGTGTTTTCATGACCACTGACATGGCGGAGATCGACGGTGAATTCTGATATGAAGCACAGGTGCCGGATCTCACGCGCTGTGTGGTCGCCGTGGTTTCGTTGGAATGCGAACGTCAAGGGCTTGTGGTCTGTAAGCCGGCCCTCGAGGAAATGGCGAAAGTGCTCTATTGACAAGTATACTGCCGGAAGTTTGCGTGCAAAAGTGCTATAATTTTGTTCTGGGTTCTTCAGTTTACGCGAGAAAAATCCGAGAGGCTGCCAGCCATTGACGTTCTGTTGAAAAACCGCACCGATAGCTACGCTTGACGCGTCGGTGACGAGTCGTATAGTTCTGCGTCTGGAACGGGGTGAATAAGCATTGCAGCGTCAGCGAGCGCCTTTTTCGCTGAAGAGAAAGCAGAGGCTGCATCTTCGTTCCACTCAAGCGGCGCAGAGGGTTTTTTCTTGGTGGCGAGAAGGTCGGTCAACGGCTTGACCATTTGAGCGCAACTCGGTAGGAAGCGACGATGGAAATTTAGGAGGCCTAGGAATTCACGCAGTTTCTTGAGAGATGTTGGCTGCGGAAAGTCTCGAATGGCCGTAACTTTGCATCTATTCCTTGCGGCGTGTCACGAGATGCCCTAGGAATTCGATGCTCGGCACGCCGAAGGTGCATTTGTTTGGGTTGATGACTAACCCGTAGTCATCGAGCCGGGGGAAAAGAGCGCGCAGGTGTTCTTCGTGCTTGGACTGTAACATGCTGGCGACCAAAATATCGTCGAGGTAAGCGAAGACAAAGTCTAGACCTCGAGTAACCTCGTTGATGGTACGTTGAAATGTCTGTGCGGCATTCCGCAAACCGAACGGCATCTTCACATACTCAAAGAGGCCAAATGGTGTGGTTATGGCGGTCTTTGGTATGTCGGCAGGCTCAACCGGAATCTGGTGGTATGCCTTCACCAGGTCAATCTTGGAGAATATCTGGCAACCAGCCAGATTCGTTGTGAAGTCCTGTATGTGGGGAAGCGGGTAGCGGTCAGGCTGGGTGTTGGCTCTGAGGGCGCGGTAATCGCCACATGGTCTACAGTCGCCTGGGTCTCTCTTGGGGACCATGTGCAGTGGGGAGGCCCAGTTGCTCGATGATGGACGAACAATGCCAAGTTCAAGCATATGCTCAAACTCACGACGAGCAATGGCCAGGCGTTCTCCAGACAGGTGTCGAGGACGAGCGAAAAAAGGGAGGCCAGAGGAGACAATGTGGTGAGTGATGGTATGCTTCACCGGCGACTCCCTAGTGTGTGGCCCCGTGATCTTCGGAAAATTCGCGAGAATTTTCTCATAGGCCGATGATGGTGAAAATGCTCGAAGTCCTAGCTGTTGCCATGGTCATGGAGAGCACGCCGTTCACGGAGAAGCGTGTTGTCTGGTCGACGAGGCGTCATGAATAGATGTCGACGGCTAGCTTGTAGAAACTAAGGAAGTCCGCTCCCAGAATGGCCTGCGTAATGTCGGCAACGATGAAGAGCCACCGGAATGTGCGGCGCAGTCCAAGGTTTATCGTGAGGGACCGCTGACCATAGGTTGCGATGGACGAGTTGTTGATCG
Organism: Ixodes persulcatus; assembly: GCA_013358835.2. Classification (NCBI taxonomy): domain Eukaryota; kingdom Metazoa; phylum Arthropoda; class Arachnida; order Ixodida; family Ixodidae; genus Ixodes; species Ixodes persulcatus. The sequence goes on along the minus strand of JABSTQ010010665.1, from coordinate 244,284 downwards.
CCTGGAGTGGAGAGGTCTTTTGTTTGCGTTGTCGGTCTAAAAGAAGGCCGGTAGAACGCTGACTTCGGCTCCCGTGTCGACCAGCAAGCGATGGCCAGCCACCTTGTCAACTACGTAAAAGAGGCGGCTTTCGTGACGACTGGTATCACTTGCCGCCGTCAGTGCCTGGTCTTCACAGTTTCCCGCCGAAGAGCAGGGTTGGCTGCACTTCCGGGCAGCGTTACTAACACATGCCCGCGCCCGAGTCAACTTGACTGCTCTTAGAGAAGGTGGAGCGCTCTACTGAGGTTGAGTAGAAGCGCAGGCTTCGGCGGGAGTGTGAACGTTGTTGACGACGTTGTGACAAGGGTGCGAGGGTAGCAAGCTGACGGCTCATGGTCTCGACATGGTCCTCAAGACGAGACAGACTGGAATCTTCCGATGTTGTTATGGGTGCTCGGTTAGTGACAGCCCTGATGCCAGGGGTTCGCGAGTAGTCGGCGACACGGTCAGCAAGCTCAGCGAGCCTGTCTAGCGACATGTCTTCCGCAGCCGCTAGAACCGGGAGCATGGTCGATGGAAGTCTTTGCAAAAAACAACTCACGCAGGAGGTGGTTGTTGGGGTCCGGGTTCTGGGCTCTCAGCAGCTCAGGCATGCGGTGGAGAAGCTGGGATGGGCGTCTGTCACCGAGCTCCTCGGTGTTGAGGAGTCGCTGAAGTCTGCTGCACTCCGACTCGGTCTTGCGGTCAAGGATGGCGGCCTTCAGGTGGTCGATCGCCGACGGCGATCGAGCACCAGCGGAGGCGGTTGATCTGACATACCGCGTTCGGCTTTGGCTAGCAGACGGCGTTCGTAAAATGGCGTCAGCTGTTGCTGGCTTCACGCGGCGGTACCGTGCGTGCCTCCATTCATTTGGCGTTCGTTGCCATGGTGACGGCGAGGAACGCAGACGAACTTTATGTTGCGGAAGAACGCTGCGGCGCAGCGATACCAGGTGCGTTCTAAGGCCCTTCCCGCATGCTTTTCAATGGGCGGAAGGCGAACAAAAAGAGTTCGAAATAAGGACTTAACGCAGAAGGCTGCATTTCTCCAACGCCTCATAATTTGACGAGCCTTACACAAAAAGCATGTTTTTTTTTGGCCATCCCGCGTCCTGTTTTTTTATCCGTAACATGGGTCTAAAGTATCAAACTGCCACAAATTCTACAGTCCAAAGAGTGAACCCCTGCACTTCCACTGACGTCACTTTTTCGTTGTTGCCAGTAGAGACTTTCAGTTTGAGAAACACGGTGAGGACCAAAATTGTAAATTCAATAACTTCGTGAAAAAAAATTATTTTAACCTAATATTTGGGATACTATTTTAGCGATGTTGTTTGGCGAGTTTAGCAAAATTTCAAGCGAATCGGGGACCATGAAGAAATCGCCGGAGTACCCCTTTAAAGGGGCCCTGCAATCATATTTAAATGTCTGCCTTTTTTGCGGTTTCCACGTCTCTTGGGGTTCGGGAAAGCCAGCGGGCATGGAGAGAGTAACTAAATATCAGTGCGTCATATTTTAACCGGACGACGCAGAAACCTCCTCCGCCTACGAGGGCGACCCACGTTGCCGAAAGCGCGCGAAATGTGACGTCTTTGGTCCTGGGCTTACTACTGGTCAGAGCCGCTAAAAGCTTTTTTTTTTTGTCGAGATACAAAATATAAGTGTCGCGAACCGTTTCAATTATGAATGAAACTAGTTTTTGTTCAGTATTTTAGATCAGAAAAGAAACAAATGCAGTTTGTAAAGTACGGAAACAAGAAATGATCCGTCAACGTACCCGCCACCAAGCGGCGGAAAAAATGGCGCATACTAGAAAGGGCTAGTGGGATGAGGCCCCGACGAACGGCGAGCGTAGAAAAATCCCGGCTGTACGCGGCAGCGCTGCGATCGTATACCGGCCCGAGCATCCGACCGCTTTGTTGTTGAAGCGATGTTTATTAGAAAATCGACGTTGTAGTTAGTTACGCTTTGGGCGCACTTGTCACTGTCGATGGGAAAGGGAAATAGAGGAAAAAGGGATAGAGGGGGGAGAGGGAAGGGGATCTTTTCAGAGTGTTAGCTTTTTACGGCTTTCGGTACAGAATTGCGACTCTTCGAACTCCTGAAAACCTCTGTATATGTAAGATCCCCAGGAGTCCCAGGAGCCGCAAGCAACCCAGATTTCTTGGAAGTCTTAGAGGATCTCGAGGAGTTTCGTGCTCCTTAATTAAGAAGCTGACTACACTCTTGAGTGCCTTGGCTGTAGTAGCTCGTGACGCTCTTGGACGCAGGAGTTGCTCCAAGTTGGTGCTAGGCAGCCCTAGGTGGGAAAAGGCATCACGGAGGTTGGTGCGCTCCTCTTCGTGATCAGAGCACTGCAGGAAGAGATGTAGGGCGTCGGCCGTTTCCTCGCAGGTCTGGCATATGGGATCAACATTGAGTCTGAAGTGACTTATCCACGCCGGGGTGAAGGCGCTTCCGGTCCGCAATCTGTGCAATACTGCGGCAGTTTGGCGGTCGAAGCCGCGTGGTATTCGAGCTGGGAACTGTGGGAACTGTGGGAAGGCACCCGCCACCACTACCGGGTCCGGGTGCTGTAGTGCGATGGCTCTTCTCACAAGGAGCTTGGCATCTGAGAAGCGGGGAACGGTTGAGAGCGGGCACTCGGGGTCCTTGTGAGCCCGCATCGCTAGAAAATCAACGACTCCATTCCCTCTAATGCCACAGTGGCTTGGGAGCCATTGGAAGACAATGTCGTTGCCTTTTTTTGCTGAAGCTTGACCGCATCCTGCGCGATTGAACGGGCCAGGGGCGTGGCCCGTTCGAGCCTAGACAGCAGCTCGAGGGCTGATCTTGAGTCGCTCAAGATGACCCAGCGTAGGGCCTGTGTGCAACCTGTCCGGATTCCCCAGAGGGCGAGCCGTATGGCTGCTAGCTCTGCCGTGGTGGAGGATGCTTGATGAGCTAGGCGCTCAATCCGACCGCTTCCGAGCGTTCCGAAGGCCTTCGGCGCGGGCTTGGTTGGCGATTGGGCCATTTGGCGGTATGGCAGCGCGAAGTGGCTCCCGTTCTGAACTGATCTTTACCCCGTGTTTGCTGTCGTTTGTGGCCAATGAAGTGTTATGCCGAATTAGTCTTTAATCGCGCAGCAAATGCAATGCGAGCCGCCCTGGCCGCCCGCTTCATACAGCCTATCAAAACATGCTTTAGTGGCGCCCTCTCGAGCCGTCGACACGGAGTGCGGCAGCCGTGAACGCTCGATGAGCTTACTACCCCTCCTCTAGTTCACGGACACTCAAGCCAGGACCTACGACGTCATGAAGGAGGTTATTTTTTGCTTGTTTTTGTAATTCTAATTTGCCTATAACTTTTAAAATAAAACGAAATTTGAGAAAAGAAAAGTTTCATAAAGTTACTACGTTCACTGCGCTCAGGTTCGGTGCAAATTAAAAACCAGTAAAAAAAGTCATTGCAGGGCCCCTTTAAGAAGGCCAAACTCTCTCAGTATAAACGGCTGTGCTCTCGTCATAAGATATTTGAAGAGGTTTTAAGGTGCACGGTCGTAAGCAGTCGCAAGGGTGTGAACCAGCAAATCTGTCAAGGCTCGTTCACGCACTTGCGACCTCTTAGAACCGAGTGCCTTGGAACCTCTTAAGACACACTGGCGCCATCTATTGAGTAGCAGTCTAAACTTGGCGGTCCGGCATATTTTCTATTTCTCTCGCGCATTATCCTTTCTTTCTTGACTCGAAGAACTTTTGTCAACGTTATAAACGAGCCTTTCTCATGGGTATTACGCACATTTGACCTCGGAAATCCCGCAGAACCTTCGCTCTTGTGAAATGCAGTTCCAGATTAACCATATCGATGGCGCCAGCGTACCCGTGTTCTCTCGTCCTAAGAAATTTTAAGAGGTTTCAACAGGTCGCGTCTCTCTCGGTCGTACTCGGTTGCAAGTGTGTGAACGGGCCTTCAAGCTGCGCGCGGGCCGCAGTCGGCGGTGTGCATTCGTGTCTCGCCTTCTTCCCACGGCCGACGCCGCCCCCTTTTCGGCGCCCGCGTCGCGAGACAGCCGGGGAGTTATCGCCCACGCCATCAGGAGGAGGCACGCCTCGAGGCGGAAGGCCACGGACCTACTTTCGATCGCGCAAGGCGGAAGGGGTCAAGTGGCCTCTTCTTCTTCCGCGGAAGAAGCGTGTCGCTCTCGCGCTCTCTTGCATAGCAAAGCCCCAATCACCGAGTCAACCACCTCGAGCAGAGCGACCAGGTGGTCACGTGACCTCCCAGGGAGGGGGGTCACCGTACCCGATTATGCCCCCCCCCCCCCCCCCCCTCCCCGACTTCACACCTTAAATCGCGTATACGGTCGGAAATAACTGCCGCCATGGCGCTCTTTGGGGGCTAAGAGGAAGTGTAGTAACGGAAGATCGATGCGAATTAACCCGAGACGGAGGGTTAAGGAAAACGAAAGATTAAAGAATCGCCCTATCGTGGTTAAAGGCAGCGGTAACGCAGAATCTGATCCCAGGTCAGCGGTTGTACTGCACTGGCTAAATTTCTCATCTACAGCCAAGAGGCAGGTTACCCGTTGAAGCGTACTAACATACAAGCAACAGAGTGTCGAGCTAGATGCGATCGCAGCGCCGCCGTTTCTGGCGTCGCGGCAACTCCGGTGCCATAAAGGCTGGAACGGATGAGGCAAAAAACGACAGAACACACAGCGGAAAGCGCAAACAAAATTCGGACGGCAGCTAGGCCCCCTCGTGCCTTTGTTGCGAAAATCGAAAACGATTCGAGAAATCTGGAGCGCCAGATATTTTTTATTCGGACGGAGCCTCCGATTTTCGGACGGCTCGGCGCGAGAAACCCCGGTGAAGCACGCAGAAATCGTAAAGCACTGCGATTTCCGTGCGCGGAAAAAAATTCCTCATGTGGCTCGTCTTTCAAAAATCGCATACGTTTTTTTTTTGTTTTTTTTTTAAAGAAGTTTTTGGTTGTAATTTGTCTTTCAGTTTTACCATCTATATCTTAGCGTAGATAAATGCACAGCAGACGAGAGCAGATCTGCTTCAGTTCCCCTTTTCCGTAACCTTAGAAAGTGGTTAAATGACCGCTTATCTCGGGTTGCTCAACGACGCCGTAAGACACTTCAATGCTGCAGTCAGACTACGACCTTCACAAATTCAAGACACGAACCTTGAACGACCCAAGATCGTCACCGGATCATGATCATGTTGTCCGCGTGCGGGGGCCAATATAAGGGGGAAGGAAAGAAGGGAGGGGGGGGGGGGGGTTACCGTTTTTATCATAGTTATAATGTACGCTTGAGGTTCAAATGACGCTAGTGTGGAAAAATTGAAGCTGACAGCAACCAGTCAAATATTGACTTCCGGTAATGCATTTCTATGGGAACAAGTGAGTGCATTTTCTCCTTGAGCTCGATTATAAGAGGAAATATCCCGAATAATTCGTACGCAATAGGTAGCTTGGAACATTTCTCAGTCAGGCCGATGAAATAGTTGGTCAGTTACGGCGTTCTTTTTTCCAATTCATTGCATTGAAAAGGGTGCTAAAACGGCTTCGTACGTGTATTTATGTGCACTGTCGGACACTCTTAGCGCGAACACGACGTCGGCGCTTTTCAGCATGGGGGATATATACGTGCCAAACGAACGAAGGACATCCGGAAAACCAAGAGAGACGGCAAGAACTACGCATTAACACTGGATCAGTAACCCCCTGTGCATGTACGATCAAAATGAATTGAATGCCGCGTAATATAGGTCCAATTTTCAATAAGCACCGCTTTATTCTTTCGGATATGCGAAGCTGCTTGTTACGTTCAAAGCGTCACCCGCACGCTCGAAATCTTTGAAAACAAGTGCTTCATAAAAGCTGCCCGGCATAGAGTATAATAGTATAATAAAAAGAGACGCGTTTCATAGCCCACGTACTTTATTATTTACGTTTTGAATATTTTTAACCGCTCGTAACGATGCAAGACGGGTTATTTTCATATAGTGACAGGACTGACGTATTAGCCATTTATAAGCGTCACCGCAATGCTCTCGAGCCTTGAACACACTCTATATTTCTTCCGAATGCTATTTTGCTTAGAATCGTCGCTCGTTTTTACACACCTGCTGGGGAACAGAGGCTTGGGCCTGAATTATAGCGAAGTTAAACATCGTTCACCGATGAAGAACTAAAGAAATTGCACTTTCACAATGTTAATAAGGGCATATATACTATTCGGTAAGACCCAAATAACCAAAGTGCTCCATGTTATTTCCCGGCGAAGAGACAGAATGCACGCGCGTTTTCCCATAGGGATGCACAGGAGCACCACAAAAGTAGACTGGTTGCTGTCTGCTTCAATTCTCTAGCGTACTTTATAATAACTCTATGGTGTTTATTAAACCTACCAAGCGCAAACTCTCCTCTGCAGCCCCCCCCCCCCCCCCCCCCCCCACACACACACACACCCTTTTTTGTTGCGCGGTTTGTTCTCTTGCATGTTTGGTAATGTGTGTCCCGTTGCCAGACGACGGCGGCTTGGTTGTTTTCAAAAATTGCCTTCTGCGCGCAGCCATCTTCGTCTGATAGGGTTCACAGCGCATTGACTTAGCATTTTGCGACCGGGGCGATAAGTGCTGGAAAAATCTATACATGCAGCCTCATAAAGGAAACGTGGAAAGTATTGAGACGTGGCAAGTGCTCTCTTGACTCTGGAGAGCTGTACACATATGATGCAAGTGCGCGGATAGTCGTTTGAAGCGAGTAAATAAGCGCATTATATGTATATATTTCCATTTACGAAACTTGTCAAGTATAGTTGTTTTCCGCGAACACAATTCCTACTTCCACAGAGCTAAAAAGAAAAAAGTGCGGGATTGACCAATAAGAAAGACGAAGAACGAATCACAAGGCAAATCGGTCATGGGACTGGCATTACTTTTAACCTTCTCTTTCCACGTTACATCATTTGAGTAGGTGTTCTGACCACACCTCGGCAAACCTCACTCATGAGGGCCCTCACTCCCCCTCGTCTTCACAGTAGAGATGAGGGTGAGTGAGTTCCTAAACCAAGAAAATTCATGAGTGTGAGGGCTGTGAGGACCGTGAGTGCGTGAGGAGTATGAGAGCGTGAGGGCGGTGAGTGCGTGAGGGCCATGAGTGCGTGAGGAACGTGAGGGCGGTGAGTGCGTGAGGGGTGTGAGGGCCATGAGTGCGTGAAGGCGGTGAGCGTGTGAGGGGCGTGAGGGCCATGAGTGCGTAAGGGACGTGAAAGCGGTGAGTGCGTGAGGGCCATGAGTGCGTGAGGGGCGTGAGGGCGGTGAGTGCGTCAGGGGCGTGAGGAACGTGAGGGCGGTGAGTGCGTGAGGGGTGTGAGGGCCATGAGTGCGTGAAGGCGGTGAGTGAGTGAGGGACGTGAGGGCGGTGAGTGCGTGAGAGCCATGAGTGCGATGAGGGGCGTGAGGGCCATGAGTGCGTGAGGGCGGTGAGTGCGTGACGGGCGTGAGGGCCATGAGTGCGTGAAGGGCGTGAGGGCCATGAGTGCGTAAGGGCCGTAAGTGTGAGGATGAGGGTGAGTGAGCGGCTGAGGGTGAGTGTAGCTGTGTGGGTGAGGGTGAGTGAGGGCCTTAGGTGAGTATGGCTGTGAGGGTAAGCTTGCGTGGGGGCGACCTAAAATCCCGACCTCTGGTTCCGACACATGCCTTTCCATCGGATTGTTCAAACTTCCTTGCGACCGAACCCTGGGCGTTTACTTTCCCGCAAAGCACACAGGAGCCTTGCGTGACGAGTGACGAGGCACCGATAACGATAGAGCTCGGAGCTCTGAGCCCATGAACGTCGCGGTTTTCCACCGCAGGCGGCCTTCCCATTAGGTTCACATGCTGGCGGCGTTACGCCATTCACTTTGGTTCTTGCGCAAACAGCAATGATTGGCTGTGCGCCAGCCTAGTTTTGCGGGAAAGTATTACTCCTAGGGATTTCGAATTCGAAATTTGTCTATTTCATGGGAAGGGAAACATTAATTGTTGTCATCTTCCTAGACGTTGGACGACAAAAAGCTTGACAATATAAACTAACATAGAGTGCTCTACAGCTTTATGTGGGGGTTGTTGGTCGCCACATGCCGTGTGAGTGTTGGCATTTGTCTATTTTAAAAAGAGTGCGTTTCGAACTCAAGATTACTGGAATGGCAGACATGGCTTAGCCAAACAAGCGTTCAAGAGGCTCGAACCCTTCACATAACTCTCAATTAGTGATATAATACAGTTTAGCAACAATAGTAATCATCTATCCATCATTCGGACATCTCACGACTTGTATAGTGTTGGGAAGGGAAAAGGGCGTGGTGGGCGGGAGCGTCGCTTCTGCACGCAGCTTTGGCATGAGCATAACTTGTGACAAGGATCATATATGCATGGCTTGCACACGCGACGTCAGTCCGCCCTTTCCCCCATTATGTCTGACAAAGTGACGTCGGTGCAAGCTTGTGATAGGCTGTTGTAACAAATTAAGAGACCGACTATCAGGGGAGCCAGGGCATTGCGGAAAGTACGAACAAAATAAATAAACCATCAAAAGTAAAGAAAAAAAATTGAATAAAAACGCTATGTCAAAAACTAAATTTTTTTTTTCGCGACTTTTAGTTTTTGAAATTTACATAGGAACTTCGAGAACAGCCATAGTCTACATTTGGTGCCACCTTACAAACGCATCAAGTTGTCACAACAGAAACCAAGCACGTGGTCTGGCTAAAGAAACAAAATGTCTGCAACCTTCTAAGTTCATGTGATGAAGAGACTAAACAACTCCAAATTTTTTCGCGAATTTGTTTTTCTTTTTGTTCTGTTTATCAGCGTCGACATTTTTATCCAACAACCGCACCAAAATACAAAAAAAACGAAACTTGTGTTGTTTTTTTGTTTTTTTTTACTTTGTTTAATGTTTGTTGCAATGCGCGTGAAGGTGCAGCTCAGACATTCGAATCGGTGCCTTCGGAAAAGAAAGAAGTATGAAAAACCTTCGGAAAAGTCCCAAGCAAAACATAAAGTGAGAACGCCCATATGGGAGTGACGTCACGAAAAGGGCTTCCTCCTGATTGGACGGCGCTGGGGATTATCCACTCAGTTGTAGCCCTGCAGCCGACGAAAGGGGGAAAGCTACGTAAATTGCGAGCGTTGACTTTCGCCGCATACCCATCAAGTTTTGCGTCTAAACCGTAAAAAGAAAAAAAAAAAAGAAAGAAAAAAAGAACGGCGGCTACTCTGTGGGAAATTTCGCGTCAACAGGGCGACGTGGTGTGAATAATTCATCTGCTGTTACTGAGGCGGGTTGACTCGACATGTTGCGCTAAGTTTAGCCGTTTAGATGTTTGTCCTGCGTCGTTAACAATGCGATGTGGTTCCATTAAATTTAAAATGAACTGGCGAGAATCTTTTTTTTTTTTTTTAATTTGTATTGACTTCACTTTTATACCCCAAACGGAACCACCTTCCCTCACCTTTTAGTGTCAAATTGTCAATGCCATCAGTCGATTCGCTTAAAATTGTGATAATCAATCATTTTTTTTATTGTTAATATGTAAAACTTTACTGCTCCTGGTTTCATAAATATTTAGATTAGCATTGTTTGTATCTTGTACTTATTTTGTTTTTGCCCTCTGTAATACATCCCGGTCCTGAAGCTACAGTGAAAAAGTAAAAAATATAAATAAATATCATCCGCGACTTGTGTATTACGTGAGATCACGCAAACAGAGCAGTACGTTTGGGCCAATTGTTTGGCGCCTGCTTCCATTACGTTCAAATCTTAACATTTCGCACTGTAATGCCACTCTTTGCCGTACTATTTATTGTAGCCACAGTGTCACCTCCGCAATATATATATATATATATATATTTTTTTTTTTACAAGACTACGAACAAGAAAACAAACAAAAAACAAAACAACCTGGCTTGTTTTGGCGTTTCGCTCGGTAGAAACGTTGGCACCCTAAACAGGCTGCCTCGGGGTGGCGAAACCAGGAAAGATGCATAATTATGAACCGCCCGCCCAACCGTGTCAATGTCATCTGCGCCCGTAGGAACACGGAATGCCCAAGTGATCGTGCCCAGGGGAGTTAGGCTTATCGGAAATCCCCGATGAAACGCTAGCTAGGCACCAGAGAAAAGAGGTCTTCCGTCCGAACTCACCGGTCTCGTAGCACTCTTGGAGTCCATCGCTGAAGCTGCTCGTGCTGGAAATCCTCGACTTGGAGGTCTGTTCCGGGGAGTCACCGTCGGACTTCATGGTTCCGAACAACCACTGACCGGGGAAAGTCGATCAGCCGTTGGATCCAGGCGCTGGCTTCTCGCGATGATTTGACTGCACTAATAGAACTGAGGCCGCCTTAGAACTTGCCACAACACGCGTGATTCGGAGAATCTTGAGCGATCAACAGAACTAATTGGCATCCTGGTGCCGAAGGCTTTTTGGCGTTATTTAAAAGAAAAACAAATCGCATAACTGGGACACAGCTTGCAATCGCGAGCAGACGGTTACATTTTGTGCGCTTGTTCGCTAGTTTTTTTTTTTTTCCGGGTTTGTTTAACAGGGTGCCCAGACTGGAAACTCGTTTTTACGTCCGCCAACTATGTTTAGCGATTTCAATTACTTAAACTAAATGAAAGAAAACAACGTACCAAAATATTCACACGAATGTATATGCGGAGTAGTTACGGCTATAAGGTTAATTATTTATTTCTTTTCTCTGAAGTAATTGAAGTTTGGTTTCCCCGATCTATAAAAAAAACAAAAAAACGATACTACTTGTAATTTAAAGCTAAAACCGCTGTAAAATAATATCATAATTTAATTTATTAGATATTTTTTTTTCATTTTAATGCGTTACACTGCGTGTTATATTTAAAATACAAAACGAAGAACAAAATATTGAACACAAAAAAACGACAACGAAACCGAAATTTTAGTTTTGTCCTTTTCCGACGCCAGAGGCCACCACATCTGCTCTCCATTTTTCATTCCCAGCATGCCACGGTCGCCGGTTTTGTTTTCCGCCATATCTGGACATTTTTTGTGGCCGGTCTTTTCTTGTCGTCTCATTTGCAAACAAGTGCTAACGCTACCCATTTTATTCTTAAAAAAAGTCATCCTCCGGACCGAGAAACGTCGCGCGGCGACCCACACAAAGGTAACAAGATGACAGACAAGATAGACATGTCCTTGGACGACATCATCAAGCTGAACCGAGGACAGTACCGGACGACAAGGGGTCGAGGCAGAGGAGCCGGACGCGGTCGCGGCACCTTCGCGGGCCGCGGCGCCGCACGTGGATTTGGCGCCGGTGCCGGTGGCGCAGTTCGACGGGGAACCCTCCGGGGACGAGTACGCCAACAGCCATACGCCAGGGTAAGTCGCCAGCTTGCTTTTGGGACCGGCACGAGTGGTCGCAACCGCAACACGCAAGTTCCGCGGCTTGCATCTAGGCCTTTGGAAGACGCCTGACGCGTCGCACATTGTGATTCGATTGGAATCCATTTTGGGGTTGGGGCCTCTGATCCCACCACGCTTGCTTTGATGGACAACTTCGTGAATTGATTAAAATTATGGACACCGCAGTTAAGAACGATAATGGTGAAATTCACGCTGCGTTGTAAACGGCGGTAAAATATTTTATTTTTATTGTTTTTGTTTGGCGGTCTGAGCGAGCGCGCTAATCCGGTACTTAGGCAGTAGTCACGTGACCTTGAGAAACGAAACAGGCAGGTAGCGACGTGCCCGATGATGTAATTGTTTTGGCGTTCTTGGTCGAAACGTGAATTTAGGAATGTTTTGAAGCCGTCACGAAGGTTTTTGATTTGCGCATGCGCTGGAGTCCATTGTAGACGGAAGGGTACTTTATCACGGTGGCATTTCTATGCGGTTTCGTTACACGCCCGATGAAAGACTGGTTGACGTGTCGAGAAATGGGCCAGTGGGCGCCACGCGGTTAGCGGGAACAAGCGATCGTCAGTTTGCTGGTCATATTACGGTGCCTACGCAGACTAACCTCTTTTCTTGGACTGGTTCCACATCGTGTAAGAAACTGGGATTTGAAAAACGATCGAGACCTATTTTATATCAGATGGCCACTTTCGACATGCAGCGAGATGTAGCTAAGACAACAAAAGGAGACCTCTAAAAACAAGGATGGTGCCTGTCACGGCATGGGGTGTACTTACCAAGTGCTCTGTACATTCCACTAGAAATAATCTTGCGTCCTTTATCCTGTCTGCACAGAGAACTGTGGAGAAACTTTGCCCCTTATTGTTATCATTATTGTGCAGAGAAATGGCAACTTCCAGAAATGCAGAGCTTTTTGAGTAGCAAATAAATTCCTTAAATTGTATTTGGTGTACTTGGTATAGCATCCTTTTCAGTCATTGTTAAGTGGATAACACATTCCCAAGATCACACATCTCGTACCTTTACTCGGAGCACTTGACGAAAACATTCCGAACAATCTTGTGTGTTGTCGAGTGTATTGTCTAAGCCATCATCTGAATGAAGCATTTCGCAAAGGCCTACTGGTTGCAGCTCAAAGCATGGCGGAGAATACAGTGCCCAGGTGTGCAAAACATTTGCTTCTCACCGACGTCAAGGGTTGGGGTTGGGGCCTCTGATCCCACCACGCTTGCTTTGATGGACAACTTCGTGAATTGATTAAAATTATGGACACCGCAGTTAAGAACGATAATGGTGAAATTCACGCTGCGTTGTAAACGGCGGTGTTGCTGTTGCCTTGCATGCCCGTTGACATATATGTGTAGCACGTTCTCGTATTTCCTGATATTTAAGGTGGGGCACTCGGAGATTGAATTCGACCTGCATCTACAGTGCACCGTATCCGCAATACTTCATTTTTACCAAACATTCTAGTTTTATGGTATTCAGGGCTCTATACTCCATTCAGACCTAACCTGACGGTGGGAACTACATGGTCGCCAGGAAAGTCAACTACCTCCATTTAATCGCCCGACTCCACTCTCTGCGTGTGGGTATAAGCGGTAGTGCAATCACGTGGCGGTAAATAAACATATGATTGGTTCAACGAGCACATAGCTTCTGCCACACCGTCTGCTTAGGGGTAAAAAGATTATTGGGGGTGCCTCGTCGCCACACAAAAGTCCGTGAACTGACTTTTTATGTCGTCTTCCTCGATGGAGCACAGGGTGCAGATTGCACGCCTCAGCCAAACGCTGACACAGCGTTTGGCTACGTCGGCCGAGCGCCGCGTCAAAAACTCAAACAAATAAACCGTCACATTGTTGTCCCCACTATCGACTGTACTGTCCGCTTAGGGATGGATGGAGAGAAGTCATCAACCCACGCCTCTGTGCACTTGTGTGTTGGATTTCCATGTGGACAACATAATGATGTGTCCCATCTTTTGACAGCCCAAGGAGCTTCCAGACCGGTGGCAGCACGACATGTTTGAGGGTGTGGGTACCCGGCGCACCCTGGGGGCCCTGGGAGGCACCACGGCTGGACCGTCCAAGCTGCTAGTCTCCAACTTGGACTATGGCGTGTCCGACGCAGACATCAAGGTAAGCACTGGTTCCACTGCGTACCCTCGGAGAGGGAGCAGAACAGCGTACAGCCACTCTTTGATTGTGCCATGTGTGCACTTATTCATTCCTTCTCGGAGTGTGCGGGCCTTTTAGTGCGTGATGTGCTTAAAGGCCGACCAGCCGCTGAAAGGAAGGAAACTCCCTCAATGCCCTCTTACCTGTTTGTGAAAGAGCGAGAGCTTCCTTTCTGTGGGGAGTAGCTCAGGGACCAGCTCCTATGGGGTGAGGAGGAGAGTGAAGTGCGAGAGTGAATGGAGAAAGGAAAACATACGGGATGTTCCGATTGGCAGGAGATGATTCTGTGAGTCAGCCCTCAGGGACAGATACCCAAAGCGAATGTAACGGGACACCTCGAAAAATTGCCGCGAAATGTGTGACACAGATTTCCCTCAGCATAGAAAGAACTGTGATGCGTGGCTGCAGTCAGGTGAAAGTGTTCCTTGCGATTCGTTTGTCGCCGACTGCCTTGCTTTGCCAAACCGTTGATGCCATTCACACACTGTTGTCCGTAACATTGATTCTTCCCCATACTGCGCTTACAATCCTCTCAATGTTTCTAATGTTGTAACTTCCTTCTTCAGAAATTTATTGATTCCCCGTTGCCCCATGGCTACAGACACACTGATTGCCGCCATAACAGCTGAAACTGCTGTCAGTGCCAAATACGTTGTTCTGAGTGCAGGATATTCTTCAAGGGATTGCATTAACGTCCTCCACAACTTTCATTATATGCGACACTTGTTCAGCAATTTCTTATGGACAGAAGTCCCTGGGAACATTGAACGCAGTAAAATGGATAGGTGGGTTAGTTGGTACATGTTTAACTTGTGAGGCGCCTAAAAAACGAGGACACGAGGAAGAGGAGACAGGACCATAGCACTTGATCCTGTCTCGTCGTCCTTGTTTTTTAGGCGCTTCACAAGTTAAACATTGAACGACCTGTGTATGTGTGATATCGATGTCGCCAATTTTTGCTAGCCGTGAGGTGACCTGCACCGATCCTCGCAGCACTATGATATGGCTTTTTGACCTGGCATTTCGTTGCCTCTTTTTTTAGAACATACAAATAGCTTTGAGTCAGCAGCTCATTGCAGATTTTTAACATGATGTTGATGGACCCCAGACGCTCTCAAGCTTTCTGCAGTTGTCCGCCCCCTTCCCCAACTCTGGGTTGAAAATAAAATTGAAGTGAATATCATCCGAATGTCCCCGTTAACCCCAACAAGTTTCCAAAAAAACAACAGCCTGTGAATGCAAAAAAAAAAAAAGAAGAAAAAAAATAGTTTTATGATAAACTTGGAAGTAAACACAAACCCTCCCAAGTCCAATTCCCATTGGCATCACAGGATTGCCGTCCTGAAATTGAAGCACTCTTTGGAATCATTTGCTGCGGTCGACGTAAAAATTGCACTCAAACTATAGTCTTTTTCGGGACAGGTTAATTCTGTGACGTATGTTTCCCATCCGGGCACTGTTTGCGGTTTGTTTGTTAGAAGTGGTTGTGGCGTAATTTAACCCAAATCGTCTTTTGCCGTTGCCCAGGAACTGTTCGCGGAGTTTGGCCCCCTACGCAAGGCAGCGGTGCACTACGACAGGTCGGGCCGATCTCTCGGGACGGCAGATGTCGTGTTTGAGCGGCGCACGGACTCCGTGCGCGCCATGAAGCAGTACAACGGGGTACCCCTTGACGGTGAGTCAACACCCCCTGAAAGGCGGCCAGGGTTGTCACTGCGGTTGCAGTGTCCACCTCTTCCCAAAGGTCCGGCGCCCCCTATCGGAGAGTTGGTTCGAGAACGCCTCGGGGAAAAAACACTAGGAAAGGAAGGTGTCGGCACATAGGGCAAAGAAGCTTTGCACCGATCTGAGGGCGAGAGACCAGCTGCAATGGGAACAAAAAGCTGTATTTTTCTCCCACAATGCACAAACAAATAGAAGCGATAGCCGTAGCACATCAGTGCAATGCGAACGGAATGATGCCATCACGCGCCCGAGGAAGGAGGTGCGACATGGCGAGGTCTCATAGCCGTCGTGGGTGCCACCGACAACCGCCCCCGGTGATCCGCAAAGCAAGTGGAAGCTTCTGAAACCAGTTAACGTTATGCGTAGCAGCTGGATACTGCCAAAGTGGGATTTCCCATAATGCGAGGAGAGTGTGGAAACAATAGTTTGAAGCGGACGACACGAAGGATCTCCCTTCGTCGTGCCATTCTTGGCGGCGGGATGCCAGGGCTGCCCTCGGCCGGCGGAAAGTCCCGATTTTCCTCTCCTCGTACAAAGAGGAGACAAGTTTTTTTTTTTTTTTTTCCCTTAGCGCGTGGCGACGACAGCCCACGAGGTCGAAATCGCTGCCAACTGTTGCCCGTAAACCAGGTCGCTTTAGAACGAGGGCTCGATCCAGGTCGATGAAGCTAACAGGATAGAGTATCGTCGGTGAAGTGTTAGTGCTCCCTCGTGCCTCGACCACGCAGCCTAGTTCTGCAGAAAGACTCGAACGGGGTAGTCGGAAAGATTTTAGATACTTGGTGGACTTTTTTTCTGCCGCGTTGTAGAGGCTAGCATAGTTCCCGCCATTCTCTAATGCACTCGAACCTATTGGTGCAAGAGCTCGGGTTTGTTGGGTGTTTCCTTTGCGCGAAAGCGCATATAAATGAAGGATGGTTTATGCACCTGCGTTTGACTGTGACCGAGTGTGTTGCTATAGAGCAGGGGTTTCAAACATGCGGCCCGCAGACCGCATGCAGCCCGCAACTCGCTGGGACGCGGCCCGCAGGCAGCCGGCTACGAGTCCCGGTTCCCATGCCTCGAGCTCTTGTAGTGGCATGTGCCAAACTGTTCTCATCTCGTCGATTACGTTTCGCTCGAAAAGTTGCTCTGCTCTTTTAACGTTTACGATAAGGAAAGAGGGACATTTAAGACAAAGAGACAAGACAGGTATTCACATAGTTTATACTTATATGCATTCATTTGCTCTTTGTTTTGATTTATATTTTGCTTCCTGGCTTTTTGTAATGTGCAATAATTCCGCTACTAGGCTGGCAAGCACTAGCTATTCATTGAAGGATGCATCTCGGCTGCGCAAACTCTCAATCAGCAGGAACGACTGGCAAAGATAAAACTATGAGTTCGGGATTCTTGCCTTCGAAATGATATCACCATTAAAAGGCAAGTATTTATTTGTTAGTGTGTTTTAGTAAAAATCGTCAGGAGAGCGACAAGTGTCATATTACCTGATTGCTTTGCTTTTTTTAGAGACATGTTGAACGTGGTTAATTTCTGCGTGAATTGAGCAACGGGAATGGCAGTATACGTGTTCTACTAAAAATGTTGAACTATTAAGAATGCCAGCACGTTGGCGGAGCGGTCCGATTCTAATTTCTATCACATCAGGTCGGGGCCCAAAGTAGTCTTACAAACAAATCTAATTTAAAGATTCACTGGCAAGACTGAGTTCACAAAAAGCATAAAGTTTGCTGTCTCTTCCTCCTCCCCCCTATCTTACATTGGCCCTCGACCTTTCTCATGTGGGATAGCTGGCCCCCAGTTTCAAAGGAGCTGGAGACCATTACAATAGAGTAACTGTACAGTCTCTGTTTGCAGAACCAAACTGTCGCATTCCTTTTCATTTCACCGCAAACTCCTTATTGGCGGAGAAGCGGTCGCGTGCGCCTAGCTGGAACCCAACTGTTGTGCGAGAAAGTGACCTTGCGGAGCGCATTTCTCGCTTTCCGTCTGCGAAGTATAGCCAAGTTGTTTTATAACGTGAGCGACGTTCTAAAACGTGTTTCCCAATTCTGGGAAGAAGACGATACGGAGGACGTTTGCGTCTGCAGCACTCGCGGAGTGATAAACGATCGGCACGTCCGGGCAGCTTGAACCAGACAACAATGCGTGGCTACGGCTTGCGGAGGGAGACAATGTTTTTGTCGGCCGCTATGTTTTACCGGGGGCATAAAGAGAAACGGGAAACAAAATGGCAGTGCACGTGCGGCGTGTCACCGCACTATGCTTTCTCTGCTCCGCACGCCGCCTCACAGCCACGCCATCCTCGCCTCCGGGTCTCCTACAGAAGCGACCATCGCTTCTAAAGGAGACCCAGAGGCGCATTTGCAATACTCTGCTCCGCAAGTGGAGCATCTAAAGTTACTTTACGTTGCAGCCGCATGTGGCACTACCTGTCGGTTACCATGGGCATGAAATAAGCAAAACAGCGTTGTAAGCGGCCATTTTTTTGCACATAGCGCTTAAGTTTCGCCTTACAAGTGCTGAAAATCCTTCAGTCCAGTGGTAAGCAAACTAGAAGGGTTCCATGGATACCTGATCGATAGTGGCAAAAAGGGTAAACGGAAAGGGTCCATGGCTGTCGTATAACTTTGTGAATGTTCCGGTCGCACGCTTCCCTTAATTTTTTTTTTTTTGCGTATAGTTAAGAGATGCGAAATGCACTGTGATGGCACACTAAAGAGGTCTAAAATCATTAATAATGTCTGACCACAAGTGAAAGCACCGGAAGTCAGAAGAGTCTAAAAGATTCACGCAGCGCATGCCCTTCGTATTAAATTATGCTTCGTAGCTTTTTACTGGCTTTGTATTGAATTGTGCGGAGTGTTGGCCAAGATTGTAAACCCCCCCCCCCTGCACTGTTTCAGGTCGGCCGATGAACATCCAGCTGGTGACATCTTCTTTGGGAGCTGCCACCCTCTCTCCGGCGTCGCGGTTGGGATACGCAGCCAACGTGGGCAACCTTGGCGCTGGGGTCCAGCAACAGAGGACCAGGGGCACTTTCCGGTACATTGCTGTTGCTGAGAGCAACCCTCCTCCATTGTGCGCCTTCTTATATGAAAGAGTAGTAACAGCCTGAAGGTCTGTAGTCGTTAGAAGGCTACACTCAGACTATTGCCACTCTTTCTTCCTCAGTGTTTGACACCACCACGACGGTCATTCGTAGAGCACTGCACGGGCCCGGGCTCGGGCCGGGTAGCACTCATTTTCTCAAGGCCGGGCTCGGGCTTGAACATAACATTTCCCGGGGGGCTGTGGCTGGGAAGTCGTGTGCCGCAAATTCAAGATTGTTGATAAGAAAAAAATTGTGTTCATTGATCTTCAGGTTCAATGAAAGCAAACAAGCGAAATGCAAAGTCACTACGGCGCCGTTAAAAAAGAAAAAGAAAAAAAAGACGTCTTGTGCTTGGAAAGCCTTCACGTGGTTAAAGGAAGCGAATGGATTCCACCACCATATACGGGAAAGTGCGATCAAGAAGACGAGGGTACTCCAGTCGTAGGGTACAACAGGAGTGTCTTTTTCCTCTGCTTTTCAAACTAAGAGAAAAAACGAGGAAAAAACGTGAGCTTGACTTTGCACTTTGCGCATGGGGCCTTACTATACCACCAAAGGTAAGCTAACTACCATAGATAATTCTATGCTTATAGAGCCTTTTGAAGATGCACTAGCGTGATCGTGATTGTTTCTCCAGAAAAACATGTAGAGAGGAAAGTTCTCCGTGAAACGAATCAAACAACGAAAAGTCCAATACCTCTTCAAGAAATGCATAAATAACATATTTCCCAGATTTTTTTTCTTCTCAAAATCACATATCACCTGCATGTTTTGCCCATATTCTCGAAAATACATTGTCTAAGTCAAGATATTTATCGTGTCAAAAAAAAAAAAAAAAAAAAGTTGGTCCAAGTTAAAAATAAATTAATATCAAATATGCTCGCTCTGTGCTTTGATAGTTTTTCGGTTAAAGCCTGCAAAATTTTTCGGGTTCACTGTATATAATCTGCCGGGCTCAGGCTGATATTAAAAAAAAAAAAATTGGACTCTGGCCGGGCTCAAGCTTCTGTCAAAAAATTGTGCCGGGCCCGGGCCTGTGTCTCTTCCGGGCCTGGTCGGGCTCGGGCCGTGCCTCTACCGGGCCGGGCCTAGACATTCCGGCCCGTGCAGTGCTCTAGTCTTTCGTCCCTTCACACCGCAGGACAGTGGTTCATGGGTGCCTAGGCTCGCACGAGTCTTGTTTGAACTGATTACTGATGTGAATTGTGTTTGTGTAAAGATGCAAGTTGAAAGATCAAGTTTATTTTCTTAAATTTTTGTATCTTTTATTTTGCTTGCTCTACTGTCCCCGGACATCCTACGTTCGCGAGTAAAATAAAAAAATCAAACAAAGTTTGGACTCGCAGTGGCTCAAAACGTTGCAGGTTTACGCGAATATCGACCACCTTTGAGGCTGTCGCTCTCGGTGACGGTGCTATCTGTGTTTCTCGGATTCCGATTTGCGATAGACTACACTGAAAAGTGCAGTTTTTTGCGTTTGGAACTATCGAAGTGAGGTCGAGTTTTAAGAAAGGCGGCGCAAAAGAGAGCGAAGGACGCCAGCGGAGGAACGTTCACTGCGGCGTGCTGAGCTTAACCACATCAAAGGAAACTGTTTCCGCACTCCGTCCACGTGTGTCAGCGCTTTGGAGAAGATTGGGTTCTTATAAAACGTATACAGAACAAGTGACTATGGCTCTGCGAGTTCAGCCATCTGCGACATCAGTACGCTGAGGATGCCCTGCTTGTCACGAGTGCGGCTAGGAAACTCAAGGGATTCTCATTGTCCCTCGAACTACACTTTGAGAAAAACGACCCCTCCCCCCCCCCCCTCCTACGATAATGCCTACGAGGCGTTGTAGATGGTGGCTCATATGGGTTCTTCTGACGTTTATGTTGGCATGTGCCGGGTCAGTCTGAGCTTAAAACGCTTTCTTTGAGTGTCATTTTGTTGTCGACATTGATTATGAAACGAGTGAGGAATTGGAATCGAATAGTGTTTACTCTTGAACAAAACTGTTTAATGTACCGAAGCTGCGAAGAAATGCTCTTTCCAACGAGAGCATGATCATCATTGTAGGGCGTACCGGTGCGGAGCTACGGCTGTTAGAAAGTAGGAAACATAGATGTTTCACACTTCAAAAACATAATTTTGCATCGTCGGCTTACTGAAAATGTTTTGTTTCTCCATCAATATTTCAGATATTGCAATAAATATTTGCGGGAGCGTGCTTTATTAGTTGTTGTAACCACAATAGATAAAAATGAGAAAAGTATTCTGTCCCGCCTTAAAGGGGCGATGCAACGATTTTTGTACTCTGCGCAAATACCGCTTAGAACGGATCCCAAACGTTAATGACCCGTGAAACACCCGTTCGTCTTTCACCTCACGCAGTTGAAGTCTCAGAAGAAATTAGCCTTTAACTCGCAGCCAGACCAGGCAGCCATGTAATTTGGAACCGATTATATGCCGCCAATGTTGATCATAGCCACACGCTGAGCTCCAGACATTGTTATGGTTCGGCTATCGTTGTCATTGCAGCGATTGGACACGGGCCACTACCCAAATGCATCTCGAGCTATCGATTATCACGAGCCCAAATCGAGTGCTCACGCAATGCTCGGGTCCAATCTACGAGCTGCATTCAAATATCGTCACTGGGGGCTACTGCGACTCCCCCAGCTATGTCATCAAGTTTTACCTTAAAAGAGATTCAATGAAAATACAGTCGACTCTCATTAATTCAAACTCTATGGGGGCCGAAAATTTGTTTGAATAAAGCAAAGTTTGAATTATCAGGAGTTTCTTCCCATAGAGACGCATAGGATGCGACCTGCACGTTAGTTTGAATTATCCGAAAGTTTGAATTAAGAGATTTTGAATTAACGAGAGTCGTCTGTACTCCCTTTTGTCCTTGAAATTACACTGCAACAAATGAGTTTCTTGGCCAGTGGTGTTGCCTGCGAGTCTCCTTGAGTCCCACTAAACTCGTGTAAAGTGAAAAACATTCCATTTGGATATCCTTGCACCGCCCCTTTAAAGAAACACTACAAAGGTAAAAATATTGTTTTAAACAGCCTGGATAAAATACAAATTTAACAAAATAAATTTTCTGCAAAAGAGTTTTTTCTTTTTTTTTTTTTGTAAAATTATTGACAGTGATGTAGCATGGTGCAACTAAAAAAAGTAAGGCAAGGCAAAGGAAAGCTGGCGAGGAGGGGGGGAAGCCCTTTCCTCTCACCAGCGTTCCATCTGCTTCATTCTTCGTGGCCTTGAGTTGCAATGGACTATAGACTTGTTTTAGTTCACAGCTTCCAAACACGTGGGCTGAAAATGGGTACATAACATCACCACATGTACACCCCAAAGCCAGCCTTCTCGGAACGGAGGAGCGCTGAGGCAAGCTGAAGATTGGAGAGAGTAGGCTGCCCTTGGCATGTACATGTGGTGACGATATGTGCAACTTTGTGGCACATAACGTCACGTGCCACAAAGTGGCACATGAAGTGCC
Organism: Ixodes persulcatus; assembly: GCA_013358835.2. Classification (NCBI taxonomy): domain Eukaryota; kingdom Metazoa; phylum Arthropoda; class Arachnida; order Ixodida; family Ixodidae; genus Ixodes; species Ixodes persulcatus. Next base: position 222,337 of record JABSTQ010010665.1, on the reverse strand, counting down.
ACTTTCAAACGTGCGTGCCACTTTGTGGCACGCACGTTTGAAATTTGTGAACAAACAAGTCTAGCATTGTAAGTAGTTATACAAAAAAAAAGTATTTTTATTGCACAAAATTTATTTCATATTTTTGTAACTTTTACATATTGTACCAGAAGAAAGAAAAAACAAACAATTTCAGTGTTTTTGTAATGGAATGAACTGTTTGTATGACCATCTGTTCCTCACACACTGTTGACTGTTAATGGTGGTGACGTGATTTGCAGGGGTCGCGGCAGAGGTCGTGGGGCTCGTGGCGGCGGCGCCGGTGGGGCTCCTCGGAAGGTCCCGACCGCCGAAGAACTCGACGCCGAACTGGACGCCTACGTCAACAAGATGGAGTGACGGCCACATCGACCTTCCCAAGCGCGGAAGACCTAGCTTGTCCGGGGGATGACTTCGAAGATTTGTTGTCCGTTTCCTCCGGCGGAAGAGAGAAACAAAGTCAGCATCGCAGCATCATACGTTTTCTTTTTTTTCATCGTTCTCAGTTTCTTCGTTGTCCTTTTCATGTCACGACGTGCACACCGAAGATTCATCTGCATTCCTCATCTGGCACGTGTCTGACCCCTCCGTGTTTTGCTCTTCCGCAGATTTGCGAGTTTCGAGAATGTGTTTTTGTTTTTTTTTAGAGCGAATTGTCCCCGATTTGAAGAAGAATAAAATGCTATTTCAGACATTGGCTGATGTGGTAGGATGCAAGTTGTTAATGCCCGAGAGAAAGCTTGCACTTACTTGTGGCATGCGTTTGAAAACCTAATGGCAGTGGTTCTCAAATGGGGGGGCACCCAAAGGCCTTCTTTGGGAGCTCAATCGTCAGTCAAGCCGAGCAATAAAGCTCCGTCATTGGCGCTGTCAGTCCCACAAAGCTGAATAGACCAAGCCATGTGTTCCGAATAAGTAGACCCAATTATTCTTCGTTTGAGAGCCCCAAGGTTTGTTTGCATCCAATTTTCTTTGCCACCGCAGTCATACAGTAACCCCCCCCCCCCCCCCCCCCCAGTGGATATAGTCCTCCATCAGTTCTGCCAATCCAGTTTTTATTCATTCAATCGTTGCAAGTATAAATGGGAGAGCACTGTACAGGCCGGAATTTCTAGGCCCGGTAGAGACGGCCCGGGCTCGATGGGTTTTTGAAACGTAAGCCCGGTCTGAGCCCGACATTTTTTTAAACATTAAAACTTCCTTCATTAACCAACATTTTACGTGCTTGGATAATTCTCTTGTGATCTGCCTTTTTCACTTTTGCCATACCGTTTACTTGCACAGTTGTGTTAGAGGGGGCAGAGTAAACTAAAGTGACCATAATCGTCTGGCCCCAAAGTGGGACGCGTATCGAACAATAAGGGCGTTCGTATTTTGTTCTAGAAAGTGTGTCACGCCATTGCCTTAGCCAGGTGCGAGAAGAAAATTTGGTACAAGCCCTAACCCGGCTTGGGCCCCCCGAGAACGAAACTTCATACAAGTCCGGCCCAGGTCCAAGAACAATGTTCGCTAAACTGGCCCGGCCCAGGCTTTAGGGTTGGCTTGGGCCCGTGCAGACCTCCAAGCTGTAATAGACCGATCTCACCAAGCGTTCGGCGCATGCCTGAAGCCGCCCTAACTTTAGTTCACAAGAGGCAGGCAGCAGTGACCGAGACGGCTCGTGCTGTCTCGTGCTACCCACGCGCAGGGTTCCAGCGAAGTTCGGGCACGTGCAGAAAGACTAAAGTTCCCTCGATGCATTGCGGCAGCGGTGGCGTAGACAAACTGGCTGGTGAGATCGGTCTATTCCACCATGCTGATGAACCGTGCCACTTTCGCCATTTGTTCACATGCAGACATGCGGTTATTGGCATTGGTGAAACGAACAAACATGCAGAGTTGATCCGTCGACCGCCGAACCATGCAAACGCAACGGGGAACCTGTTAGGGCCACACCGCGAACCTACGCATAGTCCAACTTTTTTCCTTTCAGAGTTGCACCGGGCCAAGACACCGACCCATCGGTGTCTCTGGCCACCGATGGGTCGACTTCTCCATTCCCTGCTTGTCTTGGGTCCCAATAAGGATCGTTCTCGGGCGTGTGCTCTTTCCGCTTGGAGCTTCTGCTCCGACCTTAAGAATCGCTTGCTTCAACACCGCTCCAGAGACCTGTCCGCTTGAATGCGTTTGTAACTGTTATTGCTGCCGTTGAGGCACGAAACCAGGGTGAATGACGTAGCAGTGTCTAAACCAGTGGTCTCAAACTCGTCCCGTGAAGCTGGCCGCATAGAAAAAAACAATACCCCAAGAGCCGGGACTGGCAGGACGAGGGCGGGGGGAAGGTAAACGTTCCCCAAAGTTTACTCGCGTGAGCTGTGTCAACTCGCGATTCGTCATCAAATAGGGAGAGGGAGGAAGTCGAAATAGGTTTATTTCGAAAAAAATCGAAAAAAGATTATAACATCAAGTTCTAAATACTCTAACTTGACACCTGACACCGCTTTGCTGCAACATGCGAAGAAATGCCCACCTCAAGCCCTTGCGCGGAGACAATCCTCATGGTTGATCGCAAATTTTCATCTGTTATTTTTGACCCGAGTGTTGACTTGTTCATCTTCAGCAAGGAGAATGGGTGCTCCCAAACGTGGCGATGATCCTCGCTGCTTGTTAACGTAGAGCCGAGAAGCATACTTGTCCAGAAACTTGTAAAACTGTGGTACTCCCTGTCCTGAAACTTTTGCCTCAGTGTGGTGTTAGCCTGCAGCTTTAGAAGTTCCATCTGGAATTCTGGATCGACGTCATCCGCCTGCACCGAGAAGGGCAATGAGAAAACTTCGAAGTTCTTGGAGAAGCTGATTACCGTCTTGAAATCGCTCTTCAAATTCTTTTTGGAGACTACGAAGAAGCTCGGAAAAGATACCGCATGATTCTTGATCCATGTGCCCCATTCATTTCGGTGTTGGAAAGTGATCGGGCTTTTGCTGTCCTATCTGCCGCTCCCAGAGCTGCAGGTTGCCTTGAAATTCCCAAATGTCGTTGCACGTTGTGGTGATAATTTTCTGTTTCTCCTGAAGTTTAGCATTGAGGCAGTTCAGGTAGTCGGTAATGTCGGAGAGGAATGCAAGTCAGAGAAACCACTTCAGCGCCCGACTGCTTGGCGACGACCTTGTTCTTGCTCTTCAAGAAAGCGTCAATCTCTTCTCAACTGAAGTCATTTTTGAAAAAAGGTCGTTTTTGATCTTGTATTGTTTAAAATGTGTTATACCCCTGTCAGACGGCGTTTTAAAGGTCCTTTTCACTAAGCTCCTTTATAAGATCGGCGAACCAGCGCACGCCGTAGAGCACGTGCGCGCGCCACAGAGCACGTGCGCACTCCACATCGCGAGCTGATTGGCCGATTTTTTTAAAGGAGCTTAGTGAAAAGGATCTTTAGAACGCCGTCTGACAGGGGTATTAGTTCCAACATATACAAAATCCTATATTACGAAACCCCCTATTCATTTCGGGGCAATAGAAAAACATGAGAACTCTTTTTCTCAGGGACTACATTGTGTGGATCAATGAAAGCCCTACAATACGTGCAGATTCCGAATGGTTTTATTATAACTTGTTTCGAAGAAAGTCCGATAGGTACACATTCGGATAAGACTCCTCTTTTTCTCGGTGGGCAAAGCCATCGCCTGCAACTCGCCGACAAGCACCCTTCGTCGACCACTTCACTCGGAAGAAAATTCTTCACAAAAAGGGCGTGTCGTGATCTTTGAACACACTTTTAACGAGGAAATAAGCTACGCACGATTGTGGTTTCGGGTTTGTTGGGATGCTTAGAGCGTCTAGATTGAGTTGTCACCACAAAAGGACGATCTCAGAATAGACTTCAGTGACCCTTTAAGAACCCTCTGTGGGTCAACCATCATACCTCGGTGTGATACAGAAGCTCACCATGCTCGCTACCAGCCACCTCCAAAAGAGAGACGAACTGGCCGTGGTTTAGTGCTCTTGAAGGAGTGAAGTTGACTGCGCCGAATACAATATTCATGATGCTCTTCATTTGCAGCGACTTGCTGCATAGTGCCTCTTGATGAAGAATGCAGTGAATTGCTGCAAACTGCTGTCGTTTAACAAGCCCGCTCTTGCTCCCCACCATTGATAGCGCACCGTCGGTTGCAAGACAAGCCAGCTTCTCCCATGGCAATCCGGTGCACTGAACAGCTTTTTCGATGTCGGAAATGGTGTTGGCTCCTGTGGTTGTTCCCTTCATCGGCACGAGATCCAAGAGTTCTTCCGCAACGTTTAAATTTGCGTCTACGCCCCCAACGAAAATGGGGTGCCGAGCGTTGTCCGCGACATTGGTGCTCTCGTTGACAGCAATTGAAAATGCATCGAAGGCATGGCGGAGGGTCATCAATGATTTTTCAATGTCACTGACCTCATTAATTCTTTCAGCCACAGTGTTTGGCGAAAAGCTTATTTTATCAAAGGTCTTCTTCATGGTTGGACATACAGCGTCAGAGACTTCTAGCAGACACTTTTTGATGAACAAGCAATCGCTGAACAGTTTTGAGGATTTGACAATAAGCTCGGAGACAATAAAGCTCGCTCTTACCTTTTCGTTGCCCGTCTGGCCGGCTTTCTGAAACGGGTCTTGCTGCTCCCCCAGCGATGTCTTTAGTTGAAAAACTCCGTCCTCACGAATTTTTCCACCAAGCGCATCATACCTCTCGCCATGGCATACTTGAAGTGTCGTCGGACACTGCACTCCTTGGGCACAGAAATGGCCTGCTGGCAATCAAACACAACACTTTGTCCCGCGATTCTGTGTAATAGTAGGAGAGTTCCCACCGCCCTTGAAACAGGTCGCTTCTCATCTTCAATTCTGCGCTTCGTAGATGGCTTCACTAACGACACTGCAACATCCACCACGGAGCTTCGTTGTTTCCGTCCGAGATGCCATAGCAAAATTATAGCAATTCTGAAAGATGTTGCAACAAAGCGCGAACCAAAGAAAACCCGGAAATTTCTCCGAACTACCTAGTGTTTTGAAAGCATTTGAATTATAACCCTTTGGTTGCAGTGACATAACTAGGTCCAGTTCACACATTGTGTGACTGGGACTTAGTTTTCCCCAGACCAGAAAAGGGAGACAAAACCCCAAACATGGCTTTTGTACCCCGTGACTTATCTTTTTCTCCAAAGTTGATATAAAGATTGAAAAATTGATACAGTTGAAGAAAGAGCTGAGGGGGAGGGGGCACAGACTGGAACTTGGGGAGTGGGCCGCATGCGGCGTGTTTCGAGATTCCTGGTTTAAACAATGCACGCAACACAGGTGCCAAGTTCTATGTGTGGTGCACTCGGATAACATAAAAACCGAGCATGTCTCCCATAGAGAGGCATGGCGAAACCGGGCCCGCGACAGGCTGCCATTAGCCACATATGGAAGAGCCATCTGGTGTCGCGGCTTACAACCAAGACAAGGAGAGGACTTATCTGGCAGCTGCGACGCGCGCGCTGTCCACTCATAATCTTTTCTTGGCAAATGCCTCCAGGCGGTACTCCAGTCTTTGACATCCCTGCAAACTCCCAGTTCATAAAAAGAATGAACAAAGCCCACCTGAACATGCGGCTCGAAACGTCGATGAAACATTTCACCACGATTCTCCAGGCGAACGCCAAAAAAACTAGGAGGTGCCGTACCCTGTTACAATTTTTCTAATTTTCTCGTAAACCAATTTGTCTCCTCGGAGACATTAAATCTGACTGTAATGTCTCCTCGGAGACATTGCAGCCGAAGGCCCTCACTAGATCTCGAACGTTTTGTCAGTGTAGCACTTACGCTTTCTAGCACCGAGGACATAAGCAAACTCGACAGGCTTGCAAAGACGGAGCGACCGGTAGCCGCTTGGACTGCAAGCAGCAGTTCATGTTGGTAAACAGTAAAAGGGTCTATGTTGAGAGCAAGCTCGTTTGCTTCTTGCACACGGGTTCCGACGATGTCAGAACGCCGAGCCCTTATTGGCCGATTAACAAAAATAATGGGCACACCTCAAGGCATCTAGCACTGTGGTCTACCCACTACCCTTTCAATCAGAGCTCGGTGTCGTTCCGACGTCACCGCAACTCCTGCGCAAGAAGCAGATGACTTGCTCTCTGCATGTACATCTTACATTGTGCACTGGATGCGGAACTGGAGGGCGTCCCTGTTCTCATCTTGTCAATGACTAATAGGTAATCTATAGATGCCCCTTTGGCAGTGTTTTCTACGATAGCATCTTCACATTACTCACCACACATCTTTCGTTGTCAAACAGCTCCCCTTTTGCACCTCTCCCGCTGTCACTCTCGCCACATTCGAATGCGCGTGTGAAAAATTTCTTTATTACAAAAGAAGCGTGTGGCTCGGCCTTTTTGGCCCTCTGGCGCACAACACAATCGGAAAAACAGTCTCTCCCATTAGACAAAAAAACGGGAAAACAAAAATACGCCACAATTCCCCTCGTTTCACGAGACGAAGAAGGGGCCCCTAAGAGTCGGCGTCGTCAAACTGTCCCTCGACCGGCTGGTACCAGGGCGTCCGCCTCCGGTAGGACACGGCATGGATGTCCGACGGTACAAACACGTCCTTGCCGTAGAGGTAGGCGCGCTTGTTCACTGCGCAAAGAGGGAGAGAAAGATGTCTCGTCAATCGCATCCACGAAAAGAACGCCGACAAGGTGTTCACCGGTTTCTAGATATCTATACAAGCAGCCCCTAAGGTCCCAATAATTGAGAGAAAGAAAGTGGTGCCTAGACAACATAGTAACCAATACTCCGTTTCACATTAGGTCAGCATAGCAGAAGCTACAAAGAGCTATGGGCTTTCGGCGTCCCCGCTGAGCTCGTGCAACGGTGCTAGAGTAATTTAGCAAAAGGCCTATTGTGTCAAAAATGTGCCGAAACCAATGTGGCATCGAACGGACGACTCTGCCCCGTCGCAGAGTTCCTGGCACTTTGGCAGACCTAGAAACGACATGTTCGCATGCCAAAGGGAACGAGCGGGCGTTTCGCGGGGAAGAAGAAGTGTCGGCACGGCTGCGGATCGCTCACCGACGAAGTGTGGCTCGGTGATCTCGGACTCCCAGTCCTCCGCGGGGCCCTCGTCGGGTTTGTTGTCCTCCACCACCCCCGCCGCCTGCCACGCCTCCTCCACCTCTTCGTCAGAATCTGGCGTCGAGGACAAGAATGAGTCATCGTCGAATCCGCGGGGTTGCGGCGACGTCGGAACGCCGAGCTCCGATTGGCTCTGACTGAAGGATAGTGGGTGTACACATCAAAGGAAGCTGCCTTGAGGTTCACCCACCATCCCTAATCAGAGCCCATCGGAGCTTGGCGTTCTTACATTGCCACAACCCCTGCAAAAGAAGCTGGCGACCTTCACGAGGAGACATTTCGGTGGCGTGCCCTTGTGCCACGCGGTCACACTGCCGATACGTCGTACAAAAGACAGCTTGCAGACACTGTCCGAGGCATGTTCCTCCGTCATAGGGCGGTCCTGTCCCATTGGTCATACAAAACCTGTCTGCAGGTGTGTGCAAAGCGAACGTGCATGTGTAGAAAAAACATGCTTCAAAGATGCTCGACGCACGTCTGCAGGTACCTCTGCATCGCGCTTTTTGTACGACGTACGAGCTGTGCGCCTGCGGCTTTCCAGTTCCCACTCGCGACGGCGTGGCCAAGATGATCGAATGCGAACGGCAAGCTTGATGGTATGTGCAACAAGCACGGCGGATGCATGAAGCTGTTGCGTTCGTCAAACCAATGCCATCAAGGTCAACAGTACAACGTTGCTCTCGTTTCTGTCGATAAAAGCAAAGTAACACGACCGAGGAACTCCGATCCCACTAAAACTTTCTAGTAGTACCTGCTTCACAAATCGTAATTGCTCTCGTCTAAAAAAAAAGAAGAAAACTGCATGTTCCCCCTTTTCACTTTGAAATAAGAGTTCGCCCCCCACCCCTGAAAAACGTTCTGCCACGGCCGAATCTGTTGAAATGCCCGCAGTCCCGATACGAAATACACCTTCCCAGCTGAAGGCTGCTTCACACTTCGCCCTATTTGGGAGATCAAATCCATGAGCCGTCTACGAGCAATGGCCAATTATAGCACTGTCGGAATTATTTTGAGCCCACGGTGGAACAATGAAGCGTAACCTTTATTCGATTCGGTCAGTACGATCCATTGATCCTCACATTTTCGATAATTTCCCCTCAGGAGACTGCAAAAGACAATGAAAATGCAACGCAATACATTCAGACGTAGCTCCCGACTCTCGCGGACGACGATGCCACGTTTCTAAAAGCTCGTAAACAAAAACGTTACATGTACACGTGACGGGACAATTGGGGGCCTTCTAGAGCATGACGGGCATGAACCACGTGCCAGCGAGCGTCGTACTTCATTCCATGCGGCGGCAGTTGGAAGACCCGGAGTTAGAGCCCCGGCGCTGCCAAAAATTTAGTCCTTTCGTTGGCTTCTTAGCCTTTATTCCATTCAATCGCAAAAGGGAGAGCACAATTTCCCGACGAATGGCTGCCAAGCCCCACGGTGCTTGCCATAATGCGCATGATCCAGCAGAAAATTTTGAGAAACTGGAACATTACTGAAGGAGCGCTAAGTGAGTGAGTGAGTGCTGAATGCACAAAGTGCCTCACCTGTTTCTTTGTTTAAGGTGCGGTCGGAGTCCCCGATCTGTCCATTGTTAGGGTGCTGAGGGTCACTTGCTTTCTCTGTGGAATAAAGTAGCTTTGTGGAACATGTGCGGAAAATCGGTTTTTAATCCTTTACTAAATTACCGAGGAGCTTGACTTAAAGTGCAGGAGAGGAACACCGCTTTACGAAACTCTTAAACTAACTAGGTACTCTAATGTGTCCATACAAGGGACAGTTTTACATAGGAGGCCTATTTTCACTTTGGGCTACGCGCTCGGTATTTTAAGCACTTTGAACAAGACGCGCGAGGAGGAACCTGGACAGCAGGAATAAATCGACAATGGCGCTTCTTTGCATCACAGACGTAGACATTGCCATCTAGACGTCGAGCGAAATTGTTTAAGTCGTCTAGGAAAGGCGTCTGGAATTTTGGATAGCCACAATGTCTCCCGGGATTTTCCAAAATGATCTATAGGGGCAACGAGATATAGCTTCTTCTTTGCTCGAGGAATTAGAACCATCGATTTCGGAACTGGCAATTTCTGAAAATTGTCCGTTACAGAGCGACGAGAAGACTGCGAGCATTACCTCCGAAAAGTACTGCTATCTCGTTTACTTGTAAAGCATGAGCCCTGTAGTGTTTTGCGGGGCGCACCCAGTTAAGTTAGATTGCATCGCCCTTGCCTAGCCAAACAAGCTGAACCCAACAGTCGAATCAAAAGTAACACTGTTGTCTGTACCTGTGACAATGTCGACCTCTTTGGCAGGCACTTGCAGAGGTTCCAGTGGTTTCATCGCTGGTGTCAAGTGACGAAAGCGTACAAGTTCCTGCGAGTAGAAATGCATCTTCTAGACCAGTACTGTAATATCCCGAGATGCCCCCCTTAAACTTATTAAAAATCAATGCTTCGTGCAGGCATCGATTTTTAAGGTCCATTTTAGATCGAGCTTGGTGACTTCAGACACCCTACATTTGTGATCTGTATATCGAGTCTGCTAATAAAACAAACTTATTCCGAGACTTTCGTTTCCTAGATTTAATTAGTACGACTAATGTCTTGCGAAATTGGTATTTTGAGTTCCGCACTTTGAAAAGGTTCCCAGGTCAAATGGCCAAGGGCTGGTGAGGTGTCATTCACTATCTTATTCACGCGACTTAAAAGTACCTGTAGTGGATAAGCGTTTTTGCCACGTAATTGTGATGGTCTCATCCTCAGCGCTTTTAGAACAGGGCCATTTGAGAGCCACCGTAGGCGGATATGTAAAAAAAAAAAAAAAACGCAAAAGTGCTTTAGCGTTTTGTGCTCGAAGCTTGGATGTACCTAAACAGAGCGCTACATAACATGCTACAGCAAGGAACGGTGGGAACATAGAATTTACGGCATTCCAACGAGGCAAATGTTCGAAAGAGCGTCCACCGACATTTGGTGCCAGACCAGCTTAGTCCCGAAACGCTAACGTGTCTATTGCGCCCGAGCAGGTGCAAGTGCAACTAAACGCCATGACTAGGCAAATGATCGGCTTCTTTCGGCGTTTTTCATTGACAGCAACGTTGTTTAGTGCCAGTAAAGAAGAGTCGACCTCGACCGACCAGCTTTGCACGTTCGGAGCACGTATACCTTCGAAAACTCTGGCTCTTGACAGCGACAGGAGAGTCCACGAAGATTGGGAGCGCGCAGGAAGCTGGAAGAGTCAGGGCACAAGCTGTGATGGAATACTTGAGAACCGACTTAGTTCACCGCATAGAGTTATTACAATACACGCTAGAGGCTCAGCTGGCGCTAGTGTCTACGGGACTTCCGGTTGCAAATTGAAGCAGACAGCATGCAGTCTACTTTTCCAGTCTTCCTGTGTATTCCTATGGGAAAACGCGCGTGAATTTTGCTTCTTCGCCGGAAAATAACATGAATAACTTTTGTTATTTCGGTTGTACTGGATAGTATGTACCTTTATTAATATGGTGATAGTGTAATTGCTTTAGTTACAGTATTTTTTCTTTAACACTGAACGATGTTAAACTTCGCTATATTTCAGGCCCAAACCTCTGTTCCATGGCAGGTATGTAGAAACGAGCGACGATTCTAAGCAAAATAACGATCGAAAGAAATGTAAAGTGTGTTCAAAGTTCGCCAGCATTCTGTTGGTGCTTATATATTGTTAATATGCACGCCCTATCACTATATGAAAATGACCCCGTCGTGCATCTTTACGAGTGATTAAAAAAACGTTCGAAACGTAAAGAATAAAGTACGTGGGCTACTAAAAGTGTGTTTTATTATTCTTTCCTATTTCGGGCAGTTTTTATCGGGCACCTGTTCTCTGGCTTCATCCTATTTGCAAAGATTTGGAGCGTGCGGGTGATGATTTGAACCCAGAACAAGCATCTTCGCACATATTCACGAGCAGAAAGAATAAAGCAGTACTTATTTATTGCAAATCGGACTGTATTACGTGACTTTCAATTTATTTTGATCGTCTGCAAGCACGAGGAGTAACTTATCCAGTATTACTGCGTAGTCCTTGCCGTCTCTCTTGGTTTTCCACATGTCCTTCGTTCGTTTGGCACGTATATCCCCCATGCTGGAAAGCGTCGACGCCGTGTTCGCGCTAACAGTGTCCGACAGTGCACATAAATACACGTACGAAGTGGTTTTAACACCGTTTTTCATGCCACGAATTTCAAATAAAAATGCTGTAACTGACCAATTATTTTGTCTGCGTGACTGAGAAATGTTCCAATGTGCCTAGTACGTGCAAATGATTCGTGATATTTGCTCTTATAGTCGAGCGCAGAGAGAAAATGCATTCGCTTTTTCCCATAGGAATGCATTACCGGAAGTCAATTTCTGACTGCTTGCTGTCTGCTTCAAAATGCAACTGCACACTAGCGCCAGCTGAGCCTCTAGCGTTTATTGTAATAACTCTATGGTTCACCGCACATTCTCCTCTGGTAATGCTGGTAATGCTTTAAAACAAAAAAACAAAAGACAATAAACGGGTAGGTTAATGAATGGATAAAAAGTACTGGTCACACATGTTTTATTGGGCGGTAGCTTGCGGCACCTAGCCTGCTTGTCACGTGGACTAATAAATGTCAGCATGTCTACCACGAAAGCACTCATGGGACTGCACCGCTGATTTACACATTTACGCCGAACCATAGAGTTATTATTATTATAATAACTATGCGCGGAACCATCAAAACACATCGTGAACCTTGTGAACATTCTTTGGGCTACTTGGATGGCTAACTTCTTTGTCGGCTGTAGCTGTAGTTCGGCCGAATCCAATGGCTAGCATAGCCCGCGCTTATCCCCTGTGTGGCTTTCGTTTCGTGGTTTCGTCAACCGAACTTATGTGAGCATGCATAACTCTGACTTGGAAGACTTTTACCACCAAACGGCCGAAGATTCTCTTCCTGTGGCCATGGGTGGCAGGCGTCTTCCGTGCTGGTGCAGGGGCCGAGAGCGCGCCCCTTTGGAGTCCCTGCCCCTGTTCCAGTTTCTCAAAGCCCAGTACGAAGCCGACGGGGTCAGCGTGAGCACGCTTCGACTTTCTTTTGTCGTTCTCTTCGGAAGCTCTCAAATTATGAGCAGCGACTCTGGCAAGCAAAAATCTGATATTTTTAGGTCGCATTTCCGTTGTGCTCTCCTTGCGTCCTCTCGGACGCTGTGTGAACAGACGCCGAAGCATGCCGAGATACGCTAGTTTACGCCCGTGGATCGCGCATGATGGTACGCTAGGACGCCGCGGCACGTCAGCATTAAACAGTCGCGTCTCGTGTAAAGCCCCTTGGTGAAATTCGAGCAACGAATATGACGTCGCGATTCTCCTGGAACGGTCCAGAATGAGGGGAAGCGGCCTCGCTTCCCTCCTCGCTCCAGTTCACCTGCTCGACGGGACGAAGCAAAGAGGAGAGGGAATGGGAATTGTGACGTGACATGTCTTGTCGGCCGTGTTCAATCGGGCACCTCTTTTCCAAGAATACGGCCTTCCGTTACAGATATCGCTGTACGAGCTCGTACAGCGATATCAGAAATTCGGAGCTTACCCCCCAAAACATCACTAGTGATGTTTTTGGGCGTTGCAGCGTCCCACCCATCGCTCCAGCCTTGTTTCGTAAGCTCCAAATTTCTGTTCAGCGTCCCTTTAAAGGCCGATTTACTCGACGGACTAATCCGCGGACGAATTGATCACGTGGCGACATGTCCGCGGTTCGTCCGTCTCCCAAGCACATCCACACGAGCAGTGTTGGGAAGTTAAAGTACTACTTCAAGTAGATTTAGGAAACTTGTACTTTACTTGAAGTACATTCTCCGAGTTTGTACTTGCACTTTACTTAAAGTATTTTTTCTCTGGTACTTTCCGAGGAAAGTGCAATTCCCGACTTTAAAGTACTATCACGATCAATATGAGTGCGAACACCGCTCCGCGTGGGCCGCGGTACTATCGGTGCCCCCTGGCGATTGCTCTTTAAAGCATAAGTGCACCTTGCGGTCGAGACATATCGTCTCTAGCGATCGCCACACCACTCTGCACTTCCGGGTCGTCTGCTAGTGAAAACGGTCGGCGAAATTGCGAAGCTGGTCACCAATAACAAAGCGTATTTCTCGGTAGCAATGTGCGCCAGCAGAAATAAGTTGTATGAATATTTTTAGGGCCATAATTTTTATTAGGAAGTTGTAGTAGACTATTCTCATTACTCCGATAACAATACCCGATACTTCGCCGACGCTTTTAAGCATGTACAATATTGTTATCGGAGGTATCAAAGCAATCAACGAAGACTGCCTATTATTTCCTTCGCGTGAGTTTTGCGAGAACCAAGGACCATCAATTCGCAGAGGCAAGGAATTTGCGCGATGCGAGCGTGGGTGATCGTGATACCCTTCATCATGAAAAACATAAAAAAAAAAAACGACGAATACGTAGACGCAGAACGTCCTCGTCGTTTTTTTCGCGCTGCTCGCACCGCGCTCACTTTTAGCCTGTGCGCATTGCGCATTGGTGGTCCTTTGCTCTCGCAAAACTCATGCGAAGTCTTAGTTGATTGTTTTGATACCTCCGATAACAATATGATGCGCATGCTGCGTCGGCGAAGTATCGGGTATTGTTATCGAAGTAATGGGAATAATCTATTAAAACTTCCTAATCAAAAAGATGGCACTAAAAGTATTTATACAAGTTATTTCTGCTGGCGCACATTGCTAGCAAAAAATGAGCTTCGTCAATGGTGAACAGTTTCGCAGTTTCGCCGACCGTTTTTCTCTAGCAGACGACCCGGAAGTGCAGAGTGGCGTGGCGATCGCTAGGGACGATATATCTCGACCGCAAGGTGCATGTATACTTCAAAGAGTAATCGCCAGGGGGCACAGATAGTACCGCGGGCCATGCGGAGCGGTGTTCGCACTCATATTGATCGTGATAGTACATTCCCCAAATTTGGTTTCGTTAAATTTGTATCACGAAATGATGCTTTGTCAACTCCGAAGAAATACTGGGAGGGATATTCTACTCTTGCCAGAAATGCCGCCCCCAGAACAAACGGAGCGACGCATCGCTCCGTTTGTTCTGGGGGCGGCTTTCCCGTAGCTTTTTGAACTCTCGCTACTTCTCGGTCGGTCAGCACAAGCGAGGAAGTTTAAAATATTATGAGAGCAAAATTAATCATAATGTAGCACCTTAGACTGTGGTGCGGAAAAAGTAAATTTTCAAGCCGAAGTAAGAGAGAACAGAGGAAAACGTCAAAATGTTTTGAGCAGGGACTTAAACCGAAAAATATAACGTTTCGGTTATGGTTACGGTTACCGCTTACTGTTGATAACGGTTTCGTTTCGGTTTTTTACGGTTTTAATTTTTACGGTTTCGGTTATCGGTTATACGTTCCTGAAAACCGGTTTATTTCGGTTTTTTCAATAATTTGTTTAATTGAAATGCTAGACAGCCGTTTTTATAATAAACACAATTTAAAGTCGTCCCAGATATCTAACCACGGGACATTCACCCTAACAAGAACTCAAAAACACCTTAGTACTTCTAACTGGTCAAAAGTTTAACACATTTCTTTCTCCAACACTTGTTCACTCCATCTATTTCGCCCCGCTACCCTTTTCACGCATTCAGTAGCGGGTGGAAGGGGGAGCGGTTGACAGTGCGGCAAAGTCGGCCAAACACGCAGAAAAAATTGAAGCCAGTTGAATGAAAGAGGAATTTGGTCTGACACTTTGTCAAACGGGGGACGAAGAAGAAAAAAACCCAGAGCCATAGAGAGAAAAAAAAAATTGTCAAGTAGCCCACCGCCCCCTGGAGCGCCTTGAGGGGAAGCGGGCACTCCAGCGAGTGAAGGACGCGAGGAACGGCTGGGAGCCGTTCTGGCGTGTGCGAAATGGTGTCATCGGCTGTGTCGAGCCTGAACCCAAGAAAACCCATGCATCGCGTGGGCTTTGCTCGTGTCGCTTAGGCTTAAGCGAAATCCAGACCGCAACAAGTCCCCTATACGAGGAGGCGCACTGTAGACGCTAACTTGTCTGGGTTGGGATCGGCGCTTAAGAAGGTGCCTATGTGAGACCAAGCCCAGATTCCACGCTCGCGCATTTCCCTGGCAATGGCTGTTGCCGAGAGCTGCATGTAAAACGGCGCCGGGCGTATCACGAAGGACATACGGCAAAAACATTAGTAGCGGCGGCCTACTCTAAATGTGGTCAGGTTGCGGGAGGAGGGATGAAGCGTGATATGGTGAATGGTCTCGGCAAGGTCGAGCTTCACCATATACGCTTGGGGCGGGAGTGGGTTTGCTTTGATGGCCTGGGGTAAGCGGAGTAAGGCGGAACTGAGGTGCCTGGAGGTAAGGAGTAAGTGCGGCGCAGTCGAAAACTAAGCGGGACTCCGTGGCCGACTTGGATACGAGGAAGACGGGGTTTAGGTACGGGCCACGTGAGGAACTTTCGATGATGCCGCCAACATGTTGGCTACGGCGGCATCGATCATGGGGATTTCGTCAGGGAGAGGAGGGCAGGCCGTGAAACAAGAAGCCTTCGTGCAGCGAATGGAAAGTGCGCAGAAGTCGGGCGGCCCGTGAAAACTACATGCCTCACTAAACATTGCCCAGTTGACTTGAGGTACCTGCTGGGTCGGGTGGGCTGGTGGCGGAGGTCTCGTCGCTTTTGACTTGTAGACGGTGCTACCCAGGTCCGACTCGGAGTCTTCGACGTCGCTTTGTTTGTCTGAAGTGCGTTCCTTTGCGTTGGTGTGGTGTGGTTTTCCTCCTCGCCAACGTTCGTGTCAAAGGAGTCGTCATCGACGTGGGGCTTGATGACACTGTCGGTCTTGCTGAGCCACTCTAGGATTCGCTCGGCGGCGGTGGCCGTCGAGTCCGGATCCAATGGGTCGTTTTCTTCGGTCCAAGATCAAGCACTGGCAATATCGGCCAAGACGCCAGCCTCTTAACATGCATGGGCGAGAACGTCCTTGACCGGGAAAACGCCCAGGAGCGTCGAGGAGACGACCGTGTCGTCAATGACTGCACTGGTGGGTCTCGAAGACCAAGGGTAGGACTCACTTAGGATTAGGGGGCCTCTTGGACTTGGTGCATGAGCGGTAGCTGGTGTTCGCGGGAGCACGAGACGTGCGGCGTCCGCGTCAAAGCTGGTTGGGTAGCTGGTCGGGGAGCTCTCTGAAAACCTCGGACTCGAGCTTGGACATCTGGGATAGGATAGCCGTCTTCCAGTTCCCTCTCGCGACGACATGGAAGAGTTCCAGTCTATCGAAAATGAGGTGCTGGTGTTCGGGGAGCATGGCATCCCAGGAGAACCGATACCGGTGGAGATGCCGGATCTCGTGGACATCTCTCGTAGACAAACTTCTGGTGTTCTGGGCGAGGTCGCGCAGAATTTCGTAGGCCTGACGGACCCTCGCTCCGGGAATGGGCGTTGGGGGCTTCCCCGGAGGTAGTCGGATCGCGTTGGTGGCTCTGGTAGAAATGATTCCCGTTGAGGCCATACCTCCGGCGGCAGCAGGGGGAGGGCTCCGGCGATGCTGGAAGCGATCTTTATGCGCGTCTGTGGATGTTCGAGCTCACCGTGCCGACGTTCGAATAGCTCGCGCTCAGAGTTCTGCGACAGGGACTGCTGAGACTACAGACCGTGTGGGGCGAGACCGGCCAGAGCGTCGACGATTGGAAGCAAGGCAGCTTTCAAGGTTGAGGCGAAGGAGGCAGAAATGGCATCCCCTGTCCGTTGGACGAGGGCGGCTCCGTCATCGGCGGCCAAGTGCGTTGGCGCGTTCGACGACGAGGCATCCTTCTCCTTGGCTTTTTCTCTTGTCATGTTGAGATGCTGAGATGCGTGGCAGTGCCGGCGGCGGGTGCCACTCGGTTTGAAGAAGAGTCTTGGCACGGGAAGGAAAAGAAAAAACTCGGGACCCCTTTGGACGTTTCCTCGTTCCTTCCGCCGCTCTCAGCCCGAGCATATATATAAATAAAGTGATGTTTCGTTAATATGAACACCTCTGTTCCGTAAAAGATTGTCCATAATGTGAGTTGTCGTTAATAACGAGACAAAAATGCCTGTATTTTCCCAGTTTGTCCCCGAAAGTGGTGCCCATATAGCGGGGTATCCATATTAACGCGGTCCATATTAACGAGACCTGACTGTATATATCATACAAAACATCAATGTCACACCTCTGACATTTTTTTTTATTTCTGTGTTGTTTCAAAATCGTCACTGGCGACACGTTTCAGACTAAATGAATACCAGGGGCCCTATGTTGCACTTTTTGGACTCCCATGGCGACTATGGAGAAGGAAGTGACGTCAACGACACAGCAAACGCAAATTGAATGTTGACAGAAGAAAAGAAAATCAACATCCAATCTGCGTTTGCTGCGTTGTTGACGTCACTTCCTTCTTTCATAGTCGCTGTGGGAGTGGTGGGAGTCCAAAACGTGCAACATAGGGCCCCAGGTTTTCTTTTCCGCCAGCTCTGCATGATGGTCAATTTACCTCGTTTCTTCATACTGGGTACTGCATGTCAGGAAAATCGGTGGTTTTGATAGAACCGAGTTGGGTGGACATCTGACTCTGAGAATTCTAACTTATTACTCAATACCCTGAAGGCGACATGTACTGAATACATGTAGCGATGTAGGAGTGTGGCAGATTCAGAAATAGAGACTTTTTTTATTATAAGCTCAACCACTGATTCTGACTAAGTATTCTTATTCCTAAAGTTACACTGAACGGAAATGTATTACCAGACGCACCACTCGCCGACAGTAACTCTGTCAAATGTCCACGACATTTTAAGATCCCTCCTCCAGGTAATACTTGAGAAGAACTAATATTTTTATTTTTCGGTTAATATCGGTTAAAACCGGTTGCCGGTAAATAATTTACGGTTACGGTTACGATTTTTATAAATTTCAAATAACGGTTTCATTTCGGTTACGGTTACTGAAAAAATTTCGTTCCTAAACGGTTTTTCGGTTTCGGTTACGATTACGGTTTGAGTCCCTGGTTTTGAAGACATTATCTTTTGCCTTTTCCTTCTATCTGAAAGTTCCTTAATTTTTTTGTACCCCAATCTCAGGTGTCACATTATGACTAATTATCACCAGCTCGCTTGCACACTCACTGTTTTTTTTTTCATTAAAGGGTAACTGCAAAGAAAAAAAAGCTTTTTTTTTTAACAGCCTAATTGGGACAAGCATGTCAAAAAACAATTTTTCCGCAAAAAAAAATTTTTTCACAGCAATATTTATTGCGTGAGACCGATTTTAGTTTGCGGCTATTTCGTCTGTTTTAAATCGCGCGCCACGAAGTTGGGATTTCGTGACGTCACAATCCCAATCGGCTGCTATACTTCTCATTGGCTAAGAGTTTGATTGACAGCTTAGATTTTGGTTGTTAAACCTTTGTTATATGTTGCAATTTCCTTTTGAGCGGCATATTTTTACGTTTAAAGAATAACCCATGTGAGGAAAGTTACTATTCTTTACAAACGGTTTACAAAACGGGCACTTTTGTTTGGATTCATACCATAATAAACAAAAGCTTCGCCATTCTTTCATGGCCGCCGAAGTCTGCTCCCGCCTGTCTTGCCTACCTCGACTAGTCGTTTCGCCGAAGTGATCAATGTTTCGTGCTGACACAGGTGCTTGAGTGAGACTTCTTGAAGTGAAGTAGTGTGTGTTTAGCAGCTGTCGCAGGTGTTAGGTGTGGAAGCGACGCGGGGTTTTGGCTTTCATAGCGCGGTTCTTTCGTTTTCCTCTTTGCTTGCTTAGCGTGCTTTTTTTTCTTTTTTTGCTTGCTTGCTTGCACGTTCAGTCTAAACGTGTGATCTAAAAACGGACAAGTCTCGGTGTAGTCACACAGTGTCTGCCCGTTCAGTTGGTTCCCCAGTCTGGGGTATCTTTCAGAAACATATGCCGGCTAGCCTGCCTTGTGACTTTACCTCATTTATTTTCCGCTACCATTAGCCCGTGGGTGCATTGCGGGAAGGAATATTGTACGCCGTAGATATACAGTTCGCATCTCCTCAGTGTATATGTATGTCTCCTCTACTCTGTTCGCCTCTGAGCTGATGGTGCAGTGAAAGCTACATGTTTGGACCAGTCATACGACTCTCTTTTTCCGGGGGATCAAGCTCCTGCCTGTGCCGACACATGGAAAGCGAGGTCAGGTGATAAAAGGGGGGGTGGTTTATTGGCCTGGCAAGCGCGTAGCTCTCACCGCACTGTTTGCTCGAAGACAAATGGAGTTTAACCTTCGTCTGTGCTCCGACTCGCATTTACCGCGACTTCGCTTCTCTGTAAAGCAAGGTTGCAAGAAAAAACAATGTAATGCTGCTAGAGACGCGAGAGGTGCTGCTCTATTGAAAGGGACTCGTGTGTTACGGGTTTTCTAGTTTTTCATGGCTACTTTTTGTTGTGCCAATTTTTGAAGCCTCTTATTCCTCACCTTATCCTGCTGTGTACTTGGCCTAAAAATGTTCAGGGCCGAAAAAAAATGATTGTTTTCTTTTCTGTTCTGTTCCCCAGGCAAGGGTTACCCCTGCCTCTGCCATCAGGGGGTTGGGCCGGGGGAGGCCTCTCGGAAATGGTGCAGATTGGGTAAGTTGCAAGAAGCAAAAGTGTGCAGGCGAGCTGGTTAGGAAACATCGTGACCTCAACGTGTCTCAGGGTTTTGATTATGACTTTCGGGAAGCCTTCTATGGGATGGACACACGCTCGCAGTCGGTACAAGGTTTATAATATGACTTTTGTCACTTTAGAGCGTCCTCGTTTTCTGTCCGTGCCTGCCAGACAACTTTTGTTTGCGACAGAGGCTGGGCTTAGGAAGGCATAGATTTTCGCTGTGGATGTGTTTTCGTGGCTGTCGTGTTTAGACCAGTTTTTAATACAGTATGCATTTTAATGGAAGTGACGTTGGGATTCGTTTTGCATCGCCGTGCAGTCGTCGGCTAAATTTAGCAGGATGCCACCGTGGGTTACTCGGTCACATGACTGGTGCCACTATGGGTCACGTCACTGCCTGACCACCTCAAGTGTGTGCATACGTAAGACCCCGGGCTATGAGGGTCACGTGACTCGTAATGCGAAGTCGCGGGGTCGTGCGACTTCGCTGCATCAACAACATTATTTGATCTAATAACTTCGAGCGTCGGGTCATGCTGCTAAATCACGTGACACCGCTACTTCACACCGTGACATCGCGTGCCGTCGGTCATGCTGCCGAGTTTTGCGATGGTACATCACTCTTGCGGTTTTCATGTGAGACGTTTGTGCGGGGGATCAAAGGAGGGCCCCAATTTGTTTTCTCTTCAGTAAATGTTCACCCTTCGGGCAGTGCTAATACTCTCTCTAGTTGCTCCTTTCCTTGCCTTTGGGCATTTAATTTTTGGCCAAAGTGGGGAACTCGTGCTAAGCAGCAGTGATGCGAACGAGTCCCTTTTTGAAAGTGGACTTAGTTTTGACAAAATGCGCCGCAAGACAAGGACAGAGCAAGTAAGACAACACAAGCGCTTCGTGTTGTCTTACTTGCTCTGTCCTTGTCTTGCGGTGCATTTTGTCAAAACTAAGTATGTACCCACTAGCCCATCTGTCACTATTAAAGTGGACTTGATCTAGCACTCGTTGGCTCCCACTTGTGATGCTTGCTCTTCTGGTGCTCGCTCTTATGGTGCTCACTCTTATGACAGGGTCACTTGTTACAGTCTCACACTTATGACAGTCTCACACTTACGGCAGTGTCACAATTATGACAGCCTCACACCTATTCCTGTCCTGCTTATATGTCCTGTTATAATGCGGATCCAGAGGAACCACCAGGTCCTTATCCAAGTCTTATCATGCTTTATGCCAGTTTTTACATATAAGAAACTGCTGATATTTCACACATTGGACAAAACGTCTCTCGTAGTTGGGGTGTGTTGTATCTGCTTATACTCCACATCACACTTGATGTACCGAGCTGTCAAAGCTGCTGCTCGCGTACGTGAGGGCCTGATCCTGTGGTTCGATTTGCACATGCTCTCGTGCAAGTAAAATGCTAAACGAAGCCACGTTCTCGCGCCAGTGGCTTTGACAGAGTTGTTTGCTAAGAATGAGACGGTGCATAGAACCATCTTCTTCAGGTTCGTGAAACAATAGTAATATTAAAAGTTCAACAGTAAATAAGAAACATTTCTTTTTTGTGTGTGTGTTTAGGCAGGAGGAACCAGCTCGTCGGATACGGACGACGACATGAACATTGTCCAAAAATTCCACAGGAATCAGCGGCCCAACCACCTTCAAGTCTTCTCCCAGGGTTTGAACTTAAACAGTGAGTGCGCCGCCCGAGCTCTTTCTGTACTTTAGCAACGAGCCCGCCGGAAGCACCAATACTCGGTTGGCTCGCACTGAGGGTCGTGCGCTCGCGACGATTGCATTGGGCCTCTCCGGCGTTTCCCCACGAGCAAGGAAAACGTTCAGGGAAACGCAGAGAAAACGCTTGCGTACAAAACTAACTTGCTTTCCATCATATCTCATACTTGCGCGAATAATGCCATACCGGCTGAGCCTGTGCGGTCGAACGTTTACTTCGTCGCTGTGAGATCGGGCGAAGACGCACACTAGACGAGGGTGCTGCGTCGGCGTTCGGGTGGGCCTCGTTTCGACACGTCGAGTTGGCACCGTGCGGTCGTGATGGCGTTCCACGGTGGAAGACGAGATTGTGTTTGCAGGCCTCGAATTTTCTAGGTGGTCTTTTGGTACAGTGACTGACAGGGAAGGCACATTCGTACGCACTGTCTACAGTATAACCTTGTTACGACGGGTCTGGTTACAGAAGGCATTTGGTCATAACTCTACACTAACACGTAGCGCCACCACCACGCCGCTGTGGTTGCGCTGCCATCGACAGGGCGCATGCGCAGACGCTCCCCTTCGTGCGAATGTGGTTCCTGCGCTTGCGCAGTGCCCACACGTCGTGCGGAAACTGTGCTTTTGCCCACAGCTCGTGAGGGCTCCTTTGTAAACAGCGCGTTGGCCCATGGGATTCCGTGTTTCCTCAGTTTATTTTCTGTGAAATTCGGACGGTGTATTTTTGGAGTTTATGTTTCGCTGAAAACTTGGGATTTATCCCAGTTTATTTTTTATTTTTCTTCACTGTCCCGGTGTTTAATTGTACTTTGTTTCCAGTTTTTTTTAAGTTAAAAATGAAAATAAATTTCGTCCGGACACAAACGTGCCGTATTTGGCAGACTGTAGTCTGCACCCGGTGCGCAGTCCGCACGCCGTGTCTAGTCCAAGCGTAGAAATTATCGTACACAGCACAACTTGACAAATGCCGGCTGTATTGGTTCTCAAGGGAGCTTGTATCGTACGTAAATCAACATTAATATACTTCGTTATTCATAAAATCCTTCACGTCGTGTCGCGATGAACGATCTAAAAAAAACAGATCCTTTGCGCACCTGTAGATAGTCTGCATCGGGTAAAATTTAAACTTTTAAACATGTATAGTCTGGAAAACATAGCACACTAAATTCATAAGAACATCACCTGTATTGAATCGTATGTCTGCAGCTGCATTTGGCATTGCTGCCCTTAGCATTGGAAACGCTAACTGTCCTGCGACAAATCTTGCAGAGAAGCGTTGCTTAAATTTATGTTAATGCTTTGAGATAGACTACACTCCTGGACTTGGTCACTGGAAAGCAAGGAGGCTCCAGCTGCCCTGCCCCCTCCTAGGAAAGTATGGGCTCGTAGCTTTCACTGTCACAAGAACATGACCCCTCCTCCCTGTAAAACACAAAAATGCTACGATCCAAACTAAAAACCGGAGCGGCGACTTTTGTCGCAACCCATACGAACACAGACCCGTTGTCCTGAACAAACCTGGACGAGATAAATGGGAAACTCCCTTCTGTCGATAGACTGAGATTTTTAGGGGCGAAGCTCCTTAGGGTCTAGCCTTGTCCATCCGTCCGGCGTCCGTGCTCACATCGATTGCCATCCCATCTGTCTTCTTAAAAAAAGAAAAAATGTTTGCGCAGTCGACAGGATTCGAACTTGTGCGGGGAGACCCCAATGGATTTCTAGTCCATCGCCTTAACTCGGCCATGTGTCATCCATCTGTCTGTCATGGATGAAACGTTGCATGTAGCCGCTCAACGTCTATACAGGAGAGGGCACTGCGGTCAAATGCGCATATAATCGCGTTAAACTTTGCATGCATTGGCTCAATGTTTATAGACGAGAGGGCGCTGCGGTCAAATGCTCAAATGCGTATATAACTACGTTCCATACCACACATTTTCTTCCTGACATGGACCGTTGACTTAAGCGGTGGAGATGCTTTCGCATGACTTCTAGCGGATCCAAGCTGATCCGCTAGAAGAACCACTGGCTCTGCATTTCACCGACCATAAAGCAGTAATAATGAAGTCGAAATGCAACCCGGAACTCAGCACTACCTATGAGCAATAAAAAAAAATCAGCACCATCAGCACTACCTATGAATAATAAAATCAGTATCATCAGCACCACCAGAGCTTCGCCCCAATCAACATCATTCATCACGTGGAGATGTGATTTTTTTCAAAGGGAACTGGAATGGCCTCTCCTTGGTACCGCCGACGCTGTGCTCTTACAAGATTGATTTGTAAAACACCTCGTCATTTGCTTTTTATTTTGCCATTGTGACCTCGAAATTGTAGAGTTTTTCGGATAAAATTTGAATTGCCGAAAAGTTTACCGGCAAGTGTTTTTCGGAGTTTGGCGGATTTGTCCAAAAACGCAGAAAACCTGGTTGCAACATACTAATTTATTAAGTTTGTTTAGTCTTCCTATTCATGCCATTGAGCCAACTTTGCTTATGACAAGATCTGTTATACATACGTTTGTATATAATGAACCACGTTACGGATTCATAATGAAAAAAAACTTTCAGGCTTTCCACTGTGGTGAAGAAGGAAGAGCAGCGGAGCTGTAGCTTTTGTTCTCGTCGGTGGCTTTCCAGGCGAGCGATCTGCTCTTCTTTCGCAAGGGAATCTGAAGCGCCCGACGCTGTGGAACTTTAGGCGATAGCGGCCTCGCGGCGGTTGCGGAACCATTCACGCTGCTGCGCACATCGCCGCTCGTTCCGTTCCCGCTCTTCTTCCTCCGAAGAAATGTTGCCGCCATCTATGAGCGACGCCAGCAACCAGTTGTCTGGTTCCCTAGGCTGGAAAGGTTGCCGCGATTTATGAGCGACAGCGGCAAGCAGACAACCGGCAAACACAACACTCTGAACAGCTACCGCCATCTATGAGCGACGGTGGCAACCAGAGTGTTGTGTCGACATTTGTTTGGTACCGGACACGATCCTGGAGAAACTAGCTCTTAACAGCTCCGCTATAAAACAGTGCGAAGCACAAGGGCACAGCGGAGAGAAGTACATACTGGACAAGGTGCTTTGTCCTGTATGTATTTCTCTCCTCTTTGTCCTTGTGTTTTGCTTTGTTTTTTACCATGTACACCATGTCTGTGTTTCGCGCTGTTTTTCATCATAAACGTTTACGAACTAGCCCAACCGTCCATTCTTGTACATTAAGGAGTTTGTAAGTGGTTCGTCACTCGTTATAGCGGACCCTTCGACGGCAGTAATTATTTCGGACATTATGCGACTTTGATTCGGTGGTGGTGGCAATCATTTTGCAGACTGCTGTCATTGCGCTCGATGCCTTACAAGCCTCTTGTGGCCCAAAGCGCGCAGGAATAATGATTATTAGTGCAGCTCAATAAAAAATTGTGACGTTTACAACACCCTGTAACGCCGAATTAGAGCGCAGCTCTTGAGGAGGAGGAGGAGGGAAGGGTACTGAGGGGAGGGTATACCCCTCCTCCTCACCTCCTCATCCTCCTTGCTACTCCTCCTCCCCTCTTCCTCCTCCTTCACCTCCTCCTCCCCTCTTCCTTCAAGCTCCTCCTCCCCCTCCCTCCCCTCCTCTGCCTCATCCCCTCCTCCCTCTGCCCCTCATCCTCCCTCCTCCTCCCTCCTCCTCTTCCCCGTGCGTTGCATCATGGGAAATGACCCATAATGTACTGCGCAAGACCCTTGTGACGTCACGAGTAACGTCACGGGGGTCCCGCGCAGTGCATTATGGGACATTTCCCATAATGCACTGCGCGGTTACGGCGACGCCGACGCCGCTCAAGCTGGAAACGGGCGCCTAAGAGCTGCACTCTGAAAATCACCACCTTTCAAAGTTCAGAAGTTTCATTCAGTAAACCAGTTCTTTTCTAAAATCCATGCACATTTCGTCGGTCTCGCTGGTTAGAACGAACTCCAGTCATAGTCCGCGCCAAAGTTCATAGTAAAGGCTCGTTCACACACGTCGGTTGCATGCGACTGCGTCCGTTGCAACCGGAGCGACCGGAACGACCGTTCTGCGCCGCGCGTACACACACCTGCAACCAGTGCAACAAGCGCAGCGGGTCGTCAGCACGGTGACCGCTTCTACGTCGCAGTCAGCTGTTTCAGCGGCGCCTTGTTAAAAGGGGATGCACTGCCACTCAATGCCGTAACATAATATAGATAGACAGTTTTCTATAGCCTAAAGCTTTATTATTATTATTTTTTTTTCATGATAGGCTTGCAGGGTACAGTGGATGAAAAAAAAAAAGAAAAGAAAAAGATGCAGTACGCTGTCTTGGACGATAAAGACTCTAATACACGACTTTGCCAATAGTACAAATCTCGCCACACGCCTTTTCTACGATTATAATAGACAATGTAATCTCGGCAGCGATATAGCAACGTAAAAATATGATTTTGTGATCAGATAGATGTTGCGAGCGTTCAGGATTGCTAACACTAATCACTTTTCGCCGGTGATGAAAACGCATGAAAATTCGCATCTTTTATACGGTACGTGCCAGTAATACCTTAAACTTGAGCACACGCATGAAATTCGCCAAATAAGAAATCCAGGCGATGTTCGAGGACACAAATGCTTAGGAAGCACCACTGTAGTCGAAGTAAACAAACACAACGGCACGGGCATTTCTGCTGTCTTGAGAGGTGGATCTTCCCTTCTAGTACGTGCTGGGTTATCATAGCGACACACAACGAAAATTCACAGTCAAGGGTAGCGCTTTTACGCGGAACGATGAGCTTTCACCACGCCGTCCACGTCGACGATCACCACTGACGCCATGTTTGCAGCTAGAAGGAGCCGGCCCGCGACCGGCTTGCAACGCTTGCGACCAGTTCTCCTCGACCTGTGATTGGTCTGTCGTTGCAGTTGTTTCCAACGCAGCGGGGAAAGTTGGGCTCGCTCCAACTCCTTGCGTCGTGAACAACACGTGCGGGGGTCCCTCCGTCGCTATGGCAACTGACGGTTGGAGACCCTTGCAACGGTCGTTTCGGTCGTTCCAGTCGTTCCGGTCGCTACGGACGCACGTGTGTGAACGGGCCTTAAGAGTATCTGCGTTCTACACACTTTTACAAGGGTCCAAAATCTCAATCACTATCAGGGTCTGCCATAGTGAGTTTACACTGTATAGGGTCAGGCACGTATTCAGGGGGGGGCCCATGGGGCCAGGCCCCCCCCCCCGAAATCTTCCTATTTGCTGGTACCCACTCTCCAAGCTGTAGAGTTTCATTTATTAGCGCCCTCACTAAAGTTGAACACACTGTTTGGTTTCTCTGGTGCTCCTTAGCTCGTGGAAGAATAAGACCTCCACATTCAAGGCCCTCGAATCCCAGGCCCACCAAAGCCAAGCGCTCGGAGAACCCTCAAGGCGTCGGGCAGCGCACCGAAAATGGCTGGAAGGTTTGTGGGATGTTTCGAATGTTTCTTGGTGCTGGGTTGCGTCGGCGTGTCTGTTGGGGGCGTTTCTGTGACTCGATTTCTTATGGGATTGTTTATCTTGTGGGTTGAAGGGAGACAGTACGAGACTTGCCTCAAAGATACCTCTAAAGTGGTCGGGTGTTCATCATGTGCAAATGCAATGTACGAAGTTTCTATAAAAACTGGAAAATACTTTCTGGCCGTCACCCTGTGTGACAGGGTACAGATGAACTGCAGGGAGAAGCCTGCACACAAACAAGAAACGATCTACAGAAAGACCATGCCTGACGCACCGTGACAACTCGCACCTGTCGAAAAGAAGCAACAATGCCAGATACCCAAAAACGTTGGGTGGAGACGAGTTTTCGTGCATACAATTTCTAGTCAATTTTATGTTGTGTGTGCAACCTCCGAACGTCAGCCGTCAAAAACGGCTACCGCAAAGCCGCGCAGAGGTTCCGATTGAGATAGGCCGCTACGGAGCTAGGCCGCTACGAAATGAAATGAAACACTTGGCACCTTAGCTAACGTGCAATGGGGTGGATATAAATTATGAAGCGAATCACAAAACAAATAAAGACACTCTTGCTTCCTGCCGCTCTGTCCGGCTCTGTTTACCTCTCTTAGCCACCCTTTTCGGACGCCGCTTTCTTTTGGAAAGACGTAAAATCCTGTCTTTTTGCCTGGTGCTGTTATCGTGGCACCCTGGCACACAACGGGCAAAGCCACCCATTGAAAACTGCGAATAAAACACCCAATTAAAAATCTCGCGCAAACCCGAAAATTTTTAAACGCCAGGCACGCATTGCTCATTGTCTTGACCGCAAAAACGGGAGAACTTCAGGTACCAGAATGCGCCGCGGCAGCTGTGGCGTCGCAAAGCTTTAGGTGAGATGGGTCTATTGCAGGAAACAACTTTTCCTGCAGTAGTTTTCTTCATGGTCCCTGATTTGCCTCAAAATTGGCCAAACACACCAACAAACATCGCTGAACCAGTTACCCAATTATTAGGCCAAAAATTTTTTTACAATTTTGGTCCGGACCAATTTTTTTTTTTTTTTTACAAAGTTTTTGTTAGCAATGAAGAAGTGATTTTAGCAGCCTGCAGGATTCCAATTTTTGGACTGGAGAACCTGTTCCCAACCAATTACGGACAGTTTCATTGCGTTAAATTAATGCTTTTGAAGCTCGCACCAGCACCTGTGCAGATGCACTGAGCAAATGCTCAACATAATCTGTTTTTTGGACTGCCTGAAAATAATCTTGCCTTAAAATCACGTGAGGGTGCCCACCCAAAATGAAGAGATAAATGGTGAGAAACATGAGGTGGGCTATCTTTAAACATGGGGCAGCGAAACTTTATAAAAAAATATAGTGATAACACAGGGGCACCTGTTACAAACCACGTGACACGGTAACTGACACCTCAGATCACGGACACGGCGAATTAGAGTTTTATAATGCGACAAACACGCGGGAATTCGCTGCAACTTCCATGTCACAGGAAAGGATACCGCAGACCGTGCAGCAGGTTGGTGTTTCATGGTGCAATAAACACTCGGAAACCGGCTAATCTTGCGTGCCATGGGAATTGATGTCTCGCGTGCGGATCAGAGACAAAAAAAAATGTGGGAACACGCTACAAACTCTCATGTCTCAGGAACCGGTATTGCGCGCACAGATGGCAGACAAAAATGCGGGAACCCGCTCGTCACGTACCGGTACCGCAGATCGCGTGGTCGACGCAATTCCCATCGGACATTGCACGACGTCCGACGGGCAATGTTTTGGAATTTTCATGTTACGAATATTTAGCCAGAAAAAAGGGACAGGCAATCTCTGGGGGGGGATGCCCTTACAGGATTTTACAGTAGTTTGGCTAGCTCAAGAAGAATGCCCAAGTGCCCGCAACTCTTCCAAGATTTCCGTGCCCTTCTTTCAGAGTGATGTCCCCTCCGAATGCTCGCATCGGAATCGGGTCGCGCAGACCACGGAACAAGCGGTCCACTCAAACCCGGAGCGGCCGGCCACCAAGGAACCTCAGTTCCGGGCAAAGAAGACCGGTCCTCTGCCATCTAAGGCCACGAACAAGAAGCCGTCTTTCAATCTGGCCGAGTTCGTCGGCGCAGATAGCCTGGAATGTGGAGCATCGTGGGCCAATGCCAGGGAGTCTCACTCCGGGAGCTCCGAGGACGACAGCACCGATCTCAGCGACGAAGAAGGCGTGACGGCGGCGGAGAAGCGTCACATTGGCTTGGAGATGTGCGGTATGTGTGCCTGCAGACCTACGTCACCTAGACGACGAGGTCGAGAGTAGGGATGCCGCAAACTTTTTTCGAACCGAAGTTTCGATGATCGAATCAAGCGGTTCGAAAGGTTCGAAAGATTTCGAATTTTCGAACTTTCTATATCATAAAATTCGACGGAAGTCGAATTTTCGAACTTGTTAAAGTAAGAAGTTCGACGCTTTTCGAACCGTCGAACTTATTAGGCTAAAAGATTCAATCCTTTTCGAACTTTTGAACTTATCACGCTGAAAAATGCGATGCTTGTCGAACTTTCGAACTTGATGGACCAAAAAATCGATAATTTTCGAACTTTCGAACTTCTTGCTCTAAAAAGTTCAAAGCTTTTCGAACTTTCGAAATTCCTACGCTAAGGAATTCGACTATTTTCGAACTTTCAAACTTATTTATCAAGAGAATTCGAAAAGTTTCGAACTTTCGAATTCTGAAAAGTCAAAAGTTCGACGAACTTCGAAAGACCGGCGGACGGTTTCATTTGAATTCAAGTAGTGAGGTACATTCGTAATTTTTTTTTCTCTCGATTTTTACATGCGGTGCTGCATTCTTTACGAAAGACGATGCCATTGGCATGCTTAGTTTTAAAGAAATAAATTTCTGAAGGGGCGAGGAAAGACGACGGGTTTTTGACGATTGTCGTTTGTGCCATATTTGAAGCGCGCTATAGCCGAAGCTATTTATGGTAGAGATGTTAAACTTTTTAAGAATGATCTATGTATAGCCTAGGTAAGTGTCGTCTTAAGATGTGATTATTCTTATTCAAGGTGAGTTTCGAAGAAATGTCCAAACATGTATCTACTTGCAATTATGCCCTAAACTTGGTATTTATTTTTGTCTAAGTTGTTTGAGGTGTCCCATTAAATTTACACCACAGACAGTACATATCATTGCTATCTGCAGGATACAAAATAATATATTTATTTTTTTTTTCACGTTAAAACTCATGGGAGAAGATTTCTAATATATTGTTCCACAAAAATAAAGAAAACATTTTTTTTTTTTTCGTTTCACGTTCCTGGGACGTGTTTCTTTTACCCTGTGCACATTTTGGTACGAGAAACTTGTTTCGAAGTTCTGAGCCTCTGAATATGCAAGAATACAACACTTCCGGCGAATTCTTGATAGGTTTTTTTTCTTCAGCTTTTTATCCCCGCATTTATTGTTATGTTTATTTTTTTTTATTAATGGCACAGTTATTTATATCCGAAAGGCATAGCTTTGAACTTCCGAAACACTAAGCATGTGACAAGTAGTACCTTCTGACAACGAGGTTCCGACAATGACCATCTACACTAACTTTTATGCAGTGAAGAGCGACAGTAGCTATACATATGCATAAATAATTTCAGATTAAAATAAGCTCGACCACGCCCTCTTTCCCCGTATCGTTTTCTTTAACAGTCCGAAACATCCGGAAGGGAAGGAAGGAGGGCTGGAGCCCCCCCCCCCGTTTTTCCTCTTCCGACGCCACTTGTATGGTAGAGAACGCCTCTCGACCTCG
Source organism: Ixodes persulcatus (assembly GCA_013358835.2). NCBI lineage: Eukaryota > Metazoa > Arthropoda > Arachnida > Ixodida > Ixodidae > Ixodes > Ixodes persulcatus. The sequence goes on along the minus strand of JABSTQ010010665.1, from coordinate 191,534 downwards.
AGTTGTGTCGGCTTCTGTGCTCTTTGCGAGGCGATTCCTCCGTCCCGGAAAATAAACCTCCAGGACAGTTACAAACTTAACTTACACTATGCCAGCGTCACTCAGGCGGCGTTCGATCGGATTACTACCAGCGTGCAAAGGGTGGGGAGGTAGTTTGCCAGGTCTCTTCGAGGTTTTTCTGAGCCTCAACCTCCCGCCCGCCCCTGGCCGTTTCGAACTGGATGAGTATCGTAAAACAGTGCGTTCGTGCATCACGCGGTAGCGTGATGCACGTTAAAGACCCCCTCCCCCCCCCCCAGGCTGGCGGCTCCAATTACTGATCTATGGTCACACGTCACTCTGCACTGGCAAATATTCCAGCACATTCGGGACACTCGTTTTCTCATTTAATTGCCTGACCCACTTCGCGGAGTCTTAATATCACACCCTAACTTTTCTAAACCTGATCTCGTGAAAACCAGTGAGTCGTGAAAACGTTATTTGAAACTGATACTGTGGAGGAACATGAAAACCGGACTTCGAACTTTGAAAACTCTGACTTAAAATAAATTCGAAATCTTCGATTTTTTTTTTTTTTTTCGAGTTTAGCGTTAAAAGAGAATCGAAACCTTCAAACTTTTCGAACTTTATATAAAAAGAAATTCGAAATCTTCGAATTGTTCGAACTTTATGTCTATTAAAATTCGAAGCGTTCGAAATTTTTGAATTTTATATCCAAAGAATTTCGAAATCTTCGAATTTTTCGAACTTCAGATTCCAAGAAATTCGATTTTTTCGAATATCTCGAATTTCAAGTAAGGAGAGTTCGAAATCTTCGAATTTATCGAACCTCAAGTAAAAAAATATTCGAAATATTCGAACTCGAAATTTTAGAAACCGTGAAAGCGTCGAACCTTTCGATTTCGAAACTCCACTGTGATCGAAAGTTGCGAATTTTTTAATTCGAACCTCGGTCGATACGAAAATATCGAAATTTTTCGAAATCGAACCTCAGTTCACTTCGAAAATATCGAAACCTTTCGAAATCGAACCTAAGGTGGTTCGCGACATTCCTAGTCGAGAGTCCGCACCGGTGCAGACTTTTGCTACCGATAGAGCTATACTTCGTTTCGCCTCTAGTTCAGACGCAGCCGACGCCGCGAGCAGACGGGACCGATCGGACGGCGTCTAAGGCGCACCATCGTGGCGTTCGTCGTGTTTCTGTACCAATCATAAACGGAAAAGACCTGGTGAATTGTGCTTTTGACGTTGCTCGATCAGTCCCATTGCCTTGTAGCGTTGGGTGCGTCCGGACGCTGAAACGAAGTATAAAATATTTTGGGTTAAAATTTCTAGATGACATTTATAACAATAAACTAACGATAAATAGGGATCTGTTTTTACAGGAACCGTTTTATATATCGGGAAAAGCGGACCACCCGAACAAAATCTAACTGTGCTCCTGTCACGCTGATGCGTCTGCTTTTTCTTTTTTCCCAGAGAACTGAGGAGTGGAGTATTCTTGACAAATTTTCTAAATAGTGTTTTAAAATGTACTTTGGTTTGTGTTTTATTGATGGTGCTTTTATTTTTCCAGTTGTTGTCGATAGTGCTTCTTATGTTCCAGCTGTGCCAATAGATTCTTTTTCTTCTAATTCCAGCGATGTGCTCATGAATACTTTTTTATAGGGGAGTTTTTATACTAGGTATGTTTTGATAAATTTTATATATATATATATATATATATATATATATATATATATATATATTCTTAGGATGTATTATGAATGTTTGGTAAAACCCGCTCCCTGCTAAAAAGCCTTGCGGCAATGTGGGCTTCTTTGTTAATAAAGGGTACCTGTAGTAGTAACAAAAGGTTTCTACAACGGCGGTGACGGTCTCAAATCGGGGGATGTCCCACAATTCTGCGGCCGTGCTCCTGACATTTAAACTGGGTACCTTGCCACGGGACAATTCGCCAAAACGTCCGTCGTGCCAACGATCGCTACGTTGTCTCTCACAAAGACGGAAGAGAAGATGCACATATTCGAGTAGGACGGAGCCCAAGAGCATTTATTAGACACTCTTGAACCCTTTGATGGTCGTCGCTACACATATGTCGCAGTGATTACAGATTTGAAAGTGCCCACCTAGATGTAAAACTGAGCACACCACAGGACGTGTTGCAATTTGTTATGTCTTTGGTGAACCATGAACGTTATATTCACACAATGTTTAACTTTGCTGGGCTATTTCTAGTTTTTAAATCGGACGCTTCGCGCACGTGATGCTCACTTGGCATACCAGATGCTCTGGCGGCAGTGCCAATGGGAGCACAGGCTTTCCACATTCTGAATTCCAATGCTTTTCGGAATTAAAGGGCAACTCCGCTTCATTTTTGTTTTTGAAAATACAATGCAGTCCTCTTCAGTATCACCTTGGGAAGACCAGATAAAATATTACAACCTTGTTCTGTCTAAATGAACGGTCCAGCAAACTTTGGAAAGTGCCAAGTTGCTTAAATCGGCTGACTCTAGTGTGCGAATTGAGGCGCAACCAACAGTGCGGTCAAAGCTAAGGTGGTGACCAACATTGAGCTAAATGTCATCACCATTGCCCCCTTATGCTTGTTTGTACTTCTCCGGGCGTGCGTAACGGGTGACTTCAGCAATGTTACCTCTCGGTGCTCAGCGGTGTCCGCTTGACTGGTGTAACGCGCCTGCGCAGCCCGCTTCTTGGGAGCTGTCTGGCTGTCCCGCCATTTCCTTCGTCACAACGGCCGTCGTCGGCTCACCGTTTCTGATTATTGTCTCTTGGAGTTTGGTTCGCACTATGTGCACAGACTGATGGTGCTGTTGTGCAGGCGTCGTCGAATGTCGTATACACCAAAACGTGGTAAAGAGTGCTGTGCAGACGACATTTGTGCCTGGCACACGCGCACCCCCAATCCCGTCTGTGGTTGCGTAGAGGATCAAGTGACATCTCGTACCATGTGATGGCCATGTTGTTGGCGGCCCGAGGCAAATGTTGCCAGGCAGAGCCAAAGTTTTGGTTTTGATTTCTGCTCATGTCAAAAGTAAGATTTCACAATATACATATTCCATTTTTTGCGAAGGAAATGACGTAGTGCCTTTTATTAGTGCTTTTTTAATGTAAAGTCACTCGTTATCCCGAAATTTCTGGAAGTGAGCGGATTGTGCCAATTTAGCATGAAATAAATTACTTTTTGGAAATTTTGTTTTCAAAGCTCCAGACATTCTGCTGAGTATCTAGTGAATAAAAGTGTTGGGTATTGCATTAGTTTCCTAATGATAGCTTTCCTAAGCAATGTCGGTGTGTTTCTGATAAAAACGACTATAATTTCTTTCACAATTCATGTACACAGATGAAACTTTGCACTGCATTCTGCCTTGCAACTGCCAGTATATACTGTAAATTTATTTTGTATTAAGCCAAAGGTTAAAAAGTTGACCTTTTTGGGTAGTGTCCTCTTTTAAGAGGTTTTAAGGCAGACGGTCCAAAGCAGTCGCGAATGTGTGAATAGGCCTCAACGTTGCGGGACCTGTAGAAAGCATGAGTTTCGTGCGCCTTTGGGACATGCAAATGGGGCTGCCAATTTCCCTTCTTTCTATCCATTGCAACAGACGTTGTGGAGCGGGCCACTTCCGCCGTCTCGACGTCGTCTCTCTCGGAATCCCCGGCGGAGGAGGCGGCGCCGGAGGGCCACCCCCTGCCTTGGACCTTCGAGATGGCCAATTTCCCGGAGTCTGTGACGCCCGAACAAGTCTCTGAAATCCTCGCACCGTTCTCGGAAGTGACGTCTGTCGTGCTGACTCCCGGCCCCGCTGGTGTGACTGCACGAGTCACGTGAGTTGCGGTTCCCAACTGCATAACTTTTCCCCCAGATGCCACAAAATTGCAGCGGATTTCACCCCAGTCTCCCGCGATGCGCTAGATTGTATTGTTGTCAGAAAAACAATGCTTCACGCTAAAAAGTTATCATATGCACAGCATCTTGACAAGTGCATCTTGACATCTTGTCGTCGACAAATTCTGTCACATCCCATCGTAGTGAATAATGTGGAAAAAACAAATCTTTGTATAGTCCGCACTTGTAGGTACAGTGCAACCCACTTAAAACGGTAATGAGAAAACTAAATTTCATTCATTATAACTAGTTATCGTTGTATCTGGGCTTGAAGCTGATTGTTCTGCAAACAGTTTCTAGACTAGAAACTAGGGGTGTGCGAATACCGAATAGTAGTTTTCGAATCGAATTAAGAAAAAAAAGCTGAATATCGAATCGAATATCGAATAGTGATTTTATTTGTAGGAATTTTTCAAAGTGTGCTGCGAATGAGATTATTATATGTGCAGAGTATGCGCCTGGTGCAGAATATGCATCTCGTACGGAACAAAAGATTAAATGTATAAAATATATATAAATTAAAAAGAAAAAAAGCAGCTGCTGATGGACGTTGGGTACTAAAGATCCAATTTGGTGGCGCAAACATAATCTATCTACCCTAGGCGTCACAAAAAAACCCTAAGTTACAGCCACGCGTGCCTTTTTTTCTCGTTAAAAGCAGGACCTAACACCGCGACTTGCTCTTTTTTTTTTATTTGTATACCGTAATATCCCGAGTCATCGCCCATCCCCGAGTCATCGCCCACCACAATTTTTGGGCCAATATAGATTTCTAAAAAAACACCGAGTCATCGCCCACCCCTTCAAATACCCCAACGTGGACTCCGCGATCTGCAAACACTCATCCTACCCAAATGACGCGGCCGCGGACCTTACAGTTGGAGGACGTCCGTGACAAAGTAAAACGGAGAGAAAGGCTCTCTCTTTGCTTACGCATTTTGCGCGTGAGCGACTCCGAAGTGGTAGTGTATCCATGCGAAAAGAAAACGATGAAGATAACAAAATAAAAGTTTGTTTTGCTTACGAAGATGTCGATCCGACAAAAAAAAAAGAATCGGAAAGATAACACAAGCATTAACCCAGTCAGGAATCGCGAGGTAAGCGTACGCCCCATATTTTGGGATGTAACCGCGGAGTGTAAGGTCAAAGTCTGTCTCCGCCGAAGTAAGGTCGCTGCAAACCCGCTCCTTCTCCCCGCACGTCGCGACCGCGGTTGTGCAATGTTTTAGACAAAGCCAACAGGTAAATAAAGCTTTTCTGGAACGCCCTACACAGACGTTAGTAGAGCGTCCCAAACCCCCATTGATAGCACGCCGTGCACGGACGCACGTATGTACGCAAAAAGCAAGGAAGTTGCGCAAGAGCTTGTGATTGACAAGGCGCCCGACTTGGCACGACGCCAAAGTATTTGCCACGCGATCGCCGGCTTTTCCGCTTTCCCAGCATCGCTCTTCGTCGCTTCTTTGGTCCGCTCGCTCGCTCGCTCGTTGCGCCTGGTTGGTTTTTCTATTTTCTTGCAGAATTTTCTTTCTTTTCTTCTTTTTTTTTACTATCTAGGAGAACATAGTGGTGACGTGTTTTCACGGAACAAACGTTCGTGCTCTATGCAGATCGGTGGTGTTCCTAGCGCGTATGCAAGCAACGGACTTCGGGGTAGTAAAACATTCTTTCGTGAGCATTTTTTCTCTAAAACAATAAAACTAAATCGAGTTTTGAGTTTAATGTATCTGTTGCGTAGCAGCGCTAGATACGGAGAGAAAACTGGGCGGCTTTCTCCGCTTCTATTAACTTTTTGTGCTCACCCACCGAGACATGGCCCACCCCACTTTTTCTATGAATTTCAGGCGGCAGGGGGGTGGGCGATGACTCGGGATATTACATCTCAGAAAAGGGGCATTTTGCGATATTTGGTCTCAATTTTAAGGAAGAAAAAAGGCACCCGGGATTTTATGTTATATAAAAATACAGATAGCTGTTACATCTGGGTAAACAAGCTTAAACAATATAATGTGAAGCAAGAAAAAAAACAACAACATGTGGTTAGGTTGTGCAAGTTACCGTCCAACTGCCACTATGCATTCATTCTTCCGTCCATCTATCCTGTTTTAGAGACCCTAGATTTGAAAGAGGGTGCAAGCAAAACTGAAACCACGGAGACGGCTCCTGCGCAGATTGGTCGTAAGTGTGCACGTGTTGTGTTTGTCGCGTGGAAAGAAGGCGAGCAAACCACTGATCTCTATTGTAGTTTGCTGGATCGCGGATCGGGAGCCCGTCGGTGTCGCCACCGGCAGCCATTGCTTGACACCAGGCAATACACGCGAGTCTATGGCAGAAACGCACAAAAGTAGGAATATTGAAGCATGTACGCTGTGCCCGCAGGTGAGCATTTAATGGTGTGCTGCGATCCTTATGTCGGGTGCTAGGAGATTGAATCGGTATTTGCCAGACGCTCGAACGCCGATTAAAAAAATCAAACGTACCGGAACACCTACGGCTGAGCTGGCAAGCTTGCTGTCGTAGTGGAGTAAACAAAGGAACTTGCCGTCAATATAGCCCTCGTTGGGGAAGCCCAAAAGTTGATGAATGACGAAGAAGTTCCATCTCGACAGCGGCTTTCCGGGAGTGAGCGAATTCCACGTAGCAAAGCCTTCGAGATTGTCGTCTGCTAAACCCAACTCAACGAAACTGCTGCCGACTTTGCGGTAACTCTAGGTAACCCTCGCCTCATTCAGCTGCACCACATTTTTCGCCCAGTGGAGTCACTCTCGATCACAAAATATTTATTTATAAAAACTGCGAGGGTTGTCAGTTTTAATGTTTGTATGCAAGCTTTTTGACGGGCTTATCGAAACGCAGCCAAAAAGTTTCAGTGCCGACAACAACATAGAAACGGGGGAAACGACACTTTTTCTGGTGTAGAAGTATGGGCTAGTTGGTATTTCATGATTAAAAATTAAAACAGCGCAGGGACACGGACAAGAACAAGAAGGTAGACGAACAAGGCGCTGACTTACAACTAAAGTTTATTTATTTATTTATTTATTTATTTATACTGTTAGCCCTATCACAGGGCCATTACAGGAGTGGAAGGTACAAACAATAAAAAGCAAAAAGATACAAGATGTCAATACACACAGTCATTTCGCTTGGTTTCATAAAAAAAAAATGCTGACACTTCATTGATAACTTCCCGTGCTGGCACGTAATCAAGACGATACACACGATACTCCTCAGTTACTCGCACATATCAAAACGTTTTCAATGCAGTGAAGGAAGGCCGTAATGGATGCTGATGTCACCGTTTCACTCGGCAGTTTATTCCATTCCCTGACGGCTCTTGGAAAAAAACTAAATTTAAAGCAATCGTTTTTCACAGAATATTCTCTAATGTATAAACTATGCCGGTGCCTTGATTTTTCGTCTTTAAGGACTTGGAAATAATTATCTTTGTTTATTTTTACATAATAATAAGTAAGAAAATAAATTTTAATCTTTCAAAATGCGTCCGAGACTCGAGGGCTGGAAGATTAGCCATTTGACAGAGCTCAGTAGGAGAATGATCGCGCCGGTATTTGTTATAAATGAACCTAGCAGCTAAGCGCTGAACTTTTTCTTATTTAAATGCATTTGTGATGGTATGTGGATCCCATGTTATTTTGGCGTACTCTATGACTGGCCTAACAAGGGCCTTATAGGCGAGGCTTTTTACGTCCGTTGAGGCATACGAAAAGTTTCTTCTTAGGTACCATAGCGATCTATTGGCTTTTGCAGACACTATGTCTATATGAGCATTCCAACGTAAATCTGAAGTGAATGTTAAGCCTAAGTACTTGTGCTCAGTTACCCTTGCGAGTTCATGCTCGTTGATACAGTAGTCGTACCCCAGAAATTGTTTTTTCCTCGTAACTGTCATAAAGACTGATTTTCCTGGATTTAAAACCATTTGCCAATCTTGACACAATTTGTTAATATTTTGTAGATTTCTATTTAATTCGGCCTGATCATCTGGTGTTCTAATTTCATTATATATCACGCAGTCATCTGCAAACAATCGTATTGGCACGTTAATGACATTGTGGAGGTCATTTATAAAGATTAGAAATAACAGCGGACCCAAAACACTTCCCTGTGGCACCCCAGAAAGGACTAGAGCAAAACTTGATGTACGACCACCGGTCTCAACAAACTGCACTCGAGAAGATAGATAAGAACGAAACCATTGTGTTATGCTTCTGTTTTTAAATATTTTGTTAAGTTTTAGTAATAACTTCTGATGAGACACTTTATCAAAAGCCTTAGCGAAGTCTAAGAATACTATGTCAGTCTGACCGCGATGATTAATTGTTTGGGCTAGCTCGTGAACAGTTTCGATCAGCTGGGTTGTAGTAGAAAGGCCCTTTCTAAACCCGTGCTGCGATTTATAAAAGAAATCATTGCTATCTAGATAATTGAGAAGATGTTTTGATACAATATGTTCGAGCATTTTGGAGCATGTGCTGGTAAGAGATATGGGGCGATAATTTCTTACATCAGAAGTAGTACCACTTTTGTGTATAGGAATAATTTTAGCACATTTCCATGCAGTTGGTAACAAACCCTCCAAGAGGGATGATTGGAAAATAATGGTTAAATATTTGGCAACCCATTCACAGTACCTTCTTAAAAATGCATTGGGGATTCCGTCAGGTCCGGGACTCTTCTTTATGTCTATATTAAGTAGTAGGTTTAGGACTCCTTGTTCATTTACTTCAATATTGTTCATCGGGGGGTAATTAGTGATGTCATCATTCCTCGGCACAACTCCGTTATCCAGAGTGAACACCGACGAAAAAAATGAGTTGAAGTCATCAGCTCGCCTGAGAGCATTTTCACACCTGTAATCATTTTTGGCGTTTGCCTGAGGATTTACATAGCGCCAGAATTTACCCGGTGCCTTCCTAAGGAAGTTTTTCAACGTGACGTTGTGAAACTTCGCCTTTAAAGACCCTATAAGCTGTTTTAAGTTCCTGCTCATGTTCTGGATATTTATCTTTTTACTAGCATCCGCGTTCCGCGAATATGCCTTTCTGGCACGGCCTAGTCTTCTCTTTGCATGCACGACCTCCCTTGTAATCCAAGGGTTTTTCTTTTTAGTATTTTTGGTGTACTTGGGAATAAACTGCCGAATACAAAGTGCCGTCACATCCGAGAAGTGATTCCACAGCGCCTGAGTGCCAGCACGTGACCGATAAAGCATCTGAAAATCATCAAACGAACCTTCCAAACAATCCAAAATGCTCACGTCATCCGCGGCTTTAAAATTGAGAAACATTTTTCGCGACTGATTAGCATCAACGTCGGCTCTCATGTTCAAAGTCAGCATTACCATCTTGTGGTCAGATAAACCTTCGAAAGTTTCACAGTTAGACATGTTTGAAATCATGTTGGTAGAAATAAAGATTAGATCCAGTACCGTCGACGTCGTTAAGGTTACTCTTGTATAGTCCGTTACAACCTGCGTCAGACCGTAGCAAAATGCAAGTTCCAGCAATTGGTCACAAATGGAAACGTCAGCCTGTCCAGGAGTAAGTGTCTGCCAATCAATACCGGGTAGATTAAAGTCCCCCAAGAATATGACATTCTTTTCACGATGCAGTTCTAAATCCATGTAGTTGCGCAACTTCAAGATAGTGTCTATAGATGAGTTAGGGGGTCTGTAAAAAGCTCCGATGACTACCAGATGACCATTCAGCTTAGTCTTCCCCCATATCATTTCAAGTTCATCGACAACTTCTAGTACCGTGAATACTATATCATTTTTAATGAGCAGTGCTACTCCCCCTCCACGCCCAGCTCTATCTTTTCGCACTATAGTGTAATTTGGAGGCGTAACTTCAGAGTCCAAAATATCTTTGTGCAGCCGTGTCTCGGTAATCACGACAACGTCAGGCTCGTGTTCTAGCACAATACATTCAACCATAGTAGCTTTATTCAGAATACTCCTAGCGTTAACGTTTATTATCTTGAAGTCCATCGGTGCACTCTGGTGCAGTCAGTTACTATTAGCCTCACCGAAACTGGATGCTCCCGGCGACACAGGATACCTTGCCTTTCTATTTTCGTCCCACGCGTACATTGTATCGTTTACTTTTAATTTGTCATAGATCAATTTTACCTTTGCCCCCCGTCTTTTCTCCTCGATAGCAGAACTCCATAAGTTTTTCCTAATTTCATTAATCCGTTTGGAGAAATCTTTATTAATGCTGTATGCGGTACCTTTTAGTTTGACACAGTTTTTCAGAATTGTGACTTTGTCCCGAAAATCCGCAAGCTTAACAATAACCGGTCGATTTCCTCGCGGAAACTTTCTGCCTATTCTGTGTATTCTTTCAATGGAGTCAATTTTCACGTTTAGTTTATCACCGGACACATGATCAACCACAATTTTCGCTAGCGTATCCTCACTCTCCAGTGGTTCTTCCTTGATTCCTCTGATGATAAGGTTATTTTTCCGCCCCCGATTTTCTAGGTCATCGACTTGTCTAGACAGATTATACATTTCGTCATCCCGACCGGTGAAAGCACTTTCCAACCTGGCAAGTTTGTTACTGGTTTCGTCCACGCACTCCAGTTTTTTCTCAATCTCCGACAGCCTGTTCTGCACAATTAAGCAGTTGGATTCTGAGGAATTTTGTTTTTCTTGGATTTCGGTAATTCTCTTTAAGATGTCATTTTGAGTCTGAAGTATTTGCGCCAGTATCTCATCTGTGACTGGACCGGGGTTTTCCTCGACATCTCCGGATAGCTTCAGCAACAGACTTGCCATTGACAGACAATCGCTTGCACATTGCAGGAGGATTTGTGGACACGGCAACACTAAAATACATAGATGGTCACTACGAAATTCATATTTACGATCACCAACCTGCGTGATTGTTGGAAGCAGGTTAGGCATAGTCACGGCGTGGTTGCCGTGTCCACTGAAGTGTGCAGGCATGGGCGTTGCTTTTATATGCAGCAGCTGGCAGGAATCTTGATCGTTGTGTGACGTCACCGTGCTCCTAGCATATGCGCGGTAGGTCTTGTCCACGTGCAGCGGTTGTGATGCTGCGCCTTGATCGACCGGCGAGTGATCGCCAATAATCCATAATCTGCCAGTCACTGATGTCATCCGTACGTCCGATATGATGCAGAGGCAACCGAGTACCTGCGTGATTGTTGGAAGCAGGTTAGGCATAGTCACGGCGTGGTTGCCGTGTCCACTGACTCATGAAAGCTCCCGTCTTCGACAAGTGTGAAGTGATTAGGAAAAATAAAGACAAACTCACTCGAGAGATCATTGATCAAGTGTACTCCGCAATCTCCGCAGCAGCCCGTAGCCCAGCGCCTTGACTCCTCTTATTGGTCGTAAACCTGGGTAACCGTGTAACGGTTTTAGGTCAAGCATTCTTTTATTCCTTCCCGAAAAAAATCGGGTCTCTTATATTTTTAAAAGTTAGTATTACTGGTGTAATTACTTTGTTTTAGAACGATTACTTTTACATGGCGTTCTGTAGCAAGAAGTCAGAAACATAAAAAGTGTTAAAGGGGCACTCAAGCGGTTTTTGGGGAAGCTACTTTTTGGTGCGATGGCGTTGAGGAAGTGTCAGTGAATGAGTATCTTCAGTTTTAGAAGGCAGAACCGCCTATAAATCACGCAGGAATAAAATACGTGCGGGCTCTTTTCTGTTCCTGCGCCGACCAATGAAATGTATGAAAATTTTGGCGGCCTTTCTTTCCCCGCTGCGTTGGAAACAACCGCAACGACAGACCAATCACAGGTCGAGGAGAACTGGCTGCGCGCGTTGCATGCCGGTCGTGCCGGTCGCGGGCCGGCTCCTTCTATCGGCGAACATGGCGTTGGTGGTGATCGTTGGCGTGGTCGGCGTGGTGGAAGCTGATCGTTCCGCGTAAAAGCGCTATCCTTGACTGTGAATTCTCGTCGTGTGTCGCTATGATAACCCAGCACGTACTAGAAGGGAAGATCCACCTACTCGTGCGGCGATGTCGTGGCGGCACTCTCAAGACAGCAGAAACGCCCGTGCCGTCGTGTTTGTTTACTTCGACTACAGTGGTGCTTTCTAAGCATTTGTGTCCTCGAACATCGCCCGGATTTCTCATTTGGCGCATTTCATGCGTGTGCTCAAGTTCAAGGTATTTCTGGCACGTACCGTATAAAGGATGCGAATTTTCACGCGTTTTCATCACCGGAGAAAAGTGATTAGTGTTAGCAATCCTGAACGCTCGCAACGTTTATCTGATCACGAAATCATATTTCTACGTTGCTATATCGCTGCTAAGATTACATCGTCTTTTATAATCGTAGAAAAAGCGTGTGGCGATATTTGTACTATTGGCAAAGTCGTGTATTAGAGTTGTGATCGTCCAAGACGGCTTACTGAATCTTTTTCTTTCATCCACTGTACCCTGCAAGCCTATCATGAAAAAAAGAAATAAAGCTTTAGGCTATAGAAAACTGTATGTCTATATTCTGTTACGGCATTGAGTGGCAGTGCGTCCCCTTTTTAGAGGCGCCGCTGAAATAGCTGACGGCGGCGTAGAAGCGGTCGCCGTGCTGACGACCCGCTGCGCTTGTTGCACTGGTTGTAGGTGTGTGTACGCGCGGCGCAGAGCGGTCGTTCCGGTTGCAACGGACGCAGTTGTAGGTAACGCGCTCATTGCACATGTCTGAACCAGCCTCCTCCCGAGGCGAAAGTCAACGTGGCGACATCGTTTGACATCACGTACCAGAGGTTACGCTGCGGTGCCAAACGTTGGTTTGGTTACGACTTGCCCCAACCGCAAATCGAAGAACACCCGAAAAGGCCTGCGTTTCGTCGTCCTCGGAACCCGAACACGACCCCGAAGCGCTGCTATCGTCCACATCGCACGTCGGAGTGTCGTCATAGGAAATCATCCCCAGGTCGGCTGTCTGCCGAAGAATTTCAACCTCTAACGGCGTCAGGTCCTCGAGCCGCTCGAGCGTAGATAACTCCGCCATGATCGAAGGATCGAAGCTCGAATGACAAAAAAGTTTGGCCGATGCGGCTACCTCGGGATCACTGCGCGACGGAACATCGTCTAACGCCATTGGCCCGAGATCCTTTTGATAAGCGTGTGATGACCAATGAGAATGGTTTCGTTTTCGGATGGATCCGAGGTTTGGCGGCCTTCAATTACATTTTTATTAAAGAAATAATCACCGTATGACTATATTTTTTGGTTTTTAGGGATACTTAGTGCATCTAGATTCAGTTGTCATCATCAAAACATGAACTCAAAAACCACTTGAGTGCCCCTTTAAGTTTGCGATATGTGGTGAAGGGCGCTGCCTAACGCCCAATTTCCGGAAGGGTCACTCTAGTGGGACCACTGTATGCTTATTCACTGTGGAGCAAACGGAAGAGCGACGACGCCCTTGCCCGATGGACGCATTCGTCTTTTCGTCACCTTCTCGCAGTTCGTAACTCAAACGCGGCTACCGAACAGTTCGAAACCCTCCTGAATCTAGGCACACTATCCGTTCCGTTTCATTCCGAATCAGAATTTTCGGCTTGCGGTTCCAAAAGAGCGACAGACGACAACTCGGCTGGTTTCATCAGCGTGGTTGACGTGGTTTTCTTTTTGTGATCTTATTACAGTCGCCGGTTTCTGTGAGTGTGGCAAGCGTGTTCTACATCGGCGCTTTTTACTCGTGAAAAGAATTAGGCATGGTACAGAATTCCGGCCTCCCAACAATTCCTCTCTGGAAGTGGCACAAACTGGATGTTTCGGTTGTGATTCAAGGGTAGATTGTGTCATGATCATGAGTAAATCTGAATGCTATAAAGTTTCTGGCGTTTGTTACTTTCTTTTTTCTAATCTGTGCGTTAGATTTTTGTGGAATTGTAGGACCAAAAGGTGTTTTTCGCATGGTCTGTCTAACATCACGGCGCTAACATCGAGAGATAAAACGGCTCTTTTGTCAGCTCCGCGCCGACCGCGCGTCTTTGGCCGATTATATTGAATATTCGAGTGACCGAATACTAGGAATTCGATTCACGAATCGATTTATTCGGGAAGCAACTATTCGATTCGAATTCGTATATTCAAGTATTCGCACACCCCTACTTGAAACTGATTGTTTCTAGTCTAGAAACTCGACACACTGATTGTTATAAGTGGTACATTGTTATATGTGTTATTGTTATAAATGGAGTGCACTGTAGTCCACACTGCATGGAATTTCAACTTTTAAACACTCGTAATAGTTTGTAGGCTATAGTCTGCGAACCAAGTGTTTAAAACTTACACATTGCGTGGGGCCCGTTTTCATTGCTCATGTGTGCCCTGCTTGAGCCCCGTTGAGTGCGCTTCTCCCCGAGCACCGGTGCACGGCGGATAAGCAACATCCGCGGAGGCAAGCTCCGCAGATGTATCTCTGCAGTGCTAAAATATGGTACTTCGTTGCGATAAAGCTTCACGGCTCTGGGTTCGTTCGTGGAACAAAAGCTTGGTTTCTCTTTGTAACTTTTGATGAAAGAAATATTCTTCCTCAGGCATGAAAAACTCACTATCTATCGCATATTTGTAGTAAATCGGCGTCATTCACTGCAATGCCCGTGTTTAAATTTTTTTTTTTTTTTTCTGAAAAGAAATTGAAATCTTTAGATGACGATATTGAAGAAAGTTTCATGGAGCAGGCCGATTGAGAAGCCATAAATTCTAGGACGCTTTTTGCGAATTTTCTTGTTCCTTTTTTTGCACAGGATGGGAAAACGTTGTGACATACCCTGGATCCAGCAGTGCTTGGAGGGGACGTCGCCCTTTGGAGGCAAGTTCCTTAACTTGCACTAGAGTCGCGCCCGGTCAACTGCGCTCGCGGATGCGACATAAAATCCTGTCGACAAGCCGGCCCTACCACAGCGGTCGTGGCTGTTGATGAAAGCATATATTTGTTGCCAGTTTATAATAGATTGGATTGGATTGGATGTTCTGGCTCTCATCTTTTTGTTGGGGCCTCGGGGAAGTTATGTTATGTTATGTTATGAAAGTTGCCGACGGGGTGCTTTTGTCACGTGCGCAACCAAGGTTAATTGATTGCTGCCCTAATGGGACTGGATTTCGGCCGGAATTTTTTTTTGGGGGGGGGGGGGCTGAAGTTCCATAAGCTCCTCCCTTGGCTACGCCACTAGCCTGGCTACGCCGCTGCATTCCGCTTGCGGGCAGTGAAATCGTGAAAGTTGTTAGGCCTAGGAACGCTCACGCCGGTTTTGTTCCTAGCAACTTTCGTGGGGTGCCTTTTCTGTGGCGAAAAGAATGCTAAGACACCCTGAAAAAAAGTTCCGTTATTTGAAGAGCATGATTACTGTGGTGCACCCACGACTAGCCGAGGGGGCGCCTTGGTCAGCGGAGACGTGCCTCACACGGGCACCTAAAATGACATTTACACAAAATGTGTAAATGCAAGAAATTGTACCCTGCGTGTTAAATGCAACCCCCCCCCCAAGTATGCATACATTTTTCAGTGACAATGTGCGTTCATCATGCAAGTAAGCGCAGTAATAATCGGATGTCTAAGTTCCTCAAGGTTTTGCAGAACATTCTAAACAGATTAAAAGGTTTTCTGGCATTTTGAAATGATTGTGACCTGCACATATGAAACAGCCAAGATTAGGAGGGGGGGAGGGGGGGGGGGGGTTGGCTTTTTGTTTTTTTATGGTAATCATGTTTAACACAAAAGCTGCAGATATACAGTGGACTCTCATTAATTCAAACTCCAGGGAGCCAGGAAGTTGATTTAAATCCTCAAATCCACCCAGATATGATGCAAGATAAAAATATGATTTGCCCTATGACTGGCTACACATACAGAACAGATATTTGATGATTTTGCCTACATAGGCCTACTGATGATCATAGGCAGGTATGCCATGCATGAAACATATATAGTGGAACCTGAGACTGAGGTATGCAAGGAAAACTTCGAGGACAACACAGTGTTTAGTCCTCTTTTCTCGTCCTCAAAGTTTTCCTTGCATACCTCAGTCTCAGGTTCCACTATGTATGATCTACACCAGCTCGCCTGCACTTTAACCATCTTTTCGTTATGCATGAAACATTTGTGAAATGTATGACATAGGTTTATTTATCCCTGAAAATGTTTATTCTGGATTGTTTAGACAGTACGTGACAGCTCAAAACAAAAATAGGTTTGTTCATCAGGACAAGAAGTTGTCTAATGTGGACTCTTAAGCGGGGGACATGTGAGCGATGAAAATGGGCACTGTGCAGCAGTTTTGATAGCAACTTGCTCGGACGCTGGGATGAGGACCTATGCCATGCCGCCACGTCACAGCATCCGCGCAAGTTGCTATGGAAATTTTTGCGTGGTGCCCGTTTTCGTAGCTCGTGTGCCCTGCTTCAGAGCCGAATATTGAGAGACTTTGGCCATTCATTGGGAAGTATAGGAGGCAAATGAGGAGGTGCCATTGGCCGAGAGCGGGCTGAGCATGTTCCAGGGCGTCGCAGATTCGAATCTGGCCAACCAGAAGCCGCGAATAATGCCCTGGCAGTGGTCGCTAGAAACAAGATTATGAAGTGCGTCAGGGAAACTCTCGGTGACTGAAAATATAGTGCACGTGATTTTTGCGTCACGGTCATGCAAATTCAAATTCTCTACGCTGGGCGCCTAGGGCCGGGAAAATGCCGTCCGAGCAGTCAGACTCCAACCGAGCAAAGAGGTGTTTGAGCGGCACGTTTGATTCTTACATCTTTCGGCTTCTGGTTGGCCAAGAAAGCACGTCACGCCTTCTATCTGTGTCTCGTGCACGCTCTGGCTCTGCTTGCTCCTCCCATTGACCAAACCCTATCTGTATACGGCTCTGCCCCGCTTGAGCCCCATTGAGTGCACCTGTCCCGACCACCGGCACACTGCAGTGAAGCAACACTGGCAGAAGCAAGCTCCGCGGGTCTTGCTTCTCTGCAGTGCACCGGTGCTCGGAAAGAAGCGCACTCAACAGGGCCACGGGAACAAAAGGTATGAATTACACGAAAACGCCATTCGAATTAAGCGGCTTATGAATACATGAGAAACATAGCGGTACAACCAAAATTTTGAAATTTGTTTAAATTTACCAGAAGTATGAAATATTCGAGTTTGAATTATTGCAAGCCTAATGTAGTCCTTTTGGGGTGCATGCAGTTTTGAATGTTTATTGCCCTAATAAAGTGTTTTCTTTTTTCAGTTGGAACAAGCCCACTGAAGATATCATGTTGCCAAGACGAGGGACGATAGGAATGGGAGAATTATGCTGCCTGATAACACTTTTTCACATTTGCTGGAGTGTGCCAGTGTACCCATAATGATTGCCATCTTTCATCTTCACAATGCAACGAAGTAATGTTGTTTTACAGGCGGTGCAATTCCCAAAGTCAGGGACTCACACTTGAATCAAAACCGTAACCAAAAACATTTGAGGAGCGGACATTTGTTTGGGGATCAGAACAAAACTTTTCTATATTTGGATCCGAGGAAAAATGAAACCGGCAAGAGCGAACGAGTAACCGGTGTATTATAACAACTCAGTGCTAACAATGTATTGACAAATACTATTAAGAGATCCCACTGCGTGGTGTTCAGCCGCACAATTTATTTCGTTGAGTCACAAGCTGCGGGCGAATTATGATTTCAGACTGCATATAAAGGGCTGTTTATTAGTGATGGGCCGAACTTTTGCCGAATCGTAAGTTTGGCGCCGAATCTTGGGATTCGGCAAAGCCGAACTTTTGCCGAACTTTTCTAAAGATTCGGCAAAGATTCGGCAAAAATACATTGTTACCAGACTTAACGTTGATATTTCGTTTTTTCTGGCGAAAAACGATTTTGTTTCTTTTTTCTTAACTTAAATGCAACATGTAATGCATATTGACAGAGTTATTACTAAAGAAGGTGATATTCTACAAGATAATTGTATCTGTGTCGTTTTTGAGTGTTTACTGGCAATTTTAGTGACTCCTTGCAGAAGTGGCATGACAACGAGGTTGGAAGCGAGCGTGGCGCAGTCACGAATCACGCTACGAGAGTTTCGGTTTTGAGGCATCATCAGCGCAAGCCTGCATGTGTGTGTAACATCAACCTCCTTGGTGTACATTGTTAAAATGAAGGCAATAACGCTGCGTTCTTGCTTTCTCTGGGAGTCACCGTTTTGTGCGCGAAAACAAATGCAACGGTTGCTGAGCCTTCACCAGAAGAGATAATAATAATATTGTACATATGCATGTTTTTTGATTTGAGTCACTTGACGCCAGCTTTGCATGAAAGTGTGCGTCCCATATTCGCAACGTCTCGTTTTTAACTTTTAAAATGCCAGTTTCTGGTGTTAGGACCACGACCAACTCTATTTAGGACACACACGAACGTTTCGGAAGATAGGGAGAGTTAGGAATGTCGGATGTGCAACGTCGAGCATTATAGTTTTGTGTTCAGTTTTATGCAGATACATGAAAACCGCGAAATAACACTAATTGAAAAAGCAATATTATTTTGTTTTGAAACACACTACTCGTGGGCCAAAAACAGAATTGTTATTATTGCGAGGAGTGCTTTAGAGTAATTGTCAGCCATTGTTTCAGAATGCACCGCATCATTTGTCACTTGCGCAGTGGACTGCGTAAATTACTGGTCGATCTTCTATTCTTGAGGCAGAAAGCGAACCACACTCGCTCACAAACGCAGTTACCGTATTGCCTACTCCACACCGCGCCGTAACCGCTGGTCGTAGTACACTGCATGATGGTAACCGCACGACTGCACGGCGTCCATTTGCAATCCATGGCCCCGTCGCGTTCCCGCGCGTGCGCAGACATTTGCCGAATTTTTGCCGAATCTTTGCCGAACTTTCCTTCAAAAGTTCGGCATTTGCCGAACTTTGCCGAATCAGAAGTTCGGCAGATTCGGTCCATCACTACTGTTTATACTCCAACGTCAACGAACGCAACGCGTGCCAGCGCAGACCGACGTTTGTCGGCCACTGTGCCACGTCGCACCGCGCCGAGAACTGAACGACCGTGTTTACAGTCCGGCGCAGACCAGTGTGGTCCAGCGCGCCCTGACGAACTGCCCCACTTTGTGTACGCGTGTCTCCGTGGCAACCGCGACGTCTACACCGTATTTCCGCTTCCTGGTCAGTACCAGTCGTGCAATCAGTCTGTGTGGTTCGTACCCGTCATGTAGGCGCGCTTCAAAACAGCGATTCGGGCAGTGGTTTGCAGTTCGAAAAGGAGCAAATAATGGGGGATAACGAGTGCAAACCAGCATTTATTTTCTCAGAAATATTGCACAAATGTCGACGGAAAAACAAAAAAGAAATCACAATATTGCATCCGTCGAAGCTAGCCGCTTGGCAGGTTCGCCGGAATCGTGCCAAGCGACTGCGGGGATTCCGCCGGAATTCTTCGATGAAAATAGATGCACTCGATATTCCACAGGGACCTCTTTCTGACAGACGGCCGGCCTGTTATCAGCGTAGTAGACTTTTACGCCCACTCGAGAAACCGACACCGAAGAGATCGGACGATGCCTAAATCACGCGATGCATGTGTTCAAAAATTGTAGCGCGCTTTACAGAACCCGTACGAACAATACAGGATTCAGTCCCATTTTCATCGCGTACTGCTGCTGTCGTTTACAAACTGAGACATCCTGGTTGAAAATTTCTGGCCGGCTAAATAGTTAGGGTGCTTCACTGGGTCCATTGTTCCCGTACATTCGACGGCGCTTGTTGTTTTGATCGGGAACGGCTGCCGGTGCGTACGACTAGCACGTGATCCTATATACCGCACACATTGGGTCATCCTTAATTCTAATTAACTCTACCTTTGGTGTGTCACCAAGCTTCCAGCTTTAGCCGGCACCCCAATACCACCAGCTTGTTAGGCCTAGGAGCGCAAAAGGAGCTGTGGTGACGTCAAAACGCCGAGCTCCGATTGGCTTTGATTGAACGATAGTGGGTAGACTGAAAGGCAGTAAGCGTTGAGATCTACCCATTATCTTTCTGATCAGAGCCAATCGGAGCTCAGCATTCTGACGTCACCAGAACTCCCACAAAAGAAGCAGACGGACTTGCGCCGCCTAAAGGGGGTAGCACATTTTCGGAGCAGCCTATGTCCACGCACACACTCGCCCAGTCGAGCGCACAAACGTTAAATACGCTCACCAACGCAACAATACATGGACGACACGCGGCGCGAACGGCAGGTTTAGATCACGGGAATGAGCGTCTCGCACACCCTGACTGACCCAGAGTTCTCGAATGCGACGGTCGTGTGTGGGCCTCTAAGATAGTCACCGTCGTCGGTCCACGCTCGTCGGCGACGCAAATCGAGCAGGCTCGATTTCATTGCGAACTATGCCGAGGCACGCTGGGCTATGCTGCTCTTCGCGCTGCGCACGACGACGGAGTATAGACCCCTGTTCGCAGCCAGCGTCGGCCAACGCGATTGGGCGCGTGTGCTCGTCGACATTATGACGGAGTATAAACAGCCCTTAAAGGGACCATGAAACGATTCTGTAATCGAATTTCATCCACCGATCGTCGTAAAAGGTGTGAAAAGAAATACAAAAACACAAAAATAGGGAGCCAAAAAAAATTCTTCGCTATAGAACTTTTGAAAGAAAACTGGACTCTTTTGCGCCTTCTTTCCTTCGAAAGCTCTCTGCCTTTTCACTGCGATGCATCCGCGGAAACGCAGCACGTCAGCCGATTCCACGTCGCCTATTGGGTAAGAGCCTACCACACCAGCAACGCAATCGTAAACAATAGATAGCCGGCGAGTGTTTCCTAAAAGTTTTGTTAAATAATATTCAGATCCACATTTTGTAGCATAATTAAAGCTGTGACGAAAATTGCCAAATTTGATAATGCTGAGAGCCAAGCGCCATCTATCGTGTGGTAAAGGAAGCAACTACTGCACCTGCGCAGTAGGGCCGACCGGGCTGACAGCGCTCAGTTACTACTTCGCGACGACCAAAGAACGTTTATTTTTCTACGTGTTCTTCTCGCGCGTCCCGACTTCAAGCAGCAAGAAAAAAGTACTTGAGACAGACCACGACGAACAAGAACGCTGGATCAACAAACACCCGAGAAAAGTCACAACGGCGACGAATCCACCGGCTCCAACTCACGACCGTGCTCCGACCAAGTGAGCTTGGCGGATAGGCCTAGCAGGCACCCCGACTCGGAACAGCGTTGCTTCAACGGTACTTGGCCAAGACAGTCTGCCCACAACCGGCTGGCGTGCTGAATGGAATATGCCCGGGCGACCCTTGTGGACACTTCCCGTATTACCGGGTGGCTCAAGGAGGCGGCAGGCTCTTTAAATCGACCGCAAAATTCGGTTTCTTAACCTATCGCGCTACGACTTTGTGCAGCGCTGCCCACAGATGGTGCATTTTTTTTTTTGTAAAATTTGCAAAGGGCAAACTTGCCTGAGGAAAAAGTAAAGAAAGAAAAAGGCTTAGCTCCTATCAACGTTACTAAAACACTCAGTTGGGAAACTGCCATAGAGACTGCCCTGAAAAAGTGTCCCCGATCTGTCCTCGCGAACCGAGCTAATGGCGAACACGACGCCGCCATTGCTCCCGCCGCGGCCACTCGAGGAACCGCACGTTACTTCCATTTTGAATATAATCGGCCAGAACAGATACAGTGGAAGAGGTTACAGGGGTGCCACCGCCATCTCCCCAGCGGACGCGCCGCGTCTTAATAACCGAAGTTAAAATGCACCTAGGTCGGGACGTGCTACCTGAAAGCGCCGCTGACAACGTTACTAAAACCCTCAGTTGGGAAACTCACCCTTGCAACCCGGGCCGCCAGCGTCCACCGAGTCCGAGCTAAATACGATAACAGCGCCACCCTTTAGCGACGAGTTGAAACATGAAAGTTGCTTTACATAGCTACTGAGAGATGGCCCTGCGAGATGGCGCCACCGGCCCTTGCCCGACTCGACGTGCAGCCGTGCAGTTCCCGGAGTGGACGTTGCGGGAGAAATGGCGGCGTTGCGATCGCTATTAGCTCTGTTCTCGGGTACGGATCGGAGCCACTTTTTTAAAGCAGGCTCAATGGCAGTTTCTCAACTGAGTGGTTCTAGTAACGTTGGCCGCTGAGGCATGGTCGTATAAAAACAATATTAAATATGCTGCAAAACCTTGCAAACTAAAGATTTTAAAAACATCACGCGCCCTTCATTTTGTACTAATCTCTAATAAATATCATACAAAAAAAGTATTTTTCGTTTGTTTTTACGCAAAAACATGCTTTATAAAAGCTCAAGGTGACCACAGTACAGACAAATGATAAAGAGTGGCGCTGTTATCGCATTTAGCTCGGTCTCGGTGGACGCCAGCGGCCCAGGTTTCGACGGCGAGTTTCCCAACTGAGTATTCTAGTAACGTTGGCTCCTATGGAAACGCAGCGACGCCACCGGTCTGCAAACAACACGGCGCCGTTTCGCACGGGAGACAAGAGAGGGCGCAAGCGGTCACGACGCCAACTGCTGCCAACGAACGGGCAGACGACGCCGAGAGCCGGCGTATTTAGCAGACAAGGAACTGCAGTTGCTTGTTGTTACCGCGCCTGTAATTGTTTCTGCGACTGTCGCCGCCTGCGGAACGCGCGCTGCTTTTGAGTTGAAAAGATTGTCTGCTAAAGACGCTGGCTCTCGACGCCGTATGCTCGTTCGTTGCGCCATCTCTTGTGTCCCGTGCGAAACGGCGCCGTGCTCTTTGAAGACCGGTGGCGTCGCTGCGTTTCCATAGGAGCTAAGCCTTTTTCTTTCTTTACTTTTTCCTCAGGTAAGTTTGCTCTTTGCAAATTTTACAAAAAAATGCACCATCTGTGGGCAGCGCTGCACAAAGTCGTAGCGCGATAGGTTAAGAAACCGAATTTTGCGGTCGATTCAAAGAGCCTGCCGTCTCCTTGAGCCACCCGGTATAGTTTGATCGCTGACCTCAATTTTAGATTAAGAGGTGAGGTCAATCTCTTCCCCTTGTTTTCCGAGGCAGTGTTGATGAACACTGTCGTCGAAAAGGGACTCTCGCCGATTCTATCTTGTTTTGTGTGTGATAGAGCTCAAATAAACGCCGTATGGATTACCTTCGTAACACGGTATGTACACTTTGTTATTAGTATGCCCTTTTTTTATTCTGACACGACTGCACGTCACTGTCGAGCTATAACAGTTCGTGGGAGCTACGTGCAATGCCGGTCCAACCTTCCTTTGCCGAGTGTCACGTCAGTTTCGAGTTGCAATCGTAAAAGATCGGTCCCGAAGCGCTTACCAACAGCGCGAATACACTTCCATCAAACGCGCGCGTCCGCTCCGAGTGTGAACAGGTATTTACGTGGCTCTTGCCGAGACTGTCGTAGTTTAAACTTATCTTTTTTTTAACGTCGGCTCGCTCCTGCATCTCCGAGGCCGCGAAAAACGCCGCGGCAATTTGTTTTCATCTACGTCGCTTTGCAAATGACTGACACGGGCCGCCTTGTACCAACAATCACAGTTGGGCTGGAGTCTTCACCGGAAGACTCGCCGCATTTCCCAACAGGCATACCGGCGTATGGGACTAGTCCCATGCTGTCGCTGTAGCGCAACATATCTCATTGAAATTCGCTCAGCTGCGATGTGTCCATGCCTATCGCAGCGATGAGAGGCGCCGATTCCGAAAATACGTCGGTGACATCAGCGCAGTAAAACCTACCGGAACACCGCCAACTCGCCGCCGCTAACACTCCCTTCTCCTGCTGCCGAGAGAGCTTCCGGTTCCGGAAACAGGGTACGTCACGACCGTCAAAATTACGCCGCAGCTTGATTTGCGGTCAGTTGGAGAGAAAGAAAAAGTCGATATTTCATTAATTTTTTGTGTAGAAGTTAATAAACCGAGTCGAAAACGGATGCCTGTTCGGCATTCAGTGAACATTGACGGTTTAATGTAAAAGTTATCTGGCAAAAGTAAAAAGGTCATTTCATGGTTCCTTTAAGGGGTGCACGCACATCTTGTGGAAGTTTACCCGGAAGGCGGAGGGTTCAAAATTGTATAAATAGGTCGAAGACTCTGGTTTTAGTCGAAAAACACTTATAAACATCCTCTGGTGTCAAAAATATAAAAGCTCCTCAAACCCAAAAAGCCCAAATTCTAGACATTTTTGCTCTAAGCAAGGACTGTTTACATCGAAGCACTCCTTGTGACATTCATCGGGCGCTGAATCAAGCACCTTGTCAGTCCCGTATCGCGGGAATCACTGACCTTGGGGGACAGTGGCACGAAAGTGAGGTCAGTCAGATGGTCTCCACAGTTTGTCATAATGTCTGTTCTGATCAGGTCAGAGCTGGACAACGGTGTTTGAAATTACAATGATGGTCGTCGGTTTGTTGCGAAAGAAGCAGGAGTAACTTGCCTTCCTTGCGGTGGAAACATTTTGCGTGAGAACATCTAAATTTTTGTCATCATTGAGCGGGAGGAAAAGATAATGAAAAGCTCATGATAATTGTGTTAATGAGTACCGTATTTACACGATTGGAAGTCGACCCCCTCACATGCAGATCAGCAAAAAAGAAAAAAAACAATCATTAGATGCGCTTTTTACTGCGAACATGTCAGAACAGCAAAGTATCTGTTTCGAAAGCCCAGCCTCCAACTTGCGATCCATGACTTCTTGCGTGCTTTGGCTGCGCATGCACTCGCAAGGTGCATGAAATGCCCAGGCGTTATCGAAACTAGGAAGTTCACGCCGGAGGTGGGACAACTGAAGCTGCTCCCCGTCGTTCTCACTCCGTCCGCGACTAGACTACGACTCGTCCGCACTGGTGATGTCAGTCGAATCGTCATCACTGCTACGTTCTCAAAGCACGCCGTCGGTGTCGTCCAACGAAATCTCGCACTTCGCAAGTGACAGCATCAACTGCATCTTCCACGCTTGCTTGGCGATCACGTTGCACGTCATAGGGTAGGGACCGATTGCGCACTTTTGTGGCGTACGTTGCAAGCCTGATCTCCAACTCCGGAAAGCATCCCCACCTATCCAGACTTTGGCCCGCGGAAGCCTCTTCGTTTGCCGTCACAGTTTCCGCGCCATTGCAGACTCCACTGGAGCATCACCCGCACCGACGGGTCGAACTTGCGTCCAACAGCGCAGTTGTTGGTTGCTTCTGGATGAAGAATGGCCATAAACGAGCACCGAAAACCTAAACTGCCCGCATGACGCATGTCAATAAAAAAAGACGTAGCGCTCCAGCATGATCTCGACACTCGATCAAACGACGTGCAACTGTGAATCGTGCGAAAAGAAGCCGCGGGGAGTGAGCCGTGAGGCTGTTCCAGCAGCCTCCCGAGCCTCCAGTGTGGCCCTTACAGGAAGTGCTGCCAGTGCTGCCACCCCCGGGAGTCGGGCGCGCTGTGCGCCGTTCCCCGCCGTACATTCGGGTTAATTTGCGAATCGCTGTCAATAATACTCGTTCGAGCAAATAAAAATAAAAAAAAAAATTGTACGCACAGAATAGCACAATGCTACAGGTACAGCCGGCTGAACTCGTAACAAGCCAAGGTGTTCTTGATATCACAATAGACCAAATTCAGATTCGCGCTCCATCTGTCGTACGTTGCGCCAACCTCCTTCAGCAGCCTCAAATATGGCGACCAATCGTGGTTTCAGGCTACGGGCAGAACGCTGCTATACTTTGTTTCACCTTATGTGCGAGCGAAGGCAAAGCTGGAAGCGCGAGCACGAAAGCTCCGTGCGTTCGGGCTTTGCTCGAGCGCGCGAGCTGGGGATAAACGCAAAAAGCGCTGGTCTCGCGCTTCAAGCTTTGGCTTCGCTCGCAGATAAAGTGAAACGAAGTATAGAGGCTGAACGTGATGCCGCACAACTGCTCTGTCTCGTTGTGAAACCAACGGAAAAATAACGTCAACCGAAGTAAATTTACGATTTGTGTTGTTTAGCGTGAAACGTTTAGCGTGAAAAAAAAAATATTTTTTTCTGGCGTGTCAGAGGCCCTTTAAAACCAGCGCAAGCTAGCCTGTTCTCTCTTCTGAGACGATTAAAACGGTCGAACATAAAACCCACATTTCTCCTACCCGGCCGCTTCCTCCTCTCGTAGTTGTGTATTCGGTTATAACTAAATAAGCTATAATAATGGTGTAATATTTATATTTAGTTTTAGTTTCAGTCAGGGGAAAGAAGGTTCGCGGGAACTAGAGCCACTAAATGAGCTGCGCTTAGAGTATCGGCACTCCGTTCCCCGGCATTGTTGTGGGCGCCGCCATTTTGGCGCTTGTGCAGAGCAGACACAACTGCCGATCGCCATGATTCAAAAGTGGAACTTTCTCAGAATTAGATTCGGTGTTAGGAAGCTCATGCAATATTGCTTTGCTTTGTCGCGAACTGTTTAAACATTTGTGGAGGACGGAAAAGCGTTTCCTGTGATTTCAGATAAAGCTTCAGATAACTAGCAACCATGATTTTAAGCCAGAATATGGCCAAGTGTCCCCGTACGAAAATGTCATATATGGCCCTGATATATTTTATATATGGCCATATATGATAATATAAGGAGTCAAATATGGCCATATAAGTGGGCAAATACTGACATATGTGGCCATATAAGTGCGTAAATACGGCCATATATCGGCTCATACGCGTGAAAATACAGCCATATATCGGCTCACACGCGTGCAAATACAGCCATATATTGCTGTATTTCAAATACTGCCATAATTAGCCCGTTCACGACATATATGGGTAAAAATATACCCCTTGATGATGATATATGGGCCCGTTTTGGCCGTGCAAGCAAAACGTCATATGTACTCGCCAAGACACTAGTTCATTGATCTATATTGCATGAGTCTCATGTAATTGGTTAACTATTGTTAGCATCCTCAAAGTGAAGTTATTCCAGGTATTTGGACCAATTAATCTATTGCGCATTTTGAGGATTGAAAGACAAATGAAATTTGGTTGTATGTTTGACGTGTGACAATATGACGAAGTGAATACGATCGGAAAGTGAGTTAGTCAAATAATGGATTTTAGATCCCAGCTCTTAGGCGCCCGTTTCCGCGTTAAGCAGTGTCGCCGTCGGCATCGGTATAACCGCCCCGCTAAATTTAGCGGGAAATTGAATTGATGCTTATGTCACGTGACGTCAATTTTCCCGCTGAATCTAGCAGTGAAAAAACTAATTTTGTTCATGTTTCCCCGCTAAATTTAGCGGGGAAACACGAACCGTTAGCTTACTGAAGATGCAAGATGCTACTTCGTCGTCCCGAATCCTTTTGCCTTCGAACAGCTGCGAAGCCGTTGCGCCTGGAGTACCCTACGCAGCATCTTTTAAAAACCGTTCGCGCAGCATTGCAACCTGCCGTTTGCGAGCCTCGGCGATTCATCGTGTGTTGAAAGTCGGAAGATGTGCTGTCCGTGGTGTCTTTTATGTGTAACTCTTTCGTAAAAAAATTTGAAATTTAAAAACGCGAACTTAACAGTGTACACATAATTTAAAATTTATTGGTAAATATATATATATATATATATATATTTATTTATCTATTTATTTGTGGACATCATGCGCAAAAAATAGTCGCGCTAATTTTTTCATTTAAAATTATAATGTGGATTATATGGCGTAAAACATATTAACTTCAAACTTGCATCGTTTTGGGTTACTTTCGGGCTGGACAACTTCTTTGGATTATACGGCGTAAAACATATTAACTTCAAACTTGCATCGTTTTAGGTTACTTTCGGGCTGGACAACTTCTTTGAAAGTTCAAAAGCTGGACTTCATAGAGCTGTCCTGTTGACTCGGTATTGACAGCAGGTAGACTTTATGCCTGTTTTAGGCCAATCGTGTCTCCAGTTAGGGTGACGTGACTACAGTCTAAAAGCTGGTGATAAGGCAGAACACGGCAGCTGCCTGGAGCTCAAGGCCACACATAGCATTCACTGCACTATCAACCTTGGGTACAAGTGACAAACCGCTCGTTGTGGTCATTGATGCCCCAGAAGGTAAGCCTTTTGTGTATGCACTTCCGTTTTGGCCTTTCCTTCTCTCCTTTTCTCTCTCTCCCTAAGCTGAAAGCGTGGTAGAAAATTCTTACTTGCCGAACCAATCAGCCGTAGGCTTTTTATCGCTTGACTCCCCTCTCTGTGCGCAGGAAATGGCAAAACCGTGGTCGCGTGGTGTGACCGATGACGCATTAACCGTTGGCAATATCGGAATACCTGCTTGCGGATACGGACCTAGTTTGGCATATGGCGCGCCTTGCGTGGCTGCTGTGGATCCTGCTTGTGTAGTAAATGGTTTCTCGTTTGAAAAGTCCTACCCTTATATCGGCAACAAGCGATTTCTTCAAAGAAGCCCAAGAATTTTTGTGATGCGTTTAGTGTTCAGTTTTACAGATGACAGCTTGTGCTACATCGTGTTGAATCTTCACGGACACCTTCCTTCTCGTTTTTGTGTTTGAGTGGATCTGCCGTGCCCGTGTCGACATATATCTCGGATTACACCTTTCAAGTCCGGTATCGTCAACGTAAGTGCGCTTCAACCTACTTCGGAACAATTGATCGTTTTCCTACAGGTACTCTTCCAGATTACCTCTAGAATTAGGCCGTGTCTATCTCCTGGCAGCCGGGAGAATAATTTCCCCGAACTTCTACCCGCAGTCACCTGCCATTGACCGTCTGAAATCATGTCCCAACTGCTGGTAGAATACTGAATTATTTATTCTCCCTGCGTTTCGTGATAACACGTTTCACGGCCACCTTCTCGTGGATACACGTTTCATGAACACACGTTTTGTCGACATTTACGTTTCATCGACATTTGTTACGCGAATGTCGATAATCCTGCTTTCCCTGGGAACCAAGCATAGAGTTATTACAATAAACGCTAGAGGCTCAGCTGGCGCTAGTGTCTACGGGACTTCCGGTTGCAAATTGAAGCAGACAGCATGCAGTCTACATTTCCAGCCTCCCTGTGTATTCCTATGGGAAAACACGCGTGAATTTTGTCTCTTCGCCGGAAAATAACATGAATAACTTTTGTCATTTCGGTTGTACCGGATAGTATGTACCTTTTTCGGTACTGTGAAAGTGTAATTGCTTTAGTTACAGCATTTTTCATTACCACTGAACGATGTTAAACTTCGCTCTATTTCAGGCCCAAAACCTCTGTTTCAAGGGAGGTATGTGAAAACGAGAGACGATTCTAAGCAAACTAACGATCGAAAATAATGTAGAGTGTGTTCAAAATTGCGGTGGCGCTTATATATTGCTAATATGCCCGTCCTGTCTCAATGAAAATGACTCCGTTGTGCATCTTTGCGATCGGTTAAAATTAAAACATTCGAATGTAAGAAATAAAGTACGTGGACTGCGAAAGGGGTGCTTTTTTATTATTTCCTATGTCGGGCAGTTTTTATCGGGCACCTGTTCTCTGACTTCTCTCTATTTGCAAAGATTTGAAGCGTGCGGTTGATGATTTGAATAGGCATCTTTGCACATATTCATGAGCAGAAAGAATAAAGCAGAACTTATTTATTGCAAATCGGACTATATTACGTGACTTTCAATTTATTTTGATCGTCTACATGCACAAGGAGTTACTTATCCAGTGTTACTGCGTAGTTCTTGCCGTCTCTCTTGGTTTTTCACCTGTCCTTCGTTCGTTTGGCACGTATATCCCCCATGCTGGAAAGCGTAGACGCCGTGTTCGCGCTAACAGTGTCCGACAGTGCACATAAATACACGTACGAAGCGGTTTTAACACCGTTTTTCATGCCACGAATTTCAAATAAAAATGCTGTAACTGACCAATTATTTCGTCTGCGTGACTGAGAAATGTTCCAATGTGCCTAGTACGTGCAAATTATTCGTGATATTTGCTCTAATAATCGAGCGCAGAGAGAAAATGTACTCGCTTTTTCCCATAGAAA
Source organism: Ixodes persulcatus (assembly GCA_013358835.2). Taxonomy (NCBI): domain Eukaryota; kingdom Metazoa; phylum Arthropoda; class Arachnida; order Ixodida; family Ixodidae; genus Ixodes; species Ixodes persulcatus. The sequence goes on along the minus strand of JABSTQ010010665.1, from coordinate 161,640 downwards.
TGCATTACCGGAAGTCAATTTCTGACTGCTTGCTGTCTGCTTCAAAATGCAACAGCACACTAGCGCCAGCTGAGCCTCTAGCGTTTATTGTAATAACTCTATGGAACCAAGTTGAGCGAAATCAGGAGTGGTGTAAAGTGCAGCTCATGTAAAAAGTAATAAAAGTTGGTACATGCTTAATATCCAATTGGTATTTTTCTTATACAGATGAGAAGTCACTTTTGGTAGATTTTTGTAGAAAATAACAATATATATAAAGGTTGCCTTATTTGATTGGGACATATCTGGCCTTATATGGGAGGCAGATATACCCCGATTTGGCAGACCCAGATATGGATACATAAAAAAAATGGTCATATTTGGCCAGATATGCCTGATATAAACTAATATGCTTTATATGGCCGAATATGCCGAATTTTTATATAACCATATCTTTTATATAAGTCCAGATATGCCATTTTTGTGAGGGTCGTTACTCTGAAGCGTATCTAATTTAGTGGCACTAGCGGGAACAATGAGGAATAGGCAGGCGTCAAAAGGTAGTGGCTTGTGGAACCCACGAGGCTTACGTCATGGCCCCTCCAGGTATTACAAGCTCCTTGAACAAAGGCATGAATAGTGTCATTAAATAAGCTACGCTTCAGAGTAACGACACTTGGTCATATTGCGGCTTAAAATCATGGTTGCCAGTTGTCTGAAGCTTTATCTGAAATCACAGGAAACGCTTTTCCGTCCTTCACAAATGTTTAAACAGTCCGCGACAGAGCAAAGCAATTTGCTTCAGCTTCCTAACACCGGACCTAATGCTGAGGAAGTCGCACTTCTGAATCATGACGATCGGCACTTGCGTCTGCTCTGCACAAGACCCAAAATGGCGGCGCCCACAACAATGTCGGGGAAAGGAGGGCCGATACTCTAAGCGCAGCTCATTTAGTGGCTCTAGGCATGAAGTGAACTCGGGCAACGTTACTGGCGCAAGCTCAGTTTAAGACGTTTCCACTGTTTACAAAAATCACAGTCCACACGTGTTAAATCACAGTCCAGAACGCGCACGTTCGTCGCTTCGGAAAGCGAGCAAATCACGCGCCATACGCACGAACACTGAAAATGGAACCTGCCAAGTGTCCTTTTTTGGAAAGGTCTATTCTCGCGTGCAGAGGCGAGTGGCCCAGGTGGTGGTCACGAGAACTAGTGGCGCTGCAGTCGGATCTTGCTTCCCTGTCTTGCGCGTCGTCTAATACCACCGCGTTGAGAGCTTTCTTTTCTTTTTTTCTTCCTTTTTGTTTACTGCCATGTGTGTAATAGCAAAAAAAGACGATGAAGATGGAGTGTAATACACCACAGAGATCAGAGTCAGCGCATTGTGAGTGTTCTTTCTTTGAGTGTTTGAAATTTATTTTTGTGTGCAACTCCACGTCGCAGGTGGAGTTGTGTAACTGAGCTTGCTCCAGTAACGTTGAACTCGGGCGTATTCTTTTCCTTTTCGTCTTTATTGTTTTTTTATTTCAATCATATCGAATAATGAACACATTATATCACACTAAGCTTGTGTAATTATTTATCTTAGATTTATTAACCTGACCCAGTACTTAAACCATTAATTTCTCGATAGTAAATCTTTCAATATGTTTTCTAAATGTGAAAGTAAAAAGGCACGGACATTGATAATTATACAGACGCCAACGCCGCCCTCGACGATTTCCTGAACATTAGCACTCAGCAGTTTTGTCTGCAGTGATGTGATTACTGCGCCTATAGGCCTCCTGCGCTGAAGCTTTGAACAAACTGTAGCGCCCTCATTTTGGGTAGTACAAGCTCACTTGATTGAGCCTCGCACTACTTATGGCACGTTGGTTGAGCTTTTTTAATTCTGTCTGGTCCTGAAGAACGAAAAAACACTTTTGGATGCCAGAAATCCGTCAGACTCAACGCCGCAAGAGAACCAAAAGTGCCAAATTCATGACACCACCGCTAGGGTACGCGACTCTTATCTCTGGGTAGTGACGTCAAAAGACCTGTGAAGCGACGCTTTATTTTTTCTTTTTCTTTCTCATGTCTACTTTGGAACGCGCGGAACGGCTGTTCTTGGCTCACGCGCTTAGCGTCTTAGCTTTGACGGCGTTCAAATTTTTGTTGTTTCTTTGTATTTTCATCGTGATCTCGCGCTCGGCACCAGAGCTGGCACGCTTCTGCATGCGTGACAGTTTGAGACGCTAAAGTTTGTACTACCCAAAACAAGGCCTACCAAGTCCCTTTTCGCAGCACCCCCTGGGGAACGCAGGAGGCCCATTGCGCCAAACTGCGCCAAGGGGCTAACCCTGCTACATCCTGCTACATTTTGCTAAAATATGGGTAATTTGCGCCAAGCCTGCGCCAAAGGACCAATTTAGGTCGCCTTTCAAAACCGACACTAAACTGAGTACTGTAATTGAGCAGGCGTGTGTTATGTGGCGCAAGCGGCCGCCTGACACAAAGTACTGTGCATCAATTGTCCACCCGGTCTTGCATGGTTTTCCCGGCGTCTCGCGTTTCGCGCTCTCGTCTTGTGGGTCTCGTCTCTCGTCTCTCTTTTTTTTTTTATCTTTTCAGCGATAGACGCGGATGTCTGCAGACGCTCCGACGCTAGCGTGCCGGGTACCAGCTACACCGTCATGCTGTGAAACGAAACCACATTATTACGTGGCGGGAGTTACTTTGTGAGCTGAAGCAACGGCCGTCAGAAAACTATATTTGGACACTGCCTTTCAGTCACCGTGGTCACGCGACGTCGAACGTTGCCGTTCCCACATCACTGCAGATATGATGCTTTCTAAAATGAAACTAAGTACCGCCGCATGTTCATCAACATTCCTGTTCTTTAAATCATACGTTACTACAAAAAATCCATCTTTAATTCAAAGACTGCTCTGTCAAAGTATTGATCATCTAGATTCTTCTCGGTGGGCCTTCTTTTGGAGAGGGACCTCGGTACGTGAAAAATCTGCCGTGAAAGAAAGTTGGTGAAGAGAAGTGAGCTAAAGCAAGGAAGGCAATGTCTGCGCGCTGAACCCGCACAGCGTGCTTGTTTGTCTCGGGTTCAGTTGTTGAACAAAGCGCTCCAAGAACGTTTTGAGGCCGGCTCGCAATGTCTTGCATCGATGCACTCAGGTTCTTTATTTTTTGTGTGTTTAGTTTGTACCTTGTTTGCCCGCCTGGCAAGCACGCACCACTGGGCTGTTTTTGTCGCATGCTCGAAAGTTACATTTTGTGTACAATTTTGGGGATAAGTTAGCGACGGAGCTGAGGAGCATGGTTTCGGTTTCGATCGGACAGCCGTTGTTTGCGCTCGCACGACGAAGCATGCCCAAAAGCAAGCCTGCCGAAGTTCGCCTCACGTGCATGCGAACTTGATTGCGTGACTGAGGCACCAGCTGGGACGCTGGCAATTCATTGTTTTACGTTTGCTTACTTTTGACGAAAATCTGGCACGTCGGGAACCAGTAAAACGGTGGCAAGCGGTTTTTCGAAATTGCTTGGCAATGCCTACAGCACTGTACACTTGTGGGATGTCTGAGCAGTAAAAACAGAAGCAGCGAGTTCCGTGAAAACACGTCACATCAGAACACAACGCAATACAAAGTGCCTTTTTTTGTACAGCACTTAAAACAAATATTTTTATTTTCCTACGAGTATCTGCTCCAAAATCCACTTTTGCTGCTCCGAAACACTGTCTGGGCTGCTCCAAAAGCCGCTTTTGCTGCTCCACTACACTGTTTTGGTTGCTCCAAAGGCCACATTTTCTGCTCCAAAACACTGTTTTGGTTGCTCCGAAACGTGCGCCAAAATGGCTTAGGCCAATCACATCACTGTGTCTGCCATCCAGCAGGTAGAGCAACAAAACACCCAAACAGTTTTTATTGTTTTTAAAATTAGCTAAGCTCTACACCTATCAAAAAACCAAAGCAAGGTCATTGTGAAAATATTATACATCGCAATGTACATCTATTCCATACAATAAATGTTATTAGATGCCAATATATCTGTTTGATGCCCATAAAAGAAATGCGTCAAAAACAGGTAAGTTTGAAGGGTTCCTGAATAGTTATGACTTTGAAATCGAAAAAAAAAAGCCATCGTCCACTTCTTGGCCAAACATTGCAGTTCTAAATGTTATCAAATATATTATCATAGTTTAATTATTTCCGCAGCGGCATTTGAAGCATCGTGACTCGAGGCACAATACTTTGCTATGTTTGATATAAAATATCTAAACAAAACAATTTTACACAACAATAAATCTTTCTCTGCATATTACCAATTATAAGCACTACATTTGCAGCTAATTTCATTGCCCTAACGCATGTCATTAAAAACTTTTGTGCTGAAAAAAAATTCAATTTTAGGGCAATATTTGGAGAGATGAACAAAACAAAGTAGTGTAAATACCAAAAAAGTATATCGTTACATTCTGCTCCGACATCATCTTAACAAAACTGCTCCGTTGGAACCGTGCTATCTTTAATAGATCGTTCATGAAATATGAACTAGCGGAGCAAGTGAAGTAAGGGTCTGCGCCATCATCTTCGCAACGCTACAAATGCGCATGAACGATATAAACCAATACATGCATAATAACAAATGAAAGAGGATTGCATTGCCTTTCGAACGAGATTAATCCCACAAAACAGTATTCCAAAGAAGATGAGTAATGACCTGCCAAAAAGTACCTAAACTGCCACATTCAATAGGACCGTGGCCTTAAAGACCGGCGACCAGTTCGCGCTTTCCACTTTCCCTTCCTTCCTCTTTCCCCCCTTCTACTTTGTCCACCGTTGCCTGTTTCCTCTTTCCCCATGGTGAAGAGTATCTCCTGCCTTGCAGAAGTTCGAGTTTGGTCGTCGGCCTTAAAACCGCGCTACTTTCGATTTGTCCGTCTGGCAAAGTGGGCGATATACCTGTATAGCAGTTCCAGACCCTTGGGACGTCCGAAGAACCGTCTGTGCTCAATGTGCTGAGAGGGATACGTTCACTTCCCAAATTATTACAAGTATGATGGAGTGAAATGAGTGCTGTGGGAGCTCACTCCAGGACGCGCCTTGCAGCGCGAAAAGAAATGCGCGACATGCTCTGGTTTTTTTTTTTTTTTTCTGTAGACGTACGAGGTACGACGAAAACGTTCAGATACTGATTTTGTGGCGTAAAAAAGAGGGCAGAACGGTGATGCGCGCTCAGCAGAAAGGCATTATCTTGATGTGTCATTATGCCAAAGGGCGTCGTTCTCTGAACATTGGGAGCTGCGCTACACGAGTTCTTGTGATCACGTGCACAAGCACAACGGCGATTTCATCATGGACGGCAAACAGTGCGAGGACGAACATCAATTCTGCGTTGAATCATTGAAAATGATTCGGCGAGTTTACGGAGAAAAAAGCAGCGAGTCGTGCGAGGTGTTTTGAGTGGCACTTGTGCTGCGAGAATTGCATAACACATCTGAAAGATGAAGAGAAATCGGGGAAGGGGGCCCTACCTCTCTCCGTCTTTCACTGGTGTTCTACCATTCTTGTAGCGCGCGTGCCACTCAAAACATCTCGCACGACTCACTTCTTTTTCGCCATAAGCCTGCTCAGCCATTTTAATGGACTCTGCTCCAGATTTGCCGAGTTTGAGGCAGAATTGATGTTCGCCGTCGCTCTGGTTAGCAGTGTATGCTAAAATCACCATTGTGCACGTGCACGTGATCACAAAAACGCGTGGAGCGCAGCTATCAACCTTCACGGAACGACGCCCTTTGACATAATGAGACACAGAGGCCCCTGCCATCCCTGCCTTCGACATTGCGCGCGCATTCCCGTGCTGCCCTCTCGTTTTACTCTACAAATTCATCTCGGAACTTTCTGATGGTACCTCGTATATGGTTTCTGTCGACCTAGCGTTTTCTCAGCTGTGCTCCTGTAGGCGCGGTGGGAATTTGGTCAATTTCCAGTCTTGGTACGTCGACTACGTACGGAGATTTGTAAACAAGAGGGCGCGTGGATTTACACGCGCAGCTCACAACAAAGCCTGTGTCTAAGGCGTATGTCTAAGGCGGTAACAGAAATCGTAAGCCCTGAGAACAAACACATGCTCTGCGAACTGCCGACCTCGACACCTGGCCGTGATGAACATTCGAACCAGAAGCCGGCCATGAGACCTTTTGCGAAAATCCCAAACAATTGTGCGCGGAGTCCTGTACGCTCCTTGCCTCCGCGGCACCTACCACGTAAGTGACGTAACACTGAAGAGAGCGAGGGGGCGAGGGCAGCGCAGTTGCCCGCGTTTTCTCCGTCACCTCTGTCGTCAGCTACAAACGGTTCTGTACCTAGATTTCCAGGCATGCCTTTCAGCGCCGCAGACGACAGTACATGTTTTACAACAGGTCTATTCATTCACCCGACAGCTTTGTCTAGCCACGATTTTCTTAGTGGACATCACTGATTACGTGTGTAAAAAAAAAATCGTTTCACATGGTCCCTTTTGAGGAATACATGCCTCGTGCTGTAACGTCGCGTTTGCCCATTGGTTTTAGTTAACCAATAGGTTCAAAAGTGCACATTGGTTTTAGTTAACCCTTTGTGGAATCCACCAGCTGCCACCAGTTTCTAATTAGGCTTTTTTTTGTCTGATTATAGTCGTGGCCGAACAGTTAGATGAAGCGGGAAAATTGTACTTCTAATACATCGGGAAAAATGTATGTGTCTAAAGAATATAAAAACATTGGCCGGGATCGTTTTACTTTGTTTAGAAGGAATTCGTTTAGAAGATAAATGACACTCGTTACGGAGAGCAATGAACCTACATTTTAATGCGAAAGCATTAACTGTCCCATGGAGCGAGCCGACGTCATCAGCCGCGCCAAACGGTATAGATAGATTCCCGAAGCCGCAATCTGAGGCATGCCAGCTTTGAAACCACGCAGAACGGCCACGCGAAACGGCAGTGATATGAAGCCGCCGCGCGTCAGTTTCAATTAGCGCCACCCCATGGCGCTGCGTGTCCGCGAGGCAGCGGCTCCACCGCTCCACGCCCAAGGTCAGCGCGCCGAGGAGCGCGCGCGCGCTCGACCGTCGACGCAAGTACCCGCAGACGAAATAAGGGAGCGGAGGAAGGGCATGCATGCTTTCGCATTCACAACTCATAAGAAGTGCTTAGGTGTACCTCGAGCCTTTTTTTATAAATTTCCCCGCTCAATCTAGCGGGAAAGCTGACGGGTCATAGGCAGGGCCGGCCCTGCCTATGACCCTGCCTATGAGCGAGCGACCTGTGCGGTCGCCCAGGGCGCCATCCAATGGGGAAGTGCCGCCGCGCCCCCTTTTCGATTTTTTGGTAGATTTTTGATTTATTTGAACACGGCGCCCGACACGACGCTGTATGCTCGATCGCCGCTCGTTTTCGGAATGGGGGTTTCGTCTGACAAAACGCTCGTGTTGGGCCACTACTCACATCCGTACTAACGTGATGTCGTACCTAGTAGACAGGTGCGTACAACAAAGAGGGGGAGGGAGGGACTCTACGGCCGGAGTTTACCCAGGGAGCTTGATGGTGTAGGGCAGGCCCTGGGCACAGGTCACGTGACGTCAGGCCACGTGAAAATTTGAATTGGTGTACAGGCCACGTGGCATCAATTTCCCCGCTAAATTTAGCGGGGAAACTGAATCGGTGTCAGGGCCACTTGGAATTAGTTTCCCCGCTAAATTTAGCGTGGAGACTGAATTGGTAAATAGGTCACGTGACGTCAATTTCCCCGCTAAATCCAGCGGGAAATGTACGGACGGACAGGGGACATTTTTGAAGTCGGAGTTTTGTTAAAAAGCATTTCATGCTTTGAAATATTAAAAAAAAAAAATCTTACACCCCGCTTTGGTCACCGTTACAAAAAGTCTTGTAGTTCATGTTGCTTTTTAGAGCGACAGCTTTATGGGCGACACTTTGTAGATATTTTGTCCTCGTCGCTTCTCGTCGCGGCGTGCGCGGGAAAATAGAAAAACCCTTCTTCTCTTCTCTCTTGCCGCGAGGAGTGGGAAGTCGGGACTTTCCGTACGCCGTGCCGCGTGCAGAGAGTGAAGAAGGCAGCCCTGGGGGGGGGGGGGGGGGGGGGGGGGGGGGGCGGCGTCGCGCCAAGGATTGCGCAACGAAGAAAGATTCGTCGTGTCGTCTGCTTGAAAGACATGTTTTTCAACATTACTCGCGTTATGATTGAAAGACTTGTTTTCCAACATTACTCGCGTTATGCGAAATCCCACTTTGGCAGTATTCAGTTGCTACGCTAATGGTGGATGGATTTAGAAACTTCCACCGGGCTTACCCACTTCACGGATCACTGGTGGCAGTCGTCAGTGGCATCCAGGACGTTAACCACGACGGCTATGAGAATTAACCACGCCGCACCTCCGTCCTCAGGCACGTGACGGCACCATTGCACCCGCATTGAGCTACCGTGCTACAGCTATCGCTTTCGTTTGTTCGCACATTGTGGGCGAAATATGCGATTCTTTAATATTGCATTTTATGTCGTATCTTCTGCATAGCCAGTACAAATTCGATGCTCATTACGATATTTTTCGTTCAGTTTTACCTTTCTTTTTCAATAAATAAACGTGTTAGAGATGCCATCCTGCATAAGATGAAAATGTAGGAAATCACTCGCGCCTGCGGGGAAAAATGATTAGAAAAGACTTCCAGGAGACACGAATAACAACAGTTTTATTTGCGCTTAATATATATATTTATAGGTATGTATATATACAATATAGTAACATCATTTTAACAACCAATGCACCGGTCGCAGTGCATGCACGTAGATAATTGTGACAAGATGCGATATCGCCACTAACAAACACGGTTCTAGTCACGTGCACACATCACACGCACGCACACGCACGCGCGCACATATAACAAGGAGCGCCCATAGAGTTACACTCACACACGTCAACGATGACACGTCCACCTCAAAGTGCAAAAAACATTCGACGGTCACGCGGTGGTACAAAGTCCTCGACACAACGCATATTGTGCCGTGTCTTTAAAGTTTGATTCGCAAATAGAAAAAGAACAAGATAATCTCCGCGTATCTCTAAATCGGCAACTGATTATGCTTCGTGAATATTTTTTAGATTCGTAGATTCATCGTCGTTACGGTGTTTCCCTCAGAAGTTCGTCTGCTTCTTGCACAGGGGTTGCGATGATGTCAGAACGCCAATCTCTTATTGGCTGATTAAACAACAAAAAATAGTGGCTAGACCTCGAGGCATCTAGCATTGAGGTCTACCCACTATCCCTTCAACCAAAGCCAATCAGAGCTCGGTGTCGTTCTGACGTCCCCCCGCAACCGCTGCGCAGGAAGCAGACGACTTGCTCTCCGCATAGACAGCGATTGATCAGAAACTTTGAGGGTATCCAGTTAACGTGTTTGGAGGTATTGGGAAGCAAAGAGGTGATGGACGAGGGAAGTCTTCAAAGAGTCAGCCCAACACCACCTAAAATAACGAAGGCCTGCGAACAACCTAACTCTTCCTCCGTGGAACGAACGTCATCGCAGTCGGATGGCGTCGACTCAGCAATTGGACCCGAGCCCGACGCCTAGTGTCGTTCGACCCGTTGATTGGACACGAAGCCTTGCCGAATGCTGACACTGCACTTGTATCCGATCGGTGTCTTCGCTCGATCTCTCTGTGATGAGGTCAACATTCTAGTGCGCAGGGTTTGATTTGATGTTCTAGGTGGTGTTTGTCAGTTCCACCGAATCTTATGTATGAACTCATTTTCGGGATTTTTTTGTTGAAAATATGTTTTTAAATAGGGCACTCGAAGGAAACGTTTGTGGGGATAAAGCTATGCGGAGAGCAAGTTCGTCTGCTTCTTGCACAGGGGTGGCGATGATGTCAGAACGCCAAGTTCTTATTGGCTGATTGAGAAAAATAGTGGGTAGACGGCAATGCATTTACCATTGAGGTCTACCCACTATCCTTTCAATCAAAGCCAATCAGAGCTCGGCGTCGTTTTGAAGTCACCGTGACTATTGCGCAAGAACCGGACGACTTGCTCCCCGTATAGTGCCCCCCGGCGGACGTCCAGGTTCAAAGGCATCAATAACTAGCTAACTAAGTGGCCCAAGATTATCAGATTAGCTTCTTTGAATGTCCGTCTTATCCAGTGCCTATTTAAATCAAATATGTATTGCCCGTAATCAAAATGGGTTATACCATAGCCTCCTATATACTGACAAAGCCTGGCAGATTGCCACAAGAAGCGGCCGCCGAAATGAAAAAGGTGGAGCGGCAGGCAACAGGTGAGAGGAGAGCCACGTGACTGGCGCCCCGCTGCGGCGAGACGCCGAAACACACTTCTCCTGAGCGACCAGGTGTGTTTCGGGTCCTCGCCGCTGCAAAAGCTGTGCGCTGACGTCCAGATTCCCCGAGAAATGGCTCTTTAATGCTCTCTGCTACCAGACCCTCGCACTTCAAATCTGTGACCAGCCACGCTATGGCTCCGTCGTCGAATTGCCAGGCTTTGTAAGTATAGAGAAGGCTATGGCTATACCAACGCCGTCTAGAAGACGGCGTTGGTCATATACGACGGGCTGCAAGTTCCCAGTTGGAATGTCAGCTAAAATTAAGGTTATTAGTTCGACAACAATCAATTTACTATCCTGCCCTGACGTTCCTCTCTTCGTGAATATTTCAACCCCAAAGAATCTCCCGCATGGTATCTGGAACGTTTTTTTTTAGGGTGTAGCTCGCCTAAGGGCAAGGGAAATACGAGATCACGTTTGTTCCATTCGTTGTTAGTCTTACTCCAAAAATAGTTAAATAAATTAAACTTTATACCGGATGTCATTCAGAAATATTCCAGACTAGATTGACCGAATACAGCGAAGGTTTAACGAATTGAAGCGTGACATAACCCACTAAGGCGCCTTTTCAACCAAACTATAATCGAATCACTTACAAACGAACATTTTTCGTGGTAGTTTCTTACCTATACACTTTATCACTTTTTCGTGTTTTATTTTCATGGCAATAAAATTACCAACTAGCGTAGCTGGGAAGAAGATGCAACTGTCACGCGCCTAAAGGCTAAATTGAGAACTACACCGGCGATGGTGACAACAACAGCATAGATCATTTGTTTGTGTTTAGACGCAGCGCGGAAAGTCCACGTAGCCGAACTTTGCGCCATCGTTCGGTTGAAGCTCGTGTTCAATCAGAAAAGCCGAGCACGGACGCAGCACTCGTGTATTTTTACTTGATTTTTCTCGACTGTGAGCGGGGAGAAAAAAAAATTGCGCGCACGAGCCGTGTGTTTAATCTTTGCTCAGCGCTCAATCGAAAACGATTAAGTAAAGAGTCCGGGGAACATATATGCTGTGTGTTGGTAAACACGGAATTCTGGGGAAAACAAGCAGAGCCGTTTATACTGAGAGAGTTTGGCCTTTTTAAGGAGATTTTGACAGCCTGGCAACCACAGCAGCGTAGTCTGACAACCGGGGGATGACTACTTCCGTCCGCCATTTTGTGGCTCCGACTCGTAGGAACTCTATGCAATTTCACAGGAATAAACAAGACAAAGAAGTAACGCCATTTTGTGTTATTGCGAAATCCGCTGGTTCTAGCGGGCAACAAGCTCCGCCCATTGGCCAAACTCTCTGAAAACAAGCTGGACATTGCGCCTTCTATGGTTCGATCTCCGCCATCCACTGTACATGGTAGTAGACCCAAAGAAAATGAAGTTGCAAGCGGTTTGAAAGGTTTTTGATCCTTCAGATCGCAGCATATATCGTATCGGCGTGCGGTCTCGCAATTACGTGTTTCAAGTAACGGAGTTACCGGTAACGCGTGTTTTTTTTTCTCGGTAGCCTGTGACGTACTCGGAAGATTTTTCAAAACAATAACGGGTAACATACTTACGTTACCCATTTTGAGTAGCGGGTAACCGAGTTACGTTACTCGTTACTTTTTCTTCAGAAAACTTTTTTTAAAAAATACGCTTTATTGTTTTTTGTGTTTGTAGGCGCTAAACCATATGTATTTGTTTAGTTTTTTGGGTTCTTCTTTGCGGTGTTTCTTCTGAGTATTTAGGTGAAACCGTAAAAAAAGATAAAATAACTGTGTTCAGTTTCCGCGTGAACATAATATTTCTTGGAACACGGCGCTTATGCATACGTGTAACGTCAAAACAGTAAAACGTTAATTCACAATTAAAAAAGTAATACAAAAGTAACGTGCGTTATATTTTTTCATCGGTAAGGGTAACGCGTTCTTTTTCTTTGTGAGTAACGAGTAACGTATTTAGTTACTTTTTTTCGGTAACGCCTACAACACTGATCACTTCCTGATAGCTAACGCACGTTGAAGGCCCCGAGCTAGCAGTCGTGCTGCACCGGCTAAATTTCTCACCTTGTGTGCTAGACGTGTCTGGCAGACTAAACTGACGCCCTCTGAACATCTAACATTTAATTTGCCTTAAAAAAAATTAGATGTTTCACTTCCTCTTTCGAAGCTACAGATAAAAGATACCGAAAAGTAACGATAACGTTTTACATCAATCATCAATTAATTTTTGTGGTTTGTCCAACAAACATTACTTTTGCGAGCACGTGTAACTGAAACTGGTTACTTTGTTTATTTTTTGACCGTGCACTAGAAATATATAGCTTGCATTTAAACTTTTGGTAGATGACCTGACGTTATCTGAAGGTGAAACAAAAACACCACCGTTTTTGAGAATACAGGAAGACAAACGAAAACCCGATTGACTGCGAGGCCTAAAGGGAAGCCATACAGTCCTGCCCCACGAGGGACGAGGCTTAGCAACCAGGAAAGCGAGAAACAATGGTGGTGTCATCTGGCGGTAGAAGTCGAACCCGACACACTCTTTTTAGATATCGCTCATCTCGTTTTGTAAGTGAAGTGGCTCCTCCAGCTAGGCTTTCCGGGGAGCAAACATGGATTCTCGTAAATTCTGTTTCGCATAAGCACAATTAAAGACCCCTCCGTGGGTTGTCACGATGCACTCCATTGAACCTCTGACACATTCCACGTCCATTGTTAGTAATTGGCATCGCGCATGTCAATTGGTACCAGCACCCGACTGCAAAAAAAAACAACACTCTCTGAGTTCGACAGCTGGTTCGGCTTGCAAATTGACGCTGCGCTACCTTCGCTTTTGACTCGGGTCTTGGTCCCTGAACGCATGAAGTGATAGCAGTTTAGTAAGCATTAAACCTGATTTTCGTTCTCCGGGCACTAGATATGACAAGGCAGAAACAGGTCAGAAGACTAAATATAGGCCGGGGTAATCGGTAAAAATCAGATACTACGCAGGCGAAACAGAGAAAGATCCAACCACGACATCACGTCACTAAACGTAGAAAGCAACTGCAAAGGTAGGGTAGCGGTTAGTGGCGTCGGAACACTACCGATGCCACTTGTAGCGTTGCACCACAAGCGAGACGAGTGCCGTCGGGGTGCAAACAACTTCATTGACAACAAACGGAAAACAAAAAGACGCTCATATCGATCCAAAATGCACAATCTAGAAACACACAAAGTGGTATCGCTACGCTAGGTTTGATATCTGCTCTAAAGCACCTTTGAAACAAAACAGCAAGACCAACAACAACAAAAAAAAGTTCGCGGAAGGGTACACGTTTAGATAGTTGAAAGTGTACCTCCTGGAAAACGCACACTGTCACCCTTTTGACCAGGGAATCACAAGCGTCGCTCACTTTTGATGTGCATGATATCTCCAAGGGGAGTACGTTTATACTCGACTCTCAACAAGGGGAGTCAAACAATTATTCGCGGAGTTTTTTTTTTTACATTTACTCTAGGAAGTTGTTAGTTATAGCGTACCTCTATGACATCGTATAAAGCGCTATTGTGCTACATCACTGCGGCATCCTTGTTTTCCGAGCCTAGGTGATAGTTAAAAGCAAACTCAACTTTTTCTTTTGAAATATTTGTTTTTACTTAACACATAAAGGCGGAACCCGAAGTAGAAACATCAGCAGACGTGTGGTTATTCTTTAACTCTTCAAGCGATATAGAGTCATATAGTATACATTGTACGAAAACAATTCACAATGTACGATGCAGATACTGCGTAGCATCCCAAAGAAAACGCCAAGGATGGCAAATTCAGAGGCGCCACGTTCTCTGGTGGAAACGTTTACAACTGTCAACTTCACAGAAATTTCGTGAGATCGTTCAGGCAAGAGGTGGCCCTATAGCAGTGGACCTTGACTCTAACTAGGCCTATTCAACGTTTGCAAAATCACAGCCCAGCGTGCGATCATCACAGGCCAGCTCACGCATGTTCGTCACTTCAAAAAGCAAGCAAAGCACGCGCCACACGCAGGAATGCTGAAAATGGCACCTGCCAGGAGCGTATTTCTGGAATGGCTTATCGACAACTCCGACTTCTCAGGTTGATACGTTGCAACTACCAGTTAAGAAAAAGAAATGTACAGACGACGGCAAAAAGTGACTATTGTTCAACAAGCCGTAATAATGAGTCACTGGATTACGCGTACTCAGGGTAAACAACAGTTTCAGCTGCGGGGATCGAAATGAAAACGGCAGTGAAGATCAGTGTGTTCGTGGTTCACTTTGAAGGAATCGCGTTCTCAGGCACTATGCCCACGAAGCCAAAACCGATCGCTGATGGATTGGGAACGAGTAATGAAAAGAACCGAAGCACTCGCCTGGCACACAGTCCTAGAGTTTCGATTTCGGACAGCAAAACACAACTAATACCAGAGTCCTCTGTTGATCGAGGTACGAATGTCTCGTAATTTGCAAAAGTGAGATACCATGTAAACATAGGCCCCCGTGTAGACTGTAATACTCCTGAATAATGAACAGAGGCTGTCGTTCTCCAGCGCATTCTATATTGAGATAGGGACATTACCATGCGGCATTAGACTGCGTACGATGTCGAATGGAAGTTGAAGATAATACATCGCTTTTGGATGACCGATCGACTGACTACGATTGGGGAGGAATAGCCCCCGGCATTACAAGCTGGGACTACACTTATCCTCTCAAAGTATGACCAGATGCAATTATAGAGAGTTCAGGTGAGGATGTAGCTTTTTGGTACTTGGAATTATTTTTAATTCGCTATTTCAGAGCTTGCCACAGGCTTGGGCTTAGTTTGACAACGAACTGTTTGGCGCGGTATGTTGAATCAGTCGTAGTGCTTGCAAGATTTTTATATTATACAACAACAAACAATGATACAAATTTCGGCAGACATTAGGAGAGTTTGACAGTAGTCTAGTGCAGGTTCAGAACCACAGAATAAGTTCCTCTCACACAAAGCCCTCCACTCTTTTCACTTTCGCAGAGCGAACGCTGGGGAGGGGGAAACCGACAATTTAGGCGAGCAGAAAGCTTTTTGGGAGGGGGGGGGGGGAGAGGGGTCTTGTGAAGCTATTTCTAACCTGCAACAGACTATAGCAACACGGTCATTTGTATTCGCGACACAGGCTCCTTCGGACGAGGACATCAAGACCATCGCTTGGAAACTGTGCTTAACCACAACACACTCGCTGAAAACCAGAGGAGTTTTTCTCATTTTCTTTTTCCGATGAGACGAAGGTTAAAGCTTTGCGCTCTGATTTAAGACTTCATCTGCATTCCAGCTTATTGTCAATTTCGCCCTGCCTACGCTTGTTTGATCAGTTCCAAACTAAAGACATATAGTTTTTGAAGACGCGGCTGATGCGTTAGTTTTATCACCGATAACACTCGGGATGCTGAACCTAAATATGGATTTCGCAAAATAAGGCCGCATAAGCGTTGAACGGGACGCTACGAACTCCAAAACATCACTCATACATCAATATCTATCACGAATGGCCGTAGTTTTGGAAAAGAAGGGCGCGACCCAATCGAGGACTATGACGTTACGATCCACCTGGAACAGTTGGGAATAAGGGGAAGCGGCCTCCCTTCTCTCCTTCTCGCTTCGGTTCACCTACTCGAGGGGTACGAAGCGAAGAGGCGTGGGAATGAGAATCAGTGACGTCACATGTTTCGTCGGTTCGTGTTCAATCGCGCACTTCTTTTCCAAAAATACGACCGTCCGTTAGAGATATCGCTGTACAAGCGACGTTTTTGGGTTTTGCGGCCTAACGCCTATCGCTCCAGCCTTGTTTTGTGACTTCAAGTTTCGGTTCAGTATCCCTTTCACTTGAAGTTGATAACCTTCTCTTTAATTTAGCGTACAGACTTCATTTGTTTTGTCTCCGTGTTGACTGCCCTAGGTACTTGAAGTGATGTACAATTCGGTGCATTCGCGAAAATAGTATCCCATTCAACCAATCCGAAACGATAACTCGAGCTTCGGTGTTCTTGAATCACATCTGTTTTGTAGTCTCGAGCTCGCGACAGCACCCGGAACATAAATTTAGAATTGAATTTCATGATGCCACGCGGTACAGACCAAATGTCAAAGAGCATCGTCAGGGACGTCGTCCTCAGCATTTGAAACACCGCGCAAGCGAAAACATTCGCCATCCTCGTTACGGTATCATGATCCTAAATGCGAGTTAAATGAGTGAAGAGCTGTTTCGGAAGTGTCGTCTCACACAGGAAGTGCACAATCTCCACCGGAAAAGAATACTGCCAGAATTAAGAGGAACATTCTTACCGGATGCGGAAGACGTGTAACCTTCGCGGTCGCAACCGGAAGCGGCCGCGAACGATTTAGGTTTGAGGTTTAGGTCGATTGGAAACATTTCTTCCACGCGGTCATCAATAATGTCTGAAGGGTCATCAAGAAGGTCTGATGAACCACCCTGAAGGTGTGATTAACAATCAAGAATTTCTGACAGGTCACTAAGGAAGTCTGATGAACCATCAGGAATGTCTGATGGAGCACGAAGGTCTGATGCGCCATCAAGAAAATCTGATAGACCATCAAAAATGTTTGATGAGCCATCAAGAATTTCTGGTGCTATTTTCGATCGGGGTATGCGGCCTCTCGTGTCACATATGTTTACAGCAAACTACTGCCGTTTAACGCTGTGTGTACCACTGACAACACCTGGTAGAATCGGTAGAAAATATCGGAGCGTGTGTTGCTGAGATAAACTCACATTAAATGCTCAAACGGGGGATGATCATAAGAACATGATGTGCGCTTGTGAACAGTTGATGGCGGCAATGCTCAACAGAAAAACTAAAACATTGCCATCTCTTCTTTTTTTTTTTGAGTGCGTGTAGTTGGAAAGAGGATTAGTTCCTTTAGACTTCGAAAGCACGTCCCAAATGACGTGCTCTGTATTGAAGAAATATGGAAAATAGATAGCTTATGTTTCATATAAATCAGGCTCAATAAATTTGATGCGGTTATCAACCTGAGGGTGAAGTGAAACGAACTGTACTGCAAATATGACGTCGAACTCAATTACGTTCGTGTAGTACATTGTGCTTAAACAAACGGAGAATGCAAGAACACATCTTTACCCCAAGCAAAAAAATTCAATTTTGACTGCAATATTAAAGCTCGACAAATATTTGGTTGCCAACTCATACGATTGTGTTAACATCAATCATCGTGAATTTGCATAAATAGAAAGTATAAAACAAAAGTATATTTTATCCAAGTGAAATGCTTCCGATACATGACAAGCTCAAGTTCGGGAAGTTGAAGGCAGTACCACGGCCTCCACACCTGAAAATGATATGATTAATCATTATTCTTCCCAAACACCCTCTAACTTTTGGCCCCGCATGGTGCTTGCTGGGCAGTGTTCATGAGAGATATCAACAACTGCGCTATTCTTGAGCTTTCCTTTAATCAACCCTGTACTGGATTACATAAAGAATGGGCAGGGTCAAAAGACGGGCTCTGTTTACTTTGTCGAGAGTGCTGCTGAATATTCGGTTGTACTTGTCAGAAATATATTTTACAACGTTCAGTTGCCTCAACCGTCAATCATTAAAAATAATTAAATACACGACTGAAGGTACCGATCCTAAGTGCTGCGTGTCAATGCTTCGTATCAAAATAAACCGCTCGCGATACACTCGAGTGAGCGAGCTTGAAGCTCGTCGGTATAAAAACATAATGAACTCATCCACATCCCAGCTATATTTTAGGCAAACAGGAGTTGCACTGAAACAAAGTCCTATAATAGTCCCAGCAAATTCACGTTGCGGAAACTGTGCAAGGTGTGGCTTAACTAAGGTCATGCAACACCTTATCGATTATATGGCCGTACTGCTGGATTGTATATGCCACCGCCAACGCACACATTTCACCCGAGTGCCGATTGAACTGCTTGAACACGAGTCCCGGCCGTACGCTGGTGCAGCTCCCGTGTCCAATATGCCCTCGCTGGCTTCTAGTAGGTGACACAGAAAATCCAGCAGTATGGCCTTGTCATCCAGGAGGTGTTGGCCATGCCAACACAACCCAGAGTAATCAAAGCCTGTGAACAGCATCATCTACCTCCATGGAACGTCATCCCACTACGACGACGCCGATTCAGCAATGTGGCCTGGGCCTGCCACCGAGCGTCCGCCTAGATCGAACACTGACACAGCGGTCCTGTGCAATCTGTGTCTGCGCTCTATGTTGCTGTGGTGACGTCAATGTTCTAGTGCACGGTCTTTGATCATTCTGGGCGGTGCTGGTGCTGCTGAATTAAGAGCGGACCGGGCCACTTCAAAGTGCGAAAGACTTCTATGCGTGGAAAGAAACGTTCCAGTCCAGGGGGAACTGGGGGCCGGCGGAGGTCTCTCGGAGGTATCGGAGGGGAGGCTACCCCGCCCAGAGGGAGAGGATACCTTGGAGTTTCATTCGAACCCAAAGCGGCGGCGGCAGAGCCGAGGCAGCAGGGGATGGTTGGCGGAAAACGAAGGCCTTACGGGAAATCGTGTCGACGCGCCGTCCACCACGCGCCTTCGCGTCACGCGATTCGTGCGGTTTACGTGAGCGGTTATGCGTGTCTTATCGCGTTCAAGAATCACTCCAGCTTGAAATATTTTCCTATTGGTTGACGTCTATAGCGCCGTCTATCGGAAACGTTCTGATTGCTCGTGACAGCAGCCTCTCATCATAGGGGACGACGTCCTAGTGGTCTATCATGATTCCTACCATGCGCTTACCATTCATTCCAAGAAAGGAGCCTAAAAGAATGAGCTCAAGCGGTGAAGTCAGCATCGCGTACAATCCTCCCAACCCACAGAAATGTCTTCAAATAGGACGCCATCATAGTCATGCGAATCTGGTACCCGAATGATCATGAATGCTTCGCGAGCGTATGACACGAACTCGCCTCCTATCAGGACAGCACGCGCTCGCGTTCAATCAGCGCATCACTAGCGTCGCAGTAATGCGACGTTTTACATTGATAGAATTAAAGAAAGCCTGTCTTGCCCCTTGCGCACAGAGTTAAGTTCCTCTTTGCGTACCAAGTATACCTAATCATAGACCCCATCTTCGTTCCTAAATAAAATTTTACTGTAACCGGAACGTGGCTAAAACCGAGGTGCTCTCGAATTGAAACTCGGACTCTTGTTACCTCAGCATACATGATGCATGCGAAGATGCAAATCTGTCGGCACGCGAGCGTGCACTTGAACGACAAACTACAGGTGGACCTAAAGTTCTGAACTATTCAGCAGCAGCAGATGATTATCATCAAACGGGGCCAGAGACGAAACTCAAAAGACTGATTCTTGACGTTTCAACTGTCCCAGACAATTTGTTTAAGGAGGCGCCTTGGAGGTGACTTTATGCGAGATGTATGTTGCAATAACCGGATACTTTGTTTTCATGGGGAAGTACTCTGAAAAACTAGGAACCGGGAGAAATGTGGGTACAACATGATTATCAGTACAACCAATGTGGATACAATATAAGTGACTTTGTCGGTATTCGATGTTGGGCGTATGTCTTCTAGCTAAAAGAACATGACATAAGGTATTGGCTGAGCACTCTAGGAGACATGACACACCAAAGACAAGCCCCCGGTCTTTGAGGACTGCACCATCGGATGCTGTAAATTCATCTTGGACAGGGGGTGTCCAGAAGTGCAAAATCCAAATTTACAGGTTTCTTTTCTTTAGATGTCTTTAGCTGGAGTGATTCTTTGAAGGGTATCAGCAGGAGAAAAGCGTAGCCCACGTGGGCAACAAACAGCCAATCAGAAATGAGCGCGTCTCCTTTTGACAATGCGAAGAATATTTCCATTTCAATTATTCGAAGAGGGAACGAGGAGATGGGAGAAGAAAGCTAAGGAGGCGGTTGGGTGTGACGTCACACTAATAGGGTTTCTGATGTACATTCGGACTAAAACAACAATAGAGATTTTGGAACTCACATGCCCAGAACGATGGCGTTATGCACTCAAGTGCATGCAAATTTATGTTTGTGTTCGCACTATGATAATGCAATAGATAGCTACATAGGAGCGGTTTACTTCTAAGTACTTCCCTATGAACAAGCCAGATAAACGGGCATTGTTTCCGTGTAAATCGGGCAAATACATAAGATGGCCGTGCAATCTCTCTGTGTACGGTGATATAGTTATAAGGATCGTCTGTTCTGAAAGAAGTGCTGAAGACCGAATGTTCAGTTTGCAAGGTGTACCCGGTGACGTCACCCAAAGACCACCGCCTCTTTTAGCTTTCCTCGGGCTTGCTCTGCCAACAGGAGACATAGGAAGCCCAATGGTCCCAAGAGCGAAACGAAATTATGAAGTTTCCAACTTTGCGAGAAGCAGACTAAGAACGGCTGACGAGCTGTGCTGGCAAAATTGACACTGCTAAGGAACTCGTCCAATCATGCGCGTTTAGGCAGCTACCGCGTCCAACAGCCATAGAAGCCCGTTCCTAGATAGACCACATCGGTTTCTGGAACCCAGAACTGATTTGACGGCCATTTGCGAACGCAGCTGCTTTCAAAGTGATGGTGTTTACATACTCACTGACCGTTTTTTTTTATGTATACCTCTTCCTCCGTTTGAGAAACAAAATATAGAAAGAATGATGTCCCGATTAACAAAGTCAAGAGGCTTAGTCGCGACCAACGTAGGTGATATTGCTTTAAGTCCCCCAAAACCATAATATTTCCTACCCTGCTTAACCGTAATATCACGCACATCGGGCAACGTGGAACGACGGCTTTTCCCTAGGCTACCTAGACAACGATGACCGCGTTTGCAACAAGCGTGCCGCGTCGCCATCTTGGTCTACCCTTCCGGACGCCGCCGTCAAGCTCCAACCCGGCGCGCCATCTTGGTACACCTACTGAAGATTTGTGAAGAGGGTTCCTCCATCTCCAAGGTGACATGAAAAGTGCCCTAAGTGCGCCGCCATGTTGCCACCTCTCATTTGCGACACCACTCGATGCAGCTGATTGGTTGTAGAAATCCCAAGTTCTCGTATGTGCACTCTCACTTGGCGAGTTGACACAGAGAGTCCTCTCTTGGTGCTCTCTAGAGGGGGCTGCCACCGAGTTCCAGAGCTGAACGCCTCACCTTGGTACATCCGTTAGGAGGCCAATAACTTGCCACGTCACCCGCTAAAACAAACACAACAATCAGCAGCGAGCCATTCTGATACACCAGCAGAGACACCCCAGATGATCTCCTGGTAGTTCCTCCAGCGTGTAGTCTTGGGTATCTCCGTGACAAGCGGCCGATCGAACCATCTTGACGAAGACCCGTTAAAGACACTGGAAACCATCGCGCGCCTTCCTGGTGCACCCGTTTCGCTTGCCAACGCTCGTTTGCCGGGCATCTGTCGAGAACACCGCTGGATCCATGGTACGATGCTTACGAATGGCCAGTGTCGATGGAGGTACACTGGGAGCTGCACCGCGCCATGTTGGTGCACCCTCGGTGGACGACGCCACGGCCAACGTGCTCTTGAACTCTCGCTGCAGCGTTCCTCGTGGTAGGCCTCCGGGGCGGCGGGCCGGCGGCAGGCGGCGCGCGTCGGGACTGCAGCCGGACCGGCGGCGTGCTAGAAGGGCAGTCTGTTCCTGAGGCGCCATCCCTAACTGCTGCAGCAGCCGTTCGACTTCACCTGGCTCTCCTGGCGGATGTACTCCGACATGTTGAAGCGGCCGGGGCCGTGGGTGGTCCGCGACATCCGTTGCTTCAACTCCCTGCGAGACACCGACCGGGTCCTTCTTTATTCGTCCTCATTATTACTACGTCGACAAGGGTACATTACCCCCGACCCCTGCGTCCTCCGAACAAAAAGAGGAAAAGGGGAGATAAGGCTAGGGGGCGATCGCCCCCTCTTGACATTGAGGATGTCCTATGCTCTGTTTCACACTAAGTTCGAGTGCAGCCGACGCTACAATTTTATGGAGTCAGTTGCAAGCAGCGCCAAAAGTGCATAGTCACGGTGCTCGTCGTCTTTGTGCGTTTTTCGTCACCGGCTAAACCAATTGGGGGAGGGGAGATAGCTAAATAAAACTTGACGCACAGTGAACTTATATACCTAGTGCTGCACACTGTATTTGGCGAGGGTCGCGAAGCTCACCTTCTGACTCCGTGATTCCTGCAGAGCCACACAGTTCTGACTGATTAGGAAGTCCGAAGGACAAGATAAACTAAAACCATTGGGACCGTCCAATCGATCGATACTGCGTTGACTACAAGATTTATCCTAAAATCTGACCAGTCACTCGGACAGATTTTCCCCATAGTAAGCCTCTGTGTGTGACAAAAACTGTTGAAATTCACAACGGTACGAAGCGTGGTTGTAGACGAAATTTACGAGAAACACGACGCTCTCAATTATTCTTTCCCATTGCATCACTTTGGTGAACCCCAATTGGTGATGAATAATACAGTGAACGTGCATAGGAAACTAACCCCGAGGCTTTCTGTTTTAGAGTATATAAACGTCGATTCAACCGATAATATTTCTTGCGCCATTAGCCCTAGAGGGAGAGGGTATGTGAGTAGGTGCATGTGCATGTGCGTGTGCGTGTGCGTGTGCGTGTGCGTGTGTGTGTGTGTGTGCGTGTGTGTGTGTGTGTGGTTGAAGGAAACGGGGTGGAGGCGCATAATATTGCTTCGCGAGCCGCATCCTGCCCGCGGGTCGCCAGTGGGCGATCCCTGTATAACCTGCCACCGTCTATAATGTGGGTGACAATCGAGGGGAGGTGGAGTGAAATTTACCTTATTCCTCCCGTTGACCAGGTGTTAGCCATGTTTGTGCATGTTACTAGAAACAACTAATCGATTACACTAACAATTATTGTTGGTTTAAACGTATTCAATTACTACATTATTCGATTACGTGAGTAAAAAAGTAATTGGCCGTTACCTGAAAAAAGTAACCGTTACTTTTCCGATTACTTCAGATTTTGAAAATGATAAATTTTCTGTCGGTTTAAAAATTTGTCTTTTTGTACTATCCATTATTGGTGTAAAACCACAAAATTGATAAGCTACTTATCTTCTTAATTCATCGAGTTTGGAAAAACCATCCTTGTTTCGGAGATTTCGTTTGAGGATTTCTCGTAGGGAATTCGCAGAAACAAAGAGCTCCATTAAAAAAGGGAAGGGGAAAATAGTAATGGTTACAAGAAATTTTTAATACTTCAAAGAAGTAATCAAACAACTCTTATGATTGCTTCTTAATAAATATATTCAAATGATTACAAAATGATTAAAACATCGATTACTAGTAATTGGATTACTTGTAATGGATACCGTACAAGTCCGGTTATAGCCCAACACTACCTAGACAAAAAGCCGCTGATTTTTCTACGTCATCTACTCAGGTTCAGCGTGAGTCTCGGAATGGACAGGAGTGGTATGCCATCGTTAGGCTTGGACTCAGCGTTCTTACTGATGGAGCACGAGTTCCAGCCCAGCGCTGACGTAGCGCTGACGTAGCGCTGGTGTGCCGTGGTGCGTCGTGTGTGCCCCGCGCTAGCCCTCAGTTGGTGACGTATAAAATTCAGCCCTAGGTTTTTCTCTCCGGCGACATGAGCCCCGAGACTTCGCTTCACGACGGATCGCTATCTGCTCCCAACGTCGAATTGCCCACTGTGCCCTAAGCGATTACATCTCCACGACAGTGGGGGTTCATCTGCATTCCGAGCCAAGTGCTGATGGAGCACTAGTGGCTAATTTGTGCACAGCACTGGCCTTTTTCAGTAAATTCAGAATGCGAGAATTGAGGCAAATATCACTTCTTGCCTGGCTCTAGTGTTTTGCCGGGCACGGCTCATGCATCTCCCGAACACTTATTACAAAAAAAAAAAAGAATGCTGAGTCAACAAGTTGCGGACGCAAGCACGGCGTCCGATATTCCACAGAAGATAGCTATTACGCAAGCGCAGAACACAACCCGTTGTACAAGAATGGAGATAATTTCCTTGTACAACGAAGCCGCGAGTGTGAAAAAAAGAGGATTGCGCAACAATCAGGAGTGTCGTGTGTTCTTCTCACCTGGCCACGGCCATGAAGGCAAGCTCCACGTTGGCCCCTGTCTTGGCACTGGTCTCCATGAAGGCCACGCCGTACTCCTGCGAAGACCCAGGCACGCGCAGGAAGAAGCACGTCGTTAGAAACAAAGCCACATCACAACTGAGAACTTGTAAAGTGTCTTTCTATCGGGTTCTATTCCTCAGTTGTGTTGAGGGAACGCTCCTATGCCCTCAGCCTTGCTTATGAACTTGCTTCTTTGCGGTGCCTAGAGCGCATCTTTGTCTGCTGTGTTCGGAGTACCCTATATATGCGGAGCGCAAGTTCGCCTGCTTCTTGCGCAGGGGTTACACTCATGTCAGAACGCCGAGCTCTGATTGGCTCTGATGGAGGGATAGTGGGTAGACCTCATTGCTAGCTACTTTGAGGTCTACCTACTATCCTTCCAATCCGAACCAATTAGAGCTCGGCGTTCTGACGTCACCGCAACCCCTGCTCAAGAAGCAGACAAACTTCCGATCGGCATACCTCTTATGCGTCGAAAGTGGTTCCGAAGTGGCAACAAATTAGGTAGCAGGAGACGGCGTGTAATGCTGTAGGAGGTCGCGATCCAGGCGGCTGGTCGTATAAGTACCAGTGAACGAGCGCGAGTGTCGCCATGGTCGTGGCGTCGCAACTGCTGGCTGCTGAGGCTTCCGCGGAGAGTCAAGCTGGAGAGCGACCCGCAGCAGAACAGGCGTCCGCCGCATTCACCTCCACTGCTGCACCACAGCGGGATCGCGGCAAACAAGAGCATGACACTTCTATGGCTTCATCGGGTGGAAATCAATAGACCCCAAATACAAATAAGGACACGGTCAACGCACCAGTCGGACGTGCGTTTCAGGCACCATAGTTTCACTAAAAGCAAGTTTAACGAGCAGTACTCATATAGGGGTGTATACTAAAAGTGTTTAGCAACCTTTGTGAAGCTCCAGTTCAACAAAGCAGCGATAGGAAGGCATGTTTGTGGATAAAGGTACTGCTGAAGAATCATTGGGTCGTCGATAAAGAGCCTTGGCTGTGTCAGCGATTGTTACTTTGTTGCTTTTTTTTCTTCTTGTTTATTCGACATTTTTAATACTTGACAGGTCTTGGAGTTCTGCAATGTTGCCGACTGTTTCTAAACCTTTTCCAAGTACGGACTTTGGGCTCCACCATCTTGCTGCCGGTTGCTGTAGAAGCAGATCGACTGGTAGACAAGCCTTGCTAAGGTGCGCCCACAGTTGCCAAAGTGGTACTCCAACAAAGTGTTCTCCACCCACGGTGGCTAGACATGCTTTTGGAGTGTAGCTGCTTGAAATATGCATAAGGCACTATACTTCGTTTCACCTTCGGTCCGAGCGCGGCCGATGTTATCAGCCGAAGGGCCAATCAAACAGCGCAAAAAGCGCAACGTCATGGCGTGCTCTCTGCGCTTGATAAGACTAGCCGGCAGGAGCACGCACAGAGAGACGGCGAATACCCGCTGGTCCTATCAACTGCAGAGAGCACGCCATGACGTTGTGCCTCTTCGCTGTTTGATTGGCCCTTTGGCTCATTACATCGGCCGCGCTCGGACCGAAGCTGAAACGAAGTATAGACACAAGGGGAGCTTGGAGAAGCTTGACTCTGACACTCCATTTGGCAAAGTGCCGCTCTATTCGTGATTACCTTTTTTTTACTATTATTATCCGTGAATTTTGTCGTTTTAGAAACTTCCAATAGCCCTGCTCATCAATGTCTGTTTTTGAACTAACTTATTTTGTTTTGACCGCATGCCATGGCACACGTCTGATTCGCTGCGTGCACATGTACATGGCACACGTCTGATTCGTAAGGCATTCCCAGAAGCGTCATGGGCTTGTTTTGCTTTACCTTTGTTACGAGCTTTCTTTTTTTGTTTCGGTATTGTATATTTCCTGCCCCACCGCCACTTTTACAGGCTGGTCTCAGAACATTCGAAGAGAAGGCAAAAGCGGGGTATCACCAAACGATATAATGATATTGTCACGAATGACAGTTAATGAAGCAACGAAAACTGAAACAAACTAAACGTTTAATGGGGCGAACTTGTGCCCAGAACAAAAGGAAAACAGAGGATAACCCTAGAGCGTCGCGGGCGTCGACGGCGGCGTAGCAGCAGGATCGAACGCTGGGGCGAGACTGACTCGGCTTGCCAGGCGGAGCCCCTTTCGTACACGCGTGGGCTTCTGGAACATTCGGCGTAGAACATTCTAACCTCGAATTAGCAAGCAATTCTCGAATTTACCAGAACATCACATTACAGAGTCAACAAAAATGCGTAGACGCGGCCACGAATCGAACCCTGGCCTCCTGCTTGGAAGGCAAGCGCGATAACCGTTAGGCCGCGGGCGCGCTGCCTACTAGGTCAGCTGCGCTCGCGGCAATATGAAATAAAAACAAATCTAACCTCTCAATGTGTTACTGTGATCGTTGAACCTTTGCAGTATCCAGATTTTCCTGGTTCTATCTTTTTTTTTTTTTTAGAGTTGCGCATTGTGCTCTTTTGTCGAACTTGTTGAAGAAGTGTCCAGGAGTTCCCTCGCGAGTCGCAAGTGTCACGCGAAGTTCTTTGAACATCCCTCACCCTGGCGAGCCTCTCCCCGTCCTCGTAGCGGACCTGCCTGTCCTGCTGGATGTCGGCCTTGTTGCCGATGAGCATGATGACCACGTCGTCCTGGGCGTACTCGTTGATCTCGCCCAGCCACGCCTGCATACCACAGCGGGAACCGTACATCCGCGAGACGAACAAGAGAGACATCACGGCGTGATTGGAGACACTAGAAAAGTACTTTAACTTCTTTAGCCTGTCCCTCCAGTGGAGAGGAGAAACACGCGTGACCCAACAACCCCCAGACAACAATTAAGGCCGTAGTCCTGAACCTTATTTCTCACTTGCCGCTATCTAATTTTGTGCCCCGGTTCCCATATTGGATACGAGCGCTGCATCAGCGATCGGCTGGGATTCGTGTTCAATCGGTAAGGACACGGGTACGAGCCGAATGCAGACGCAGCACTCGTGACTAATCGTGCCCTCCGTTTGATGACAGAAAATTCAGCACTACTGCCTTATTGCGCCCCAAGAAACAAAAGGAAACGAGCGGTGGAATGAACAAGTGCAACAGGAAGGTTCTGACATGGGAATACCCTAGTACTGAGCCCGACTTATCTCGAGAGCTGTGCGATTGTATACTCCATGGAGTGGTGATTAACTCGCCGAATGTTTGCAATACAAGTCACTGGCTGCACAGTTCATGGTAGTTTTTCTGTATTTTTCACGGCTGACGCGGCACACGGCATCGCGACTTTACAGTATTAAAGTACTATATTGATCCTTCTAAAGCGATCATCTGTTCTTCCTTCGGGAGCTGCATTTGTAAAATCTGCAGTTGCAAAATCCGAAACAGATTTTTGTTGTAGGAGTGGGTAGCGATTGGCACCTTGAATATGCTATGGGGGAATCAGCACGTAACAATGTAACTGACGATATGAGCCCAGGTTTTGGAAAAGAAGTACACGCCGAAATTTTGTGCTGGCGATATGGATCACTAACGGATTCGTCTTGGTGCTGATGGGCACTTCAAAGCGTTAACCACAAAATATATCCTGGCTGGCTCGGTGGCGTGCACCAAGAGCCGAGTTCGGTGAAACGAACATCCCACCATCTCCTCCCAGACAAAAAGACGTGTTGGCGACCCCCGTTGTACTTAATTGATACCGCCTGTTTAAGAAAGATATATGTGTCTGCTGTCGATTGACGGCATGGATGTGAAGATATACAGGGTGTATTTCTAAGTTTTACATATTTGTCAAAACAAATTCATGCAAGCCATACTAATGCGGTTTGTGCAGGTGAGTTATACGGCCAGGGGGGGGGGGGGGCAAAAACATTGGGGGCCAAGCGTCACTATAAGTTGGCTGATTAACTAAAATATGTTAGTTAACGTTTTAATTAGTGGACATAAACACATGGTTACAATTACAAACTTGCTGAGCGTCATCGAAAACCACGAAATTAATTTAAAAAGAAGACTGGGAAGACGTGAAAAACACGGTAGAGCGCTGAAGTTACCACTCGTCCAGCAAGCGTAAGCAGGGTTCATGCTGGCCTCGAAGACTAAAATTCAAGGGTTTTCAAGGACTTTCAAGGCCCAGCCAGGATATTTTCAAGGACCATGTTGAGAGCCCTACTTAGACAAAACACAATTCTAAATGCGATAAAAATGTAATATTCACTGCACGAGACAAGACATTAAGGGGCTTTCCTTTTTGTATGCTAGATTCAAAGAAGCACATTAACAACACACGTTGCCGTGTCCCACATGTTAAACAAAAATTATACACCAAACAAGCACTCGTCCAATGTTCATGGTAGTTCACATTGCTTTTTCTGGACTTCGATGTCAATGTTCAGAATTTCCTGTGCCTTGCTTTTGGCAGTCTTCCTGAGGCTGTTGGATTTCATGATCCATGTGAGGTCACTCGAGGCTTCTGCCTTCTCTGCATAATTGTCTGCTGAAGCCATCAATTAAGCAACAGCTACTTCCAGTTTCTTCTTCTTCTTTCTCAATTTTTGAACTTCGTCAATGCAGCGCCTTTTCACCTGCCTTGCATCTTCAAGCTCCCGCTTCTTCTTGGCTTCCCAAAAAGCACAGTAATGGTGCCTTGCAGAAGACACGGACGTCCTGAGTTCCTTCGTGATTTGCACATTCAAGATGCCACCTGCATTGTTTACAGCGTTACATACAATTCGCTGCGAGATGTAGGAAATATCTTTCATATTTTCCACAGCGACCTGCCGATTAAGATAAGAAAAAGGTCCGAGACCATGGCACGCGACGTACAAAGAGTTCTGCTCTCCGCAGGAGAAGGCTCGAGAGACTTCGCTGTCGGGAAACATTCTTCTGAACAAGTCACTTGTCTGTGAGCAGGACTTGTAGGAATAGTGTGATGCAGTTACTTTTAGTGTCCACAGAATCTGTGCATCAGTCGCTAGCTCACGCTTCTTGCACACACCGTCTAAGCCCGATGACTGTGATTGCATTGGATCCACGGACGTTGGGTTCACGGACGATTCACCTACAGAGGGCACCAAGAAGCTGTTGATCGGGTTACTCACTGCCGCCTTCCCGTTCGCGTCGTGTTTGGCGATTTTCATGTGATTTTTCAATGCCGACTCTCCCATAGCAGCGATGTCGAACGTTTTCGAGCAAGGCTTGCATTTAGCCCAATTTGGATTCGGCGGGTCCGGTGCAATCCAGTGCCTATAACTGTCGTTGCTCAGCCACGAGCGTTGGAACTTGCATTTCCCTGGCATTATTTCTCACTTGCAGTTGATGCAGTAATTCCGACCGCACACATTACACACCAGTTTACGTTCGAGCTACACCGGCAACTTCTGATCTCGTGCCGGGAATAACATAAAGGAGTGGATTGGATGTGGATCTGGCTATGCCCTTCGGAACCGAAACTGATTCCAGTGTGGCCAGGCGTTCATAAACATCGGCTAAATGTCGTCGTCAAACTCAAAAATCAAGGACTTTCAAGGATCTGTAAAAATTCCAGGACTTTCAAGGCCTTGAAAACGCTACTTTTAAATTCAAGGGTTTTCAAGGATTTCAAGGACCCGCATGAACCCTGCGTAAGGCTACCGATGAGAAAACACGCACGCGCGGTTTTTCCATCATCCGGGTTCTCTCGCCGCTAGACTTACGCTTGTTACAGGAGTGGTAACTTTCGCGTACTACTACGCTTTCCACGCGCTCAGACTCTATAAAATGGCTGATTTAGTAATTTTAGACGACGCTCAGCAAATTTGTAATTAACGACTCTTAGTTAACTATTAGACTCATCGTGACAGTTATCCTCCTATATCGTGTCCCCCTAGCTGTATGACTCACCTGCAAAGACAGCATTAAGGCCCGTTCACACTCTTGCGACCGAGTTCGACCGAGAGAGACCAAACCGGTGTTTAAGCCTCTTGCGATCTCTTAGGACCAGCTCCGTCGCAGCGGAGCTGGTCCTAAGAGATCGCAAGAGGCTTAAAAACCGGTCTAGTCTCTCTCGGTCGAACTCGGTCGCAAGAGTGTGAACGGGCCTTTAGTGTAGCGTTCGCGGCTTTTATAAAATAAGTCTGTAAAGCCTAAAGGCTCGTTCACACTCTTGCAACCGAGTACGACCGAGAGAGACAAGACCGGTTTTTAATCCTCTTGCGACGTCTTAGGACCGGGCGCGCTGCTGCGGAGCTGGTCCTAAGACGTCTTTGGAGGATTAAAAACCGGTCTTGTTCCTCTCGGTCGTACTCGGTTGCAAGAGTGTGAACGAGTCTTAAAACAGAAACACCCTGTATTTATGTATGTGATACATTGTTGTATCTCGACTCTATCGACGGTCATACTTTTTAATACCGCAAAAGGCAAAGACGAGGTAAAAAAAAAGGAAAAAAAAGAATAGTGTCGGCTTTTCGTAATGCCGAAAGTTCAAAATCAGCTCGCCTTGTTCTGTCTGTAATTTTTAAGCCGTCAACGGCAGGAAAGTGGGCCAGGGGATTACTCCGTAACCACGATGGACCTTCAGTGTCGTCCTATGCTTTCCCCGTCTTGCTCTCCTCCCATCCCCATGGGCAGTAGGCGACGTGGCCCGACTGACTGATCTGCCTCTCAGAGGTCTTCGTCTCAATCGATCAATCCCCGGCCACCCGTCCGCGGACCCGTGGACCGAGGAACATCAACTCACTCTCGTGTTGTCGAAGCTGGTCTTGTTCGAGACGTCATAGAGAAGCAGCAAAGCTGAAAATAAAAGACCGAGAACTTTATTTATATCCTGTCACGATGCCATCATACTTTTAACCCACGTCGTAAAAGATGGGTTTTGTGTTATTGGTTTATTTATTTATTTATTTTTACCTTGGATTTGGTATTTTTCGGTATCGATTTTTGGTGTCAGACGAAAATCGGGGTTTCTCGGGGCTCAAGTTTATGAAAGTAGGACACGGGCATGGGCTTCTCCAACGTTGAGGAAATGTGCTCGTGACTCAAATGCGTGCACGATGTCCCAGTATCGACAACAGAATAAAACGATATATGGTTCCAAAGGAAGAAGTTAACTCAATGTAATGGCGCATCATAATTCAGTGAAATGACTAATCATAACTCACCATGGGCGTCCCTGTAGTAAGCGTGCGTGACGCTGCGAAACCGCTCCTGACCAGCAGTGTCCCAGATCTGCAAAATAGAACAACATATATGCCTTTAACTCATAGGCTGGTTCGACCAACGTGCTCCTATATAAAAAAATCAGAAGGTCATACGATATAGGCGTGCAGTGGGAGCGATGCTCATCCACGACATATACCTACAAATAAACTGCGAAAAAAGTAAACCTAAAAGAAATGAAGGATTTTTTTTATCGATCTATTTACTACGAGCTGATAAATGACTGGGCAGGTCATACATGATGATTGAAATCTGAGAATGTGGTTTGAAAAAACGGAAACATCGTGAAGTAGGAAGAACTTCTGTTGTCTGTCCCCTTTTCTTCCTACTTCACGAGTTTCCGTTGTTCAAACCACAGTCTCAGGTTTCAATCATCATGGATAAATAACTTACACCAGCTCACCTGCACTTTAACCGTTTTTTCATTGGACAGGTCGTCAACTAATTCTTGCTTCTCTCGTACTTAGGTATATAAATATTAAAAACAAATCAATTGAATATCTCCAGCGCGCGCCGGCGTTATCGGAAACGTGTTGAGAATTCAAATAAATACGATAATTATGACATTCCGAACTTTTCAACAGATACAATCGCTAAAAATGAGGACTTTGTATCTAGACCCCATAAAACAGTTCCAAGCCAAATGACAAACGATGTTCCCGAAGTTTAGCCGTGCTTTATCTGAGTGAACGTCTTGACAAGGAACAGCGGCAAAAAACTTGGACAAGAGTACAGAAACACACACGACAGGACAGCGCTGAACTAACAACTACTTGTTTAATACACACACAAAAAAACGGAAGGAAGTGCTATTGCAGCGTTCACCGTCAAAAATGTGTTTCGCTCTGTGGACGATTTTTTGGTTGTGTTTGGGGGCGCTGATGGGGTTGACACACAGGCTAAGGTACCTTCTGTTTTTGAGAATATTT
This sequence comes from Ixodes persulcatus, assembly GCA_013358835.2. NCBI lineage: Eukaryota > Metazoa > Arthropoda > Arachnida > Ixodida > Ixodidae > Ixodes > Ixodes persulcatus. Next base: position 129,028 of record JABSTQ010010665.1, on the reverse strand, counting down.
ACGTTTGAAGAGCCCAGCAAAGGGGTTCTCGAATTTCTTGACCTTTCGTTGTGCTTCGAAGAAAAATGTGTTTATTTAAAATTGGTAAAAAGGAGCACTGCGGCATCTTGTCCCCTAAAAAAGTCGTGAGTCCACTTGATGAAGGACATCTTTAACAGGCAGGTAATAAAGACTGAAGCTGTCAGGGTTTCCATCTGCCCTTTTGACTGAACTGGCTAGCGCCCTTATGGAAAAAAAAAGAAAGCTAAGGAAATGGAGAAGATGAAGACTGATTTCGACAAAAAAAGAATGGTGGTCGTGCCCTATCTTCATCGGGTATCTCATAACCTTAAGCAAGTCGGAGGTCGCTATGGTGTCCCGGTGGTGTTTTCTGCACCGCAGAAAATGGGTCAGATATGTGCAAAGGTCGGTGCTACCGCCGAAAAGCGGTCGAAAAGGAAATGCACCAGAAAGCACGTAGTACCGTTTGTGGCTTTTGTGTCGGGCGAGGGTTATGAGATGCCGTTGTCGTATGGCAATGTATGTGTTAGAGAGACGGGCCGCTGTCTAAACGACAGACTTAGAGAATATTTGTATTCACTCAGGGCCACTGCTGGGGGGTTGCTACTTTTACGCTACTGCAAGTGCCAGCCTAACTTTAGTGAAGTCACTGTTTTGGATAAACATACGCACAGGGTTACAAGGAAAAGCATCGAAACTTCTTTTTTTATATCTGAACTTGGCGGGAGGTGCGTCAGCGAACCGTCAGTGACTATCTGAAAAAGAATTCGAGTACCTTCGATCAGCTATGAAGGGCAATACATAGCCACTGATATGGCCTATCTTGACAAACAACATGCTGCTTGGTTGGCGCGTGTTGGTATGTGTTTTTTTCTGATTAAGATGCTTCGTGTTCTCTCCCTTCTTTTTTGAGTATTAAACAACCAGTTTTAAGTTCAGCGCCGTCCTGTCGTGTCTGTTTCTTTACCCTTGTCAAAGTATTTTTGCCGCTGTTCCTTCCCAAGATGTTCACTTCAAACCAACTAGACCAATACGTCACATTATTGCAGTTTAACTGAGTGTCAACGAGATTAGTACAATGCGTAACCATGATAATATCCTGTTACTCGGCACGTCGCTGAGAATACCGCCGCGGCCCTTTCTGGCTAACCCATTTTGCATCACTGTGAATATGAAGGCGCCTGCCTTAGAAATATATGACCAACCATTCGCAAATCATCGAGCTGCATATATTACCAGTACTGTCGTTTTTCGCTTCTCATGCGTATGAAGAAAAAAATGATCGCAGTCCTGACCGTCAGTTTAACGTTGAACCAATGCCGAGAACATCAAATATAACGACCAATCTTTCTTAAGATTCATGTCAAAACAGCAACTGAAAGCACCACACAAACACTTCGATGTCGAATTTTTGTGATTCTGTATTTTTTTTCTTTCTTGTTTTACCCTAAGTCGGTCCCGACGCAGCCGACGCTTCGAGCTGATGGGACCGGTCAGACAGCGTCAAACTCGCACCATGATGGTGTTCGTCGTCTTTCTGTATGTGTTCTATCATCGCTGAACCAGTCATAAACAGGAAAGGCCCAGGCGCTTCTAACGCTGCTCGAGTATCGGGATGGTGACTGACAGTTCGAACGGTGTAGTACATGAACAGAACTGAACCCACTATAGGGATTCTTCGGCAGCTGGCTTCAGCTCAGTTCCAAATTTGGAAAGAAGGTTTGAGTCCCGGTTCAGTCCTAAATTATCATTTAGTGACGCTCTTTCGTGGTCTTTGCCATGAAGCGTTCTTTCTTGCGCTCCCTTTTTGCTTTCATTTGTTTTACTGAATTGTTTGCACATTATAATGTAATTATCATACAATGCTTATCTCGAGCTACTGAAGTGTAGGAGAGCAAGTTTCTGTCGGATATCGCGCATTTATCTCTGCCCCTATAGCTTCAGAGCCTACCCCCTACGCGATCAAACCGCGGAATAAATGTAAAACAAAAATTTGAAACGACCACACAGTGTGCTGCGATTGACAGCGGCAGCTGTTACGGGGTTGAAAGATTTACTTTGGGAGATGATTGTAGAACATCGGTGCAGGAGGTTTACCTCAGCCACAGCCTTTGGGAGTTACGTGTGCTTTTCCGGAATGCTTTTACTAGGCGCGCGAGGGATGTCCAAACAGGACACTACAAAACTCGTCTAGAGATACGACTCCTGCGAAAATCGTCAAAATTGAAGCGGACGCTTCAATTTTGACGATTTTTGCAGAATTCGTGTCGCCTAACGATTTTCGTGGCCAAGCCAACATCACGAGTTCACGACTTTTCTTCTTGCCTCGTGCACTTTTCTTTGACGTCAGTGCTCGTCAGATTTGACGTCACACGCCACCTGCCACTGGTGTTCACCCGCGGCTCGCTGACCTCGCTACCGCCGTCGCCTCGGTTGGAAGGCCAAAGAGGTCCGGCTTCGGGGGGATTGGGGAGATTCCTGAGTCGAAGCGTGCGTTTCGCTTTCCGCGGGGAAAGGGAATGACACCTTCGTGTCATTCCCCTTTCCGTTTTCAGGACTTGAAAAACGGTGGAGGCCTTGAGCGATTGACCGACAGCCAACAGAGCGTGTGAGTGGCTCTCCGCACCCACGTGATCAGCAGATCAAGGCCGCCGTGGAGGGCACGGGCAAGATTTGATGGGGGGAACTTTCCCCATGGCAAATAAAAACGGCCGGAAGCGGAGCGCCGAACAATTGTCGGAGTCGTGTCGCCAGACGATTTTTGTAGTGTCCTTTGTGTGATTTGATATGATCTTTGTAGATCGAACAGGACTCGGCGCTCGGAAGTTTGGGAACGTTTCTTATTTATTATTGGGGTCTCTTCGAATGGTTTCATTAGCTCCGTTTGCAAGAGATGCGTGGCAGTTAAATGTGCAAAAGAAACTGCGGTGAGTTTACGTATCTAATGGTCTGCGCCATGCTGAGAAGGTGCGGGCAATATTCCTGGCGGTCAACTCTTTTTTTTTTTTAGTTCTAAGGGAGGATATTCCTTACTTGGGTACCGGTAAAGGGTTGATGAATTACGTTGATCACGTGTAGCTAGCCTGAGTCATAGGTTTAATTTTTGTTCACTTACCACCTTTAAATAGGCCCCTACACTTCGTATATGCAGTCAACAGAGTTTAAATTAAATGGAGGTTAACTTTAGCCGTAGAATCAAACCACGGAAATAACGTTAATAAGTTCAGCTGAAGTTTTTAACGCACATTTGTTCTCCATATGCTGATTTTGTACCATCATACATTTCTACATGCAAGATGTCATGGACGCGCAGCTTTGCGATTTAACTATGCTTTGCAATTGATGCTAAGAGGTGGTTACGCAGACGTGGGGAGGCAAAGATGCGCTGCATTTTATTATTTGGACAGGCCAAAACACGAGTCCTAACACAGCTTTCGCAGTACAAAGAAAACGAATAAAGAATATGTTTGTGCTCGAAAAGTATTTTTTGCTGCTCCAAAATAACTCGAACCATCCCATCACTGGCTCAGGAACGACGGCGAAGACACAGCACGGCGGCGATGGGGCGGCACACGCCCAGCGATCACGTGGGTTTTTGCGTACGGACACCGCTGGAATTTGCTGGAAAGGGGCACTAACCGCTACCGCCGTAAAATAAAGACCCGCTTCTGCTTTTTGGTTAGCATCGATTCGATAGTGTTTCTTCTTAACGAAAACGTTAATTTCAGATTGTCATACACGGCTAAAGTCTGGTTTGAGTTTGACTATGACCGACTGCGCCAAAACCGGTTTTTAACCCTCTCCGGTCGTAAGCAGTCGCAAGTGTGAGATAGAACCAGCCCGAAGTGTCGCTCAGAGAAACAGGAAATCAAATGTACCTCGAAAATACTCTATCGTGAAGACTCACCTGAAGCTTGACCTTGCACTCATCTACGCTGACCACTTTGTTCTGCAACGAGAAGAGAAGAAAAAAAACGCGATCAATTATTATAATTGTTATCTCACGGAATATGTTGGGAACACAGCCTCCCATATACTGACAAAGCCTGGCAGATCGCCACGAGAAGCGGCCACCGAAATGGAAAAGGTGGAGCGGCAGACAATGGATGAAAAGAGAACCACGTGACTGGCGCCCCGCTGCGGCGAGACGCCGAAACACACTTCTCCCGAGCGAACAAGTGTGTTACGGGCCCTCGCCGCTGCAAAAGCTGTGCGCTGACGTCCCGGTTCCCCGAGAAATGGCTCTTTGATGCTTTGTGCTACCAGATCCTCGCGCTCCAAATCTGCGACCGGGTACTCTATGGCTCCGTCGTCGAACTGCCAGGCTTTGTTAGTATATATAGGAGGCAATGGTTTGAACAGTAAGTACTCGAGTTATCGAGCACAATGATATCAAAATGTTTTTTTTTTTTTTTTGGGGGGGGGGGGGGGAAGTTAGCTAATTTACACCACCCACTAAATTTATCCAGCAAATTATGGTGGAAATGAATAAACATTTACGCACCAAAATGATTGAAAGAAAAAAAAACTTCAGAGCAAAATATAAATTCAGCATAGGTGTCTTTGAACCTTTGTCACTGAATCGGTGGCGTCGATGTGACATGCTTCATTTCTGTTTTCTTAATTATTATGACCAATTAAATATTCTGCTTGCAAGTAGTATCTCTAATTACCGTTGTTAATGCCATGACCGTAGGAATCACCGATCACTATACTCTGTTTCACCTTATGATGTACCGCAGGAAAGGCTACAAGCGCGAGCTCCTTGCTCTAGGGCACATCTCGGCGGCACAAGCTCTCGTGCGTTAAGAGCAGCTCCCAACGCGATGAGCTCGCGCTTCTAGCCTTCTCTGCGGTACAACATAAGGTGAAATGGAGCACAGCATTTTCATAACCGAAAAAAGAGCCTTACTGTTGAACAACAAATACAAGTACCAAATTGAAATTAGAGTAATTGATTATTTGTGATGTAATATCACTTGTAATGCGCAACGAAATGTGTAATGTGTCATCAGTTAGCGTTCATGAAAGTTCATTTTTTGTAGAGGTTAGGATTTTTGTAGAGTCGAAGAAGTTACTGGATGAGTTCAAAATATAGTTGGAGTGCTCCAAATTTTAGAAGTAAGTAAGAAAACAAAATTCCTTATAATTTCAAGTGCTCTGCCCGGTTCAATCCGTCATTTTTACTCGGACAGACATCGTTCCTTGATCTTAAAATGCAGCAAAAGCGATTTCCTCTTTCGCCGTGTCAACTAAATTCACATATCGAGAGTGTCGACGGACGTTTCACGGTGACGACTTAAACTTGCGCAATATGAACCGCCTTAAAAAAACTCAGCTAAAAAAACAAAAACATTTGACGATATTTGTCTTGTCAACGTATGAATGCATTTCTGAATATATTGCATAAGAAAGCATGCGTGGTTCTGTCTTGCGTCATTCTCGAGGTATAGCCGAAATCGTAACCCCCAGCGAAACCGAAACTAATTGGGTTTCACGTACAGTGAGGCATTTAATGAATTTTACATCATTAGTAATGTTTCGCCGATATTTTGTTCAGTTGATAATATTAATAAATATTTATGCACATTTTCACTCTCTCTATTTTCAATCTCTGGTCGGGTAGGCAAAAAAAAAAAATACTGATGTGCTCATCTCACTTCAAAACTTCCATGGCGTTGCTATCGGAGCTACCTTAGGAGTCCTTTAAGGATGTAGCACGCCACACTAGATAGTTACGTTTTACTGCAGTTGCGCGAACGACCATCGAAGGTACGAGCTGGGCCCTGCTCGGCTGGATAGTGAATGTGGTTTCAACCGAGGTCAAGGCACAGGTAAGACCAGACTTATCTTGTATACGTAACGAGTTACAAGTAACTGATTACTTGTAACCAATTATATTTTAGTGTAACTTTTTACCGCTTCAATTACCTTTTTTTTCTGCGGTAACGGGAGCTGTAATTCAATTACTATGTTTCTGTAATCAATTAGAAGTAATCAATTATATGTTTCCGAAAAAGCTAAAATTATTGAGTTGAGTTTTTTTTTAACGTAAAAGATCGCTCTGTCTGCCCATGGGTCACTCGTCTATGTTGCATCAACGTTGGACACTTTTTTTTTTAGCCCAAAATCCTAAAGCTACCAAGATACCCGAATGCGCGCTTAGCGACGTTTTGACTGTCATGTTGTCGAGAGTTCCTTGTTTCCTGTGTACAAGTTGTGACAATCCTGGTATGTCGCGGCATAAATGTTTAATTTCGTAATAAAAAGCAAAAAAAAAGTAACGTGAAACGTAATAAAAAAAAGTTCTGGTAATTTTTCGATTGCTTTTGTGATGCAGTAATTGATTACCGTAATTAACTAGATTTTTCAATAATGTAATTGTAATTGTAATCGGTTACTTTTTTTCAGTAACGAGTACAAGACTGGGTAAGACGTTCAACCATAAGGAAGGACCTTCTAATTATGTTCTCAATAAGGTGATGGTTGTGTACAGTGATATGTGCTGAGACGAGCTCCTGAAAAAAAACATTCTCGCATAGAGAAGCACAGAATGCCAGTGTTTCAAATACCCAACAAAAAAGTTTTTTTTTTTTTTTATCGTAATAATAAGTCTTGCATCGCCGAACGCTTATTCTTCGCCTAAATGTAGCACTAGACGTCCGAACCACATGCCAACGTTCCAGAACTAACCGTCATCCTATTCAAAGGATTATAAGTGATTTTCTGAAATTTTCACTGGAAAAATGGCGGCCGATGGACCTCTCGATTACATGGAGTTCTATGGCGTCAGGTACCGAAAAACGTCAAAAATGGGCCCCATTTTTCTATTGAAGTTTGCAGAAAATCACTTATAGCTTTAGAACCGAGATAACGGTTATTTCTGAAACTTCGGCGCCTGGTCCCAACCGCTAGCGCTACATCTGGGCGGAGAAGGAGCCTTCGGCGATGCGTAGTTTATTTGTGTGGTGAAAACACACACACACACACACACACACACACACACACACACACACACACACACACACACACACACACACTATAAATCTTTTTTGGGGGAGACGCTGTAAGGTATGGTCTGGCGGAGGATTTTTAAATATCTTTACGTGAGTCTACCAACACTCAAGTTGGGTGTGTATGAATTCGTCTGTCACTTCAACATTAGCAACGGAGGCACGCTTCACGTTCTGAAGCACATTGGAATCGAACCTGGTCTGTACACAGTGAAAGCGGCTTGCCCAACAGGCGATCAACACCATGTTGTGAAAGCCTCCCATCAGTCTACTAATGCCGCGAAACACAGAACAAAAAAGCGAACTGCCGCACGAACAAGAGCAGAGAAGAGCAAAACTAAGGAGGAGCCGAGCTACAAATCAGTGAATTTTAAGATCTCCTGGATATTCCTTTCATGTCAATTATAGTTACTTCAAATATTGTTGTTGTTTTTTCTTGAGAACCGAATTTTTCCCATTTGGTTCTTACGCAAACATGCGTACTTTTTTTTTCTAACATTTTTTAAAGGAAATTTTGCAGACTTAATGAACCAAAATAAATAAAATCACGTGACAATTTTTGATATTACTGCCTTTTATCGCAAAACATAATCTGAAAAGCACTTTTTGGTTTTTAAACATTATACACTGATAATTGATTCTATGATATTACGTCTGCTTCATTGCGCGATTCAAAGGTTTACTCATGTGACTGCGGAAGCAATTTTTTTTCGGACGAATTAAACTAGGGTTATGACTGAAGATGCATATTTAGGTCATTTATTTGAAATAAAAGTGTTCAAACATTTGTTTCATATGTTTTAACACTGTAAGAAGGTTAAAACAATGTAGTTTTTAAGATGGGCTACTAATGTGGACTTTGTATCCTCGGCCTAACATTTTTTGCCGGAATGTGGCATCATACTTTGAAGGGGCACTCCGCTGTTCCTTCCACTGTGTATGATTTGTTTCGAAATTGGCTAACAGAGCAATAGATCTGGCCCAACTAGTAACTAAAATATTACTTGAAAATAGTTTTATTTCCTAAATTATTGAATTTTCAAGTTCGGCCCTCAAAGAAATTGAAAACATCTACTGGCAACACTGTAAAAAGTGACGTCAGCGGCAGGCACAGGCTCATTGATTGTTTGGGCAGTACAGCAATTGCTCCCAAGGGATTACCATACGCATGTTTACGTGAAATGAATTACCGTGGAAGCTCCCTTCAGTACACGCTCAGCAGTAGGAAAATAATGCGCGAGGTGCTTCGTTTTTTAGAGTGATTGCTCGTGCCCGCCAGTGGCGTCACGCCATTTGAAAGCGCGGGAAATTTCGAATGTTTGTTTCGGGCTTGATTCTATTTTGCGTTTTATCAATAGCCTTTTTTGAATTTGGAGACACTAAATAGTATGCCGGGAAGAGTAAAGGCCAGGTGTTTTAAAAGAAAAAAAGTTAGTTGGGGTAGCTAAAAAAATCGTCAAGTACCCTTTTAAACATGTTAGCAATACAAACACAAAAACAGTTTATGGCATCAAAATAGAATGTATTTAATGCGGTGAAAGACGCCTTTCATCCTATCGGAACTTAATAGTGTGTCTTTCCTGCACCAGTTTTGTTTTTCATATGTTGGTTTCAACTGGGAGGCGACGTTCCAAGATGAGTTGAACGATATGTGATGATGTGGGTGTTTTAATTTCAACGAAGAAATGAGAGCGAATAAAAGTACAGGAAAATAAAGAACAAGGTAAGTGATTAGAGCGAAAGGTTGGTTTGGGTGCTGAGGTGGAGCTTGCAGGAAGCAGCATCGCCGCCGTCAAGCACCCGGAAGGTAGAGATGATACCGAAAGATGAAAAATCGATATTTGTGATATTTATAGTTCTCTAATGGGCTCCCTCATTATTGTGTTCCTAGCAAGCGTGCCTTATAAGTTTGAATTGGGGGCGTGTGTTTGTTTCACTTTTTCACCGTGCACCGTAGGTCTAGTTGTGCATCCGACTACGAAATTTCGCAAATCTCGTTGTCTTTCGTTTGTGTACACAGCCTTAATCCGACACCGAATAGAGTTCGCTTCACCAGTTTACAACTGGTGACGCGAACTCTAGTACGAGTGAAATTATGGGGTATTTGGAACAGTGGTTAGCACGGAATGTTAATAAAAGATAGGTTGATCACAATACTAGAAGTGTTGTCGACTGTCGCAGGAGTTGATTTTAAGGACAGAGTCGGTGAGAAGGAATATTCGTGATATCACGTTTCTGCGAAAAAGTATTCAAGCTCTAATTGATTGTTCATCAAGTTTGAGCTCAGAGCTTTTTTGGGATCCAGCTGGAACTATTTTCTGCCACTCCAATTCTATTGAAACCTTTTTGCGCGGCATGTCCTTATATTGCGTGTTTCCAAAATGTACACTACTCACAGTTTGGAGAAGTTGACAATTTTTCTGACTAATCGAACTTTACATGGTTTCTTTGACTGCGGTGATACGATACGTTTTTGTGTTAGCCGCTGTATCGGTGCGTTATCTTGGAAACCATTGAACAGTAAAAAGACACGCACGAACAAATTAGTCAAACAAGCAGTCACATGTTAAGGTTGAGTTGGTGTTTCGAACAATCGATGCTCACTGCAGGATCACGTACAGGGAAAAAGGAACGATTAAGGGTGAGTGCTCGTAAAACAGCAAGGAATAGACGGCGCGATGGAACAAAGCGCTATTGTGACATCCAGATATGAGTACTGCCTATCTCGCGTGACATTTCAAATATCTCTTCGTGCGGTTGTGCAGGGATTTGAGTCGTTCGTCGTGGCGACGCGGTGAAAACTGATGTATACGAGCCAAGCGCGAGTACGTGTATCATGTTATACTTATGTGAAGCTTATGTTTAAAAAGATATAGATGAGAACGCACACAGTGTCCTGGTAAAGTCTTTTATTAACGTCTGGACACCGATGAAAAAAAAAAGACAAACACCAACGCAAGAAGAGAGAGAGAGAGAGAGAACATCGTGTGAAGGTACTTCGAAACAGTTTATTTTCATATTTCCTGCGGTCGCTGACAGCGTAAGAACGGCGGGGCATGGCCTGGATGTGCTGTTCGCACGCTTCTTACTTCGCGAATGGTTCTTCGTAGTTCTTGTCGACTAATATGTCGCGATCTCGATGGCCGGAAGACGCACGCTCTGTTTTTTTTTTTTTTTTTTTAGAGGAATAGTGATTTAAGATCGCTAGGTCTATCGAAATGTCACAAGTTCAGTAATGCAATCCCCCCCCCCCCCCAAAAAAAAAAAAAAAAACAAAAAAACAACAACAAAACAACAACATATGGTTGCGCAAAAAGTACATAATCGTCTGAAATTGTCACGCAGTCGCAAGTTCGCCGACATCGATATGACGCATCCCCTCTGTCCAGATATGGAAACGCCTTACAGCTGGGTTCGCGAGATTAATATAATTAACGCGATACGGACACACGTGACCCGGATAAAATCTGTCCCACGTATAAACCCGGACAAAATTGTTCGAATTGACAAAACATGGTCGCAACCTAAAATTAACATGGCTGTTTTTTTTTTTTTTTTGCCAATTAGAGGCGTGCGCATAATGAATCCACAAGAAATTGGCAGTTGTTGTTATGGAAATATTTACATGCATCGAAGAAAATTGTTAATTAGGTAGTGTATTTAGTTACTTTAACTATGGACCCTAACATAAGCAGTCGTGCCTCGTTAGTGTGTACCCCCCCCCCTCCCCCCACTTTCCACAATCGCCCCTAATGGGGATGTCTAAAACAACGAAACAAAAATGCCTGAATTCACACAGTTCGTCCCCGAAAATATTGTCTATATAGCGGGCTATACACATTAACTGGATTCATATACTAGCGAGACATGGCACATACAGTCCGCACGAGTTTAATACACCTTCAATCAAAAATACGCCCCACCATACCATAGCCATCTCGAAAAATGAATGAAACCTTTTCAAGCTGTCCTCGCTGCATTCAAAATCGAGATTAGACCGCATAAAACAAATTCTAGTCTTTCAACTTTGAAATCGAGTCCCGAATAAGAAGCAAAAACAACACCGCGAACGCGTAAAATTATCTGAAACACATTAATGACTCTTTAATAGCTGCGCCGTCGTTGAGAAGACGCTCTGTCCGTCACAACGTGTCTTTCTCAGTTCGCGACCCACGTCACCGGCATCGATTTCATATCGATTTTCTTCGGCGGCAGTATACGAATTTCCGTTTTTTTTTTTTTTTTCCCCCTTTGAAGATCAACCTACGCAGGATTGCACTCAACCGAAAGAAAAGCGACGATGCGTCGACGGAATCCATCCGAAAATGTACCCTTTTAAAAGACGTCAATGCGATCTCAAGTAGGACATCCAATTTCCGCGGAGCCCCGAGCGGCGGCGACAAATGAGATTGACTCCGCGCGGATATCTCGCAACACACTCGCGATTGAATTCCCGCTCGAATGTCCGAAATTACGCTTCTGGAAACGCGTGCCGGGCAAGGCGGGTTGTTGGAGTGTCCTGCCTCGGCGAAGTCGGAGGTGATTTCCGTATAGTACGTCGACGGAAACAAAACAAAAGTTCATTTTCGTGTTGCCGCGATACCTGGGAATCCTGTTAGGGAATCGGCGCGGCTGCCCTTCAACCCTTCGGGTCGCTGGAACAAATCCCGTGCCGTTGAAGTGCGGAATGCGCCCATGGCAACGAAGCCAGATGGGGACGAATACTCGAGCGAATATCAGAGCCTAGTTTTATGTTTGAAAGGCCAGGTAGAAAAATCCCCCTCCCCCCCCCCCCCCCCACACACACACACACACACACACGTCCGCACAACGCACGCACGTATAAGCGCACACAAAACGTGATGACGCCATATTCTGTCGCGAGTCGATACCGACGAGTTACGTGCTGGTCTACATGAAGCAAAGAGTAGACTATTTTGGCATCCAAACCGAGGCGTATGACTGGTTAACTTTGACGGCGAGAAGGAGACCCGAGAACTTTAACTCTCCACGGGTTGAGGAGGTTAATATGCTCTTCAATTTGTTTTGGTGCATTCTGTAACAGAAGACGCGTGACACATAAAAAACTAAAAAAATAAGACGAACGCGTTTTTTTAATTAACGTTAGGAATTTTGTTTATACAGATTTTATGTAAATTCAGAACAATCCTCCATTTTTGCAGGGTCTCCAAACTGGATAGGCTAAAAATATGTCATGTAGACGTTACAAAAAAAAAAAAAAAATATATATATATATATATATTATATATACATATATATATATATATATATATATATATATATATATATATATATATATATATATATATATATATATATATATATATATATATATATTACAATTTTTGTTACTCATGCTTAAAAAGTATTCAATTATTTTACTTTACTACTTAAAGGAAAAGAAATTGACCGTTACTTGAAAAAACGAAATCATTACTTTTCCAATTACTTCGGATTTCCTCAAATGACGTATCTTTGTGCCGGTTCGAAAACGGTCCTTTCAGGCTGTCCATTATTGAATTAGGTGCGCCGGATTTCCATCTGCTCGTCTTCTAAATCCACCACTTTTGGTAGACCGTCCCCCTGTCAGAGACTTTGTAGAAACAAGGGGGCGCCATTGGGAGTAATCTTATTTCTTTCAAAAGTAACCAGATTACTCCCTAATAAAAGCAAAAAAATTATCACAAAATTACTCCAAAAAGTAATCGAGTAAAAGTAACCTCACAACTCGTAGTGAGTACCGTGTAAGTCTGGACACAACGAATAATAATACATTTAAGCCGCTCGACCGACTGGATACGGAGCGAATCAAATAGGGGTTCACGGGGCAGGTGGGAATAAAAGTGGGACTGCGGCCTGGAATTCATCTGCGGTTTAAGATATTATTATAGCCTCCTGTCGCACAGCCCCTTATATTAGAGGATATTATGTAACGTGGACGGCGCAGAGCGTGCAGAGCACGAAATGTGTTTTCGTTATATAGCATGCCCTAAAAAAATCGCCGGGTACGTAGCGCGGAAGCTAAACAAAGCACTCAAACAAACGAAAGAAACAAAACAAAAAAAAAAAACACCCGGATACTTTCAGCATCTTTCAATTTAATATCGGTATCTCCTTACATAACAGTCACGAAGGCAAAACGGTTTAGTCAACTTTTCTTCTTTTTTTCCCCGATATATAAAAGGCGGATTTAAATTAGGTTTCGATTTTCTCAAAGGAGCAGCCGCCTCGAAGCCTTCTATGAAGACTCTGGAGCGCAATATTCCACGGCTATTTTCATCGCAAATCTAATTAATTTAACCAATAAGCGTGTCTTGTTTTGTGGTCTTCGCGTCTACATTTGCATAATGATCGTAGCGCGGGCATTCTTGCGCGAACGACTTCGGGATAATTGCGCAGATATCGTTTTTAAATACAGTTATTTGTAAGGTACGTTTTTCACTCTACCCGTCGTAACTCTATGCTTGGTCGTTATTTTTTATAAATTCGAGAACGTTAGCCAACTTGGGTAACGTTCTCGACTTTGGGACGTTACCCGAATCGATGAAACTTGAGACCCGGTCCAATCTCGGATTAATTAATAATTAAGCCCGTTCTTTTTGTTAGGTGTGTGTGAAATATGAGGCGACATTGAAGATGCATTACAGTATATGTAAGTGCGGGATGATCGCTTCGCTTAACGAAAAAAAAAAAGACAGTATCAGTCTAGTTACACAGATCTCGAGGTGCACATTGTGAAATTAAGAAAGATTAATATAAATAAAGGGAAAAACATAAAAGACAAGGACGGACAAGATAAGGAGGGACACCTTACCCTTACCAGCACACTCCCTATTCCAAGTAAGAAAGATTGTTCTTGTTCTTAAACAGTGACTTCGTGGAACCGGCTGTTGTTTTCTAAGTTTGGTATTCGCTCACAAAGCGTGCGGAAGCCCCAGGGTGAGCTGTCGGAGGGAGGCATCTCTGTGGATAGAAATTCTAGAACACACTTATTGTGTCGATACACTCTACGTTATACATAGGGTTCCGTGTTTTCAGATAAATCCGATAAAATCCTCCCCCAAAAAAACTCGCCAGTAAAATTTTCTTAAATACGAATTTATCCGAAAAACTCCAAACGTAAAAGTTACGATGCACCCCCCCCCCCCCCCACACACACACACACACAGACACACAAAAAAGTTTTCTACAAATAAGTTTGGTCAGAGTACAGGTTCAGCGGTCATCAGGAGAGGCATCCCCAGATTCCTTCAAAATTCCGTAGTATCGACCGAAGAAGGTTCACTGTTTATCCCGTCGGGGTTCGTTCGAGACAACGGGGCACTGCAATTCTGGGTCTCGACATAAACCACTTTTTTGGTTTCGAGACTGATCTTAGAGGAAGGTAGGGTTGTGATTCGATAACCGTGCAAGCTATGACCTCTTCGATTTCATCGGAGGAACAGCCAAGGCTTCTATCTCACGACTCTACCCCGCGCAGCCGCAGAGAGGAACAGAAGTATAGAATGAAAAGAGAACAAGCCTTTCCAACGGCTACGTCAAGGAGGTCAGTGATTTTAATGCGTCTTTTTCGAGTTTTGTCGTAGGACAATTAGTGTTACTAATAATAAGGGTGGCAATGTCAAGGTGGTACGGTACACGTGGGCTCTTATAAGTCTATTAGCGGCGATATGTTTTGCTCCCCCCCTCCTATGGTCCCCCCTCGTGACGTCATTACCTTGGGAACAACAAGTTCGAGGGTGTTTGTAATGAGCATGGTGGAAGCTTGAAATCATAGCACACTAAAAGAAACAGGGCAAACACCGTCAAAGTTGTGGTTCTTACATTGCTCTTATTTCCGTCGATGAAAAATCCTTTGCTGACAACATTCGGCCAATCGTGGCAGGCCGACCATAGCATCGCGCACGTGGCCAATAGGGTACCCCCCTCCGCGGGAGTTCCACAACTGAGGTAATCTAGTAACGTTGGTATATGCACCAACCATCGCCGATTTCGGCGTGACAAAACGAACGATCTCGCGATGCACCCCGTCAAAAAGAAAATAAACGCCGAATACCAGAAACCTTACCGATAGGCGGCGTATCGGATATAAGAGTGGCAGACAAACAACATCTTGCAAACAGCTCAGAACAGTTTATATCCGTGTCACCAACTCGTCGTCACATGACTCGGTATTGTGTGGTTCTACACTCAAAAACGTATGATACAAATTCCAAGTAAAAAAAAAAAAAACTAGGTTAGCCATACAAAAGAAAGAAAAAGAGCTTACGCGCATTGCTGTACGTTTTATACACTTTATAAGATTCCCTTCCATCCAATCTGGCGGCGAAGCTCCGAGATACATCGCGTTCCGCGACAACGCAACGTGACAAATGACGGCGGGATGCTGACACTTAAAAGCACAACCGACCTTTCACACAAACCGCGTAACCCTGGTAATACAAACAACAACAACAACAAAAACGCAACCAGAAAGCGTTGTTCCGTTGCCAGCATCCGGCCTCGAAACAACGCCAGTGCACAGCTGCCGGAATTACTCGCGTAAATCTCATATATAACGCGGGATTTCGTTTTTTCTGTGCAACATTTTGTGTCCCCATTACACGGAATCTTTTTCAAAGGATGTTCGGCGTTCGCGCGATTCGAGTCGTCGCTGACTCCGGTCGTAACTCCCGGGTCGAAATACCGTGGCAAAGTGGGCGGCTCGGGGTTCGGGACGCACGCGGAAGGGGACGACATATTTTCGGTCGGGTCATCGAAGCATTTTCTCCCCGGTCCACCGAGTTTCTAGCACAGATCTGGAGCCGGCCGAGCCGGACATTCAATCCCGAGTATATGGGAATAATTCCCGGACAGGAAATGTTCGGAAACTTTGCTTGTTTTCTTTGGGGTAGAGCATTCCGGGACGACCTCGGGTTCTTAACAGCAGCCCCGGTATCAGTATATAAAGTAGTTGTCTACGATAAACGAACAACCTCCATATTGAAAACGGAAAAAGATGCACTATTTACGATGTCCAATAAACATATCAGAACTTACATGAACTATAAAAGGCGCATATATGTTTTTATATGATAATAAATGCTCTCATGTGTTGACTGAACACATTCATATATTTTTTTTTACTAGAGCTAATGTTTAAGGCTCTTCTATAAGGTTCACAAATATAACAGCTCTTTACTAAAATATATTTACTAGAACGTTAATCAATATTTCTACAGCAGACCATTGTATAGCGACCATTTGTAGAACCATGAAGATGGCGTCTGAAAATATACGATCCGCCAAGAGAAGGGAAGTCACCAGGATCGAGAGCAACTGAACATTATTTGCAAATTGTGCAATGTACTCCCGAGCGAGATCACGCTTTTGGTAGGTCCAGAAGGGTAATAAGCTGAGCGTGTGTAAGCAAAGCCGAGCCCGTCCGAGCACAGCCGAGCGCGTACGAGGAAAGCCGAGCGCGTCTGAGCAAAGCCGAGCATGTACGAGCGAAGCCGAGCGTTTCCGAACGAAGCCGAGCGTGTCTCACTAAAGCCGAGCGCGTTCGAGCAAGGCGTATAGCCCGTCCCGCCGGTTGAAATACAGTCCAAATAATAAAACGGTGAAATTTAACAAAATTCAATAGCCCCGAAGAACTGAAGAGAATTTATATCTGTGTTTTTTTTTTGTTTTTTTTTGTTTTATCGTGCGAAGTACGTGACATACTAACAACAAACCTTAGCTTGTCATTTAATGTCATCTCCAAAAGAATCGTCTCCCAAAGGCACCCCGATAACCGCCAGCATAGCACAGAGTCTTCGAATATTTCACAGTAACCGAAGTGTCGGATACGAAACGAGGGTAAGCGATGTTCGACGCCGTCTAGCGTCACAGTCGAAAGAAATGCCAGGAGCCGATGACGCGTAACTCGGGAGCACGAAGCCCCAGCGGCGACGACAACAGACCAAAAGTCGATAAGACGACCGACCAGAACTTCTCCGTCGCCCGGAATCTCGGAGCACCATAACAACACCCCTCCACCGCCGCCCACCCCCGCCGACAGGGCGGCGCCACCCTACTTCTCATCTCTCTCCTTCTTGGCATCGACTCCGTCTCTCCATGCATGTCGTTTTTCTTTTTCTTTTTTTTTTCTACGCTTTTGCCTTTTCTCGTTTCAAAAGTGCTAAAGGGGCCTCGACTTTTTTTGTCTGCCGTGATTAAGTTGTTGGCACGCGCCCGAGAAAACTCGGCGAAAGAATCCTTTCTTATGATATTCGTAGTGGCTGCTGGATGGATACATCTGTAAACGTCATTGATTGCTGAATTGGGGTTGGAAGCTAGCGTCATCTAGCTTGCTTGCTGCAAGAGATAAATACGCAAAATAAACCGAGTACCGCCCAGTTCTGTTAAACGTATGCCTTCTTGACTGTCAATAGAGATTTATTTTGTCTCAGCGATGCCTGCGAAGAGTAAGTGTATCGTTAAAGAAAAATAAGAAAAACTATCAAAACGTTAACTTCTGAAACCATTAAGCCTGGTTCAGACAGTTGCGGTTGACTGCGTTTGACTGCGTTGCGGCTTCGAGAAACTAGGACATCCCTGCTGGTTATATCGCGTGCCAGGATGATTCCTTGAATTGAATTCCACGCTTCATACGAAGCACAGATGTGCCGGTGACTCGCTTTCGGTTCTCGACGCAACGCAGTCAAACGCACTCAAACGCAAGTGTCTGAACCGGCCTTTAAACCTGGTTCAGACAGTTGCGTTTGACTGCGTTGCGGCTGCGAGAAACCAGGACATCCCTGCTGCTTATATCGCGTGCCAAGATAATTATATAAATTGGATTCCACGCTTCATACGAAGCACAGATGTGCTGGTAACTTTCTTTCGGTTCTCGACGCAACGCAGTCAAACGCACTCAAACGCAAGTGTCTGAACCGGCCTTTAGACGTGCTGTCGGCGGCAAAGGTTTGCGGGACACGGGAGCGACAGCCAAAATAGACTTCCTGCATATGCTCCCTACGGGAGCCAGAGTTGCGCGTCTGTTTTCCACGTGTCGCCACGCCGCTATTCGCCGAGATCCGATCGCGTGAGGAGCAGACTCAAGTGCCGTGCAGGAAAGTAGACGTTGCGCGCGCCCCGGCGTACGTTCCCCTGCTTTTGAGGGCGCTGCGCGCCTCGAACGCGCGGCGCCGCTTTTCGCCCAATGCAGTCACGTGAGGAGCTGGATCAACATGCCGTGCAGTAACGACGCCGCTACGGGGATGAACGCGCAACTCTGGCTCCCGTAGGGAGCCTATACATCAACCATCAACTCTACGCCGAAATAAAGTCCCTTCAAGTTTCAAAAGTAGCGCAAGGTGCGTCGATGCACGAGGTGCGTGCAACGTGCAGCCCTTGGGAAGATCATGGCGGCACAGCGCAGCACTGCGCTAGATTTCAGACGCCATGTTTTTCCCAGAAGTGGTGCGCGACACGTGTCTCGAGCATTTCCGCAACAATGAGTGGCGCCACTTTTCCCAGGATATAAGGGCTTTAAGTAGCGATGCAAAATTATCGATACTATCGATAGTTTTTCCAAAACTATCGATAGTGTCACAGAACTAGCGATAGTCGACTATCGATAGCACTTTCGAGAGTTTTTCGATAGTCGACTATCGATAGTTTTTCGATAGTCGACTATCGATAGTACTATTGATAGTTTTTTATTATCGACAGTCAGATTTCTAGCCACTATCAATACTATCGATAATATTATCGATAGTTCTGCATTACTAAAGCGAACACAGTTGCCGGACCGCCTCTCGCCTCCCTTTCTCCTCTTCTCACCCAAACTTCCGTCTTCGTCATCTCTGAAAGCTGAACCAAAGTTGGGATGGTAAGTGCTTGGGCTAGTTGTGTCCCATTTGAAAAAAAATAAAGCGAGAAAATGAAGAGGGAGCGACGCAAACAACTAGTGCCACAAAACTATCGATAGTAAACCGTCGACAGCACCATCGAGAGGTTTACGATAGTCGACTATCGATAGTTTTCCGACAGTCGATTAACGATAATTTTCAGATAGTCGACTATCGATGTACTCTCCATAGCTTTTCGATAGTCGAGTATCGATAGTACTATCGATAGTTTTTCGATAGTCCACTACCGATAGTTCTCTCATAGTTTTTTTATTGTCGACTATCGATAGTACTATCGATAGTTTTTCGAAAGTCGACTATCGATAGTACTATCGATAGTTTTTTTTACTATCTATAGTCAGATTTCCAGCGACGATCGATACTATCGATAGTTCTGCACCACTAGCTTTCAGTCAAAATCGCTTGCTGCGCCTTCTGACGGTGAGCGGCAGCTCGCCGTCAGAAGATAACGCACGAGATAACAGGGACCGCCGCAAGGTGCCGCGAAACGATATATGCTGCTAAGGCCCCTACCTTAACTGCAGCGCGCCAGATTCGTCGCCCATCGCGGAGGCTGTGGCAGACGCGCGGCATGACGCCTCGGACGGAAGCGAGTAAAAAAGTCACGACCGCGAGTACGAAAGGACGCGCATGCGCAAAGCGTGATCATTGAGAGCGGCACCACGCCGCCAGGAGGCGCAGCGGCGTTGCGCCGCTGCGCCTCCTGCCTTCCACAGTCCACACCGCGCAGGTGTTATGTATAGTTACTTTCGCGTTTATCCCCTTATGTCGTTCAGTTCTATTCATTACCAGGTTGACGCAGAAAAGTCTGACTACGCGTTTAAACCACGTCTGAGAAAGAAGCAACTTTGAACCAGGAAATTTGAGCTTTCCGTTCTCATTTTCAGGCTCAAGAATCGATATTATTAATAATTAATCGCTAAGTTCCTCAGTTTATTACTGTGTCCAGGAATACGTAGGGCAGCGCTTGCGAGTCTACGTTGGCTACACGACGTATAGACCGCCTGCGAGAAGGAAATTACGTACATAAAAAAAAAAAAATAATCCGCATTGAATAACCCGTGATACTGCGCTATTACTTTCCGGCGGCTTTCGGTATTCCGTGATATATTGAAAAGGCAGTCGGGAAATTCTTTCTGCGAGGAGCTCACTCAGTTGCAGGCTGCGCGTTAGAGCCGCATTCAGCTGGCAGTATGAGCGAATTGTCGTTTTCTTGTTCCCGTCCCCGTTTCTATTACCACTATAATGAGTTATAGTTGGATATAGCTAGGCCGTATGATTTCCGATTTTAACCGATGCTCGAGCACGCTCGAGCTGTGCCTTTTATTTATCTGTGAGGGACAATAAGAAAGGGATTCCTCGTGCATAACTTCTGCAATATAAACTTCATTGCTCACGAACAGACCAAGGGAGTCATATAGTTCGCAAGCGGAATACCTTTCGGGAAAGAGGCTTCCGCGAAAGTCTCAATATATTCTCTAGAGAGCTGTTTAGGTCACCAGCCGAGTTAGCCAGAAGAGGTCTGACGAGCTTCCCGAGAAAAAGCTCGCAGAGTTCTAAGCTGTGGTACCGGTCCCTGCAGTTAGTACACCACATCAGCGGGCAGTCCACAAGGTGTGGAAGCTCAGAGCTCGAGAGAACCTTGCCAATCCGTCCAGAACGACGAATCTCTGCCAACTGTAGAGCCCTCTCGACAAAGGTGCAGACGAGCTTGCACGGCCAGACAGCTTCAGGTCGTGGATAGCTGAGTCCTCTTTGGTCAAGGCTAAACACGAACTGATTTTCTGCGTCACGAGATTCATTACCCTTAAGTTACAGCTTGCATTCAGGACACGTCACCTGCAAAGTTGAGCGGGTTCTACACATTAGCCTTCCTTGCTTAAATCTGTCTTGAAATTCGTCGCAGGTTTGTCGCAGTTTTTTAATTCGCTCGTTCAGTCGTTTGGCTTGCATTTGAAGGCGGTGCGCGTTTTTCTTGGCATCTTCCATGAAGCCTATAGCTGTCAAATTGAATGACGTCTGACATTCTTCCACTTCAAACTCTTTTTGCAGGCAAGGTTCAATAGCCACACACTCATCAACAGCTCGTCTTCTTTCTGCAGGGGACTGCATTTTGCGTTGTCGGCTTCTACCGCTCGCATGCGACGTGGACGCGTTAGGTGGCACAAGAACAAGCGTTCTGCGTTTCTTTGAACCTGCTGGTTGCATGTACAACGAATACAATGGGAATTGAGTCGGCACCGCTGTCGGTCGCAGTACCTTCCGCTTCATCCCTA
Organism: Ixodes persulcatus; assembly: GCA_013358835.2. Lineage (NCBI taxonomy): Eukaryota > Metazoa > Arthropoda > Arachnida > Ixodida > Ixodidae > Ixodes > Ixodes persulcatus. Next base: position 107,821 of record JABSTQ010010665.1, on the reverse strand, counting down.
CCTTGTAGTCCTCCGCCTTAAATGCCTATATGTACAACCTCGGCTTTCTGCAGGGAAGATAATCCACATAGCGCTCCCCTCTCCTAAGCTGCGAGGGGAGCCAGGTTGGGGCAAGGTAAAATGTGAAGAGGATATAGGAAAGGAGGTGACGGGCAAAAGTGGAAAGCGCGAAGTGTACGTCGGCCTTTAAAATGAAGGGAGCGCACGACGCTCCTGGAGCTTGGTTGCCACTGGCTGCCCTTCTCGCTGCCTTCTCGCGAAATGTTCTTCAACCAGGCATCCCGAAATTTCTCTCTAGACGGAAGCTCGTGATAGCAGAGTTCCGGATCTCTCGCAGAATTTGACTTACAACGCGGCACGCAACAGTTTTTAGGCATCGCGTGCTCCGTAACCCATCTGCACACTTTAAAACTGTGCAGAGACAGACAAAAGGCGGCTGTCTACGTCTCTTTTTTCTCATCCATCAGTGGTTATCGCCATGAAACTATAGAAACGAGCAAAAAAACGATCGAAAACACAAACCACGCATGCGAGCACAGGGTAAAACTGCGATATTTTCTCCGCGCAAAATGGTGCCAAGGTGGGGGACAAGCGATTTTTGCGGCCTTTTGCAACCGCGACAGCGCCTCGGTATCGGCGAAGCCAATGACGGGCAGATATTTTCTCTGGGTCGCGAAGCAAGAGCGCGTTGGGCGCCTTTTCTATGCTCTTTTTCACCTGATGTACCGCAGGAAAGGCTACAAGCGCGAGCTCCTTGCTCTATAAGGCACATCTCGGCGGCACAAGCTCTCGTGCATAACTTCTGCAATATAAACTTCATTGCTCACGAACAGACCAAGGGAGTCATATAGTTCGCAAGCGGAATACCTTTCGGGAAAGAGGCTTCCGCGAAAGTCTCAATATATTCTCTAGAGAGCTGTTTAGGTCACCAGCCGAGTTAGCCAGAAGAGGTCTGACGAGCTTCCCGAGAAAAAGCTCGCAGAGTTCTAAGCTGTGGTACCGGTCCCTGCAGTTAGTACACCACATCAGCGGGCAGTCCACAAGGTGTGGAAGCTCAGAGCTCGAGAGAACCTTGCCAATCCGTCCAGAACGACGAATCTCTGCCAACTGTAGAGCCCTCTCGACAAAGGTGCAGACGAGCTTGCACGGCCAGACAGCTTCAGGTCGTGGATAGCTGAGTCCTCTTTGGTCAAGGCTAAACACGAACTGATTTTCTGCGTCACGAGATTCATTACCCTTAAGTTACAGCTTGCATTCAGGACACGTCACCTGCAAAGTTGAGCGGGTTCTACACATTAGCCTTCCTTGCTTAAATCTGTCTTGAAATTCGTCGCAGGTTTGTCGCAGTTTTTTAATTCGCTCGTTCAGTCGTTTGGCTTGCATTTGAAGGCGGTGCGCGTTTTTCTTGGCATCTTCCATGAAGCCTATAGCTGTCAAATTGAATGACGTCTGACATTCTTCCACTTCAAACTCTTTTTGCAGGCAAGGTTCAATAGCCACACACTCATCAACAGCTCGTCTTCTTTCTGCAGGGGACTGCATTTTGCGTTGTCGGCTTCTACCGCTCGCATGCGACGTGGACGCGTTAGGTGGCACAAGAACAAGCGTTCTGCGTTTCTTTGAACCTGCTGGTTGCATGTACAACGAATACAATGGGAATTGAGTCGGCACCGCTGTCGGTCGCAGTACCTTCCGCTTCATCCCTACCTTGTAGTCCTCCGCCTTAAATGCCTATATGTACAACCTCGGCTTTCTGCAGGGAAGATAATCCACATAGCGCTCCCCTCTCCTAAGCTGCGAGGGGGAGCCAGGTTGGGGCAAGGTAAAATGTGAAGAGGATATAGGAAAGGAGGTGACGGGCAAAAGTGGAAAGCGCGAAGTGTACGTCGGCCTTTAAAATGAAGGGAGCGCACGACGCTCCTGGAGCTTGGTTGCCACTGGCTGCCCTTCTCGCTGCCTTCTCGCGAAATGTTCTTCAACCAGGCATCCCGAAATTTCTCTCTAGACGGAAGCTCGTGATAGCAGAGTTCCGGATCTCTCGCAGAATTTGACTTACAACGCGGCACGCAACAGTTTTTAGGCATCGCGTGCTCCGTAACCCATCTGCACACTTTAAAACTGTGCAGAGACAGACAAAAGGCGGCTGTCTACGTCTCTTTTTTCTCATCCATCAGTGGTTATCGCCATGAAACTATAGAAACGAGCAAAAAAACGATCGAAAACACAAACCACGCATGCGAGCACAGGGTAAAACTGCGATATTTTCTCCGCGCAAAATGGTGCCAAGGTGGGGGACAAGCGATTTTTGCGGCCTTTTGCAACCGCGACAGCGCCTCGGTATCGGCGAAGCCAATGACGGGCAGATATTTTCTCTGGGTCGCGAAGCAAGAGCGCGTTGGGCGCCTTTTCTATGCTCTTTTTCACCTGATGTACCGCAGGAAAGGCTACAAGCGCGAGCTCCTTGCTCTATAAGGCACATCTCGGCGGCACAAGCTCTCGTGCGTTAAAAGTAGCTCCCAACGCTATGAACTCGCGCTTCTAGTCTTGTCTGCGGTACAACATAATGGGAAACGGAGTATAGCTTTCAGCTCACGAGACCACTCGCCGATGTGCAGCGCCTCCACGGCAGATGGGAGAAGTTCTCCTCTCACGCGCGCTCTTTTGTTTTCGGAAAAAATCGGCAGGCCGCACCAACAGGGGGGATCGAGAGGCCGTGCATCAACTCTACGCCGAAATAAAGTCCCTTCAAGTTTCAAAAGTAGCGCAAGGTGCGTCGATGCACGAGGTGCGTGCAACGTGCAGCCCTTGGGAAGATCATGGCGGCACAGCGCAGCACTGCGCTAGATTTCAGACGCCATGTTTTTCCCAGAAGTGGTGCGCCACACGTGTCTCGAGCATTTCCGCAACAATGAGTGGCGCCACTTTTCCCAGGATATAAGGGCTTTAAGTAGCGATGCAAAACTATCGATACTATCGATAGTTTTTCCAAAACTATCGATAGTGTCACAGAACTAGCGATAGTCGACTATCGATAGCACTTTCGAGAGTTTTTCGATAGTCGACTATCGATAGTTTTTCGATAGTCGACTATCGATAGTTTTTCGATAGTCGACTATCGATAGTACTATTGATAGTTTTTTATTATCGACAGTCAGATTTCTAGCCACTATCAATACTATCGATAATATTATCGATAGTTCTGCATTACTAAAGCGAACACAATTGCCGGACCGCCTCTCGCCTCCCTTTCTCCTCTTCTCACCCAAACTTCCGTCTTCGTCATCTCTGAAAGCTGAACCAAAGTTGGGATGGTAAGTGCTTGGGCTAGTTGTGTCCCATTTGAAAAAAATAAAGCGAGAAAATGAAGAGGGAGCGACGCAAACAACTAGTGCCACAAAACTATCGATAGTAAACCGTCGACAGCACCATCGAGAGGTTTACGATAGTCGACTATCGATAGTTTTCCGACAGTCGATTAACGATAATTTTCCGATAGTCGACTATCGCTGTACTCTCCATAGCTTTTCGATAGTCGAGTATCGATAGTACTATCGATAGTTTTTCGATAGTCAACTACCGATAGTTCTCTCATAGTTTTTTTATTGTCGACTATCGATAGTACTATCGATAGTTTTTCGATAGTCGACTATGGATAGTACTATCGATAGTTTTTTTTACTATCTATAGTCAGATTTCTAGCGACGATCGATACTATCGATGGTTCTGCACCACTAGCTTTAAGTCGAAATCGCTTGCTGCGCCTTCTGACGGTGAGCGGCAGCTCGCCGTCAGAAGATAACGCACGAGATAACAGGGACCGCCGCAAGGTGCCGCGAAACGATATATGCTGCTAAGGCCCCTACCTTAACTGCAGCGCGCCAGATTCGTCGCCCATCGCGGAGGCTGTGGCAGACGCGCGGCATGACGCCTCGGACGGAAGCGAGTAAAAAAGTCACGACCGCGAGTACGAAAGGACGCGCATGCGCAAAAGCGTGATCATTGAGAGCGGCACCACGCCGCCAGGAGGCGCAGCGGCGTTGCGCCGCTGCGCCTCCTGCCTTCCACAGTCCACACCGCGCAGGTGTTATGTATAGTTACTTTCGCGTTTATCCCCTTATGTCGTTCAGTTCTATTCATTACCAGGTTGACGCAGAAAAGTCTGACTACGCGTTTAAACCACGTCTGAGAAAGAAGCAACTTTGAACCAGGAAATTTGAGCTTTCCGTTCTCATTTTCAGGCTCAAGAATCGATATTATTAATAATTAATCGCTAAGTTCCTCAGTTTATTACTGTGTCCAGGAATACGTAGGCAGCGCTTGGCGAGTCTACGTTGGCCTACACGACGTATAGACCAGCCTGCGAGAAGGAAATTACGTACATAAAAAAAAAAAAAACAAATAATCCGCATTGAATAACCCCGTGATACTGCGCTTATTACTTTCCCGGCGGCTTTCGGTATTCCGTGATATATTGAAAGCAGTCGGGAAATTAACCGGAACCGACATTGGCTGTGCATATCGATGAACCGAATGTGGCTCGTGTGCATGTCATTGGAACAACCTAGACACAAAGAAAACAACACTACCGAACTTCCTGGACCGAGAATGATTTCCGGTTGGACCGTTTTCTGCGTATACTTCGATTACCAGGAACGAGCAGCGCGTCTCCCGAGTCTCTCTAGACGGAAAGTGCAGAAAAGGTAGGTCGAGGAGCTGATGCTATACTTCTTGCTTCGTGACGGGTTATTCGATATTATTCTTACCGGCTCACGCAGCATTCTGTTTGGCCGGAGAGCGTGGAGAGTCGCCGAGTGATTACAAACCGTACGACGCAAACTACTAAGCGAATTCTCGTTGAATTTGGCCTCTTTGCAAAAGTTGCGTGAGTCTACTTGAGATACTCTGGTATAGAATCCCGTTTACACGGAGGCGTTCCACAAAGTTTCGAAGCTCGAAAATCAATGGTGGCCTTTATAATTACTTTCTCGGACGCGGGGCAGCGCGTGCGTGCATCGAACCATGTCGCTTCGTCAACTGCAAGGTCGTCGCCGTGAATGTACAGGCTGGCCTAAGGGGAACTCGACGCCAAGCCTGAAGGTCGCTTGTTTGTCACAAAGCCGGCATAGCGTTGAACGATTGTGCCATGGCGTGCCCGGCAAACAACATAGGCTACGTTTACATGGATGCGACTGCAGCGCATCGGATCCAGTTAACGAATCGAATCGGTCCATGTAAACAACTCGGATCGGATCGGATCGGATCCGATCCGATCCGCTGGGACGGGGTGGTTTGAGATGGTCGATCCGAATCGAGACTCTCCATGTATACGCTGTCGGATCGGATCGAGTGCTCGAGCGAGGGATTACGGGAGCTTTGCTTTGCATGCCGCTAGGCAAACCGGACACCTCGGAAACAATCTGAAGGTCACGAGGTTTGCGTTGTGATCCTTCGACACGAGGTGCCGCTACTGGTCGATCCGAATCCATGTAAACGTAGTTCATGAAGTGGATCCGATTCGCTAACTGGATCCGATGCGCTGCTGTCGCATCCATGTAAACGTAGCCATAAAGCGCGAAACACATGTACGACGAAACCGTCCAATCCGACGTGCGAACTGCCGGAATGACCTTCGGGGGCGAGGGTTTTCGTAGCACCGGAGAGCGTAGAAAACCCTCGCCTCCGACCGCCGTATCGCCTGATCGGACGTCGCATCGGACGGTTTCGTCGTACATGTGTTTCGCGCTTAAGGCAAAGGCAATTGTAAAAGATTTACCTACCAAATTTCTTTTCCCCCAACGCGACAATGTGGACGTATTGCATCTCGATATAAGGCGATGATTTATAGTACTGGACGGGAAATAGACTGACCGCACTCGACGACCGCGGCGTCTCTCATTTTTCGGATGAATTGCAAAATGCAAGGCTGTGTCGTCAATCGCACAACACTGCAGCATGTGCGAGAACAGTGGACACACGGAACCAATCCAAATATCAATCTCACCATAGAACACACGGAGCTTCACGCAGATGTTTCTGAATTTAAACGCGTGCGAACAATACCCGAACCGGAAGTTATTTTAGACCCCGGTTACGACGTCAGAAAGTCACCAAAATACCACGTCTAGGAGAAAAAGTTGATTACTTAATAATTACCGCTAAAATCACCAACAAACGCCAGCCCCCGAAACAACGCCCACCTCATATTTTTTTCTCTTCACCTTGGGTGGGCGTTTATTCGGGATTTTGTCGATAGTTGGTTGTTTTCTAGCGCGCTCTGGCGGTAATTAGGGAAAACATCGATAACAAATAGCGCGGACCAAGGAGTGACAAAGAGGGAGGGTTCACCTTCGGAGTATGGGGCGAGAGAGCATGGTTCGAAGGGAAAATTCTACCGTAAATAAACGAGGAAACGCGGACGGAGGACCCGAGTAAACTCGGGCGTTTTCATTGGAGGCCGTGAATCTCGATTAGTTCGCGATCTATCGACGTCATTAGGCGGCAGCCGGGAATTGTAGAGAGAAAGTATACAATCAACAAGGAAACTCTTCAAGTGTGTCCACCCACGGTTCCGCGAGTGTTCCTGCAGCGGGGAAAACAAAACAAAAACAACGACAGAAACCAAAGGGAGGAAGGCACGGCAACACGCAGGAATCACCTCCGCTTCTCCCAAACACACGTAGATACAAAAATAAAAAAAAGACAGACAAAGCTGACAAAAGGAATCCATCCGGTCGAAATGACCGTGAAATTTAGAGAAGCTACACGGACACAAAAAGAAATCCCAAAATCGAAGCCACATGGAAAAAAAAAGAAAAAAAAAAAGAAAGAAACGTCGAAAAACCTGCCCGCACGGCACCTTCTTTAATCGGGTTGCGTGCTTAGGGTAAAGTCAGAAGCAGCCCTGCCTTTTTTTTTTTTTCTTTTTGTAGTGACTGCCGCTATATTGTGTTCACCCCCTAAGCTGACAGTGAAGTGGAAGCTACGTTCCAGTTGGGCCATTCAGACGTCTCTCTTTCGTCACGTGATCACGCTCCCACCCCATACCCATGTTCAGAAAGCGAGGTAAGGCGATCGAAGGGATTCCATACTATTAAACCCGAGACTGGTGGGGGGGGGGGGGGGGGGGGGGAGAAGAAAAAAAAATAACGGTCAGTTACACACAACGAAACGATGTGTCTGGTTGCCGGTTTTTTTGTTTTTTTTTAATTTGTTCCTAATCTTGGGTTTGTCATTATGGAGTTGGTAGTTCACCAGCTTGCCCGCGTTTATTCATCGATGGAAGAAAGACGCGAAAAGGCTGTAGGTGTTCCGGCGAGCTGGTGGTAGCCAAGCATCTAAACTGCTGTGCAGGGACACGCTCCCTTCTGCGTCTGTTGCTTCGCGGCGTATGAAGGTTGTCGATTGATTGGTCTGGCGGGGACCTATAGCTTCCAGCGCACTGTCATCCCAGGGGTGGACGTAGCATAACTGCGCGCTCGCACTTTTAACGAAGAGATCGAAGAGCGAAGCCAGTGCGCCGCTCCTCCGGTCGTAAACCGACATCGCGCACGTACGGGAACGAAGATAACACGAGCGATCGATCGTCCCCTGGCGCATACATTTGATACACGCTTATACGAGTCGGTCGACGTGTACAACGCCGCAATTGTAGCTGAGTTCTTGAGTTCGAGGACGAACGATCTTGTTTGACACCGAGTCGCTCGTTCCGGTATACAGTGTGTCCTAAATGAATTCGTTTTCGGTCACTCACCCGCCGATGGGACTGCCCCATGCAGTCTATATAGTCGGTGGCAGGTGAAGAATAAAGTGGAAGCTCCTCCCACTTCTTTCCATTTTCGCAGACCGAACGCTGGAGAGGGGGCGGCCTCATCTCCAGCGTTCGCTCTGCCAAAGTGGAAGAGGTGGGAGGAGCTTCCACTTCACTCTTAACCAGTGTTGGCGGTAACGCGTTACAGGTAACGGTGCTACCGGTGACCCGTTACGTTTTTATTTCAATAACGTAGTAACACGCTCGTTACTTTTTTCAAAACAGTCACGGGAAACGTACTTACGTTACCTATTTCGATTCACGGGTAACGTGGTAACGTAAAGCATTACATATTCTTCCCCGAGACCGAAAAAAAAAAAACGCTTACATTTATTGCGTGTTTCCATACTTCGTTTTACCTTGAAGGGATGCTGAACCAGACGTTTCAGTGTCTATAATAAGTTGCGCACTCTCTTTCCATGAGTCAGCAGCCGCCGGTGTGCGCGAGCACACACAACGAAATCGACGTCATCATTCACACTTAATAAGCTCGAATGGGGGATATGATGACGTCAATGTCGTTGCGTGTGCTCGCGCACACCGGCGGCTGCTGACTCATGGAAAGATAGTGCGCCACTTATTATAGACACTGAAATATTTGGTTCAGCATCCCTTTAACCCCAGACTCAGCCGAAGCTACGAGCTGATAGGAAGGATCAAACAGGCGTCAAAAGGGCACTGTCATGGTGTTCGTCACGTTTCTTTAAGTTTTCAATCATCGCTCAACCAACCATAAACGAACAAGAAAAATTCAGCGAGTTGCACTTTTGACGCTGCTTAATCGGTCCCATTAGCTCGTAGCTTCAGCTGCGTCTGAATTTACGCTGGAACGAAGTATAGGCACCGAATCATTAATTATTGCTCTCATTCCACATACCTTAAAAATGCTGCCTGTCTTTTCCTTATGCAAAATGTTCCATTTTAGCAAAAACCCAATGGCCATGTCTTTTGTCCCAGTGTGAAAAAACCGCTGTCGCCAAAAAAAAAAAAAGGCTGTTACTTTTAATTTATAAATACAAAGTAACGCAAAAGTATCGCGTGCGTTACTTTTTATCGGTAACGGTAACGCGTTCCTTTTATTTTGAGGTAACGTAGGTCGGTAACGCGTTCCTTTATTTTGCGAGTAACGAGCATCGTTATTTCGCTACTTTTTTTTTTCTCGATAACGCCTACAACACCGGTCATAAGCTGTCACAGACTACAGTTCGGGACAGCTTATGGAACGTGGGGGCGTGGTCCATCATGATTACGCCTCTGGCTACGTGATTCGTTGTTCGGCCTTCATGTGGGCCTGCTAGTGCAATGACAGCCCCCTGGAGCGCCAAATTTCCTGCAGCGTAGTGAGCAGAGCAATCGCTGCTATATACGAAGAGGGGCTGGTGCGAGAAAGCTGCCCAGTTGGACGTACCACAGCAAATGGGAAGTTCAAAACTTAGCTCTAAAGAGCAGACAATACCTTCAAATGCTGTACCTTGTACTTCGAAAGTAGACTCTCAAGGTGCCACAGTGTGTAAAATGCAAGCTAGCCCAAAAAAAAAACAGAACAGCCATATACTTATTTTAAATCTCCACATCTCTCTCTCTCTCTCTCTTTCTCTCTGGAATAAAGGCAGAGAGCATTTACAGCACGTTAGAGGCGAAATAAAGAGACAAGTGAAACATACAGAGGAAACAAAAATGGAGATGAACAGGCTCTCACCATGATTGAAAGCACGAAACCAAAACGTACTACTCATCGGTTTGCTTGTTTCCCACGTCACTTAATATCACCCCTCTAAACAAACCACGCAAATGTAAAAAAAAAAAATAAAATAAAAAATAAAACTTAAAAACGAAAACGTGACAAGGAGCCCCTTGAAAGCCTTACCGGATCAGTGCATGTTTTGCTGCACTACAGAACTGAAACTTGAAATATTCTCGGAACGCTTCGAAACGGGAGAAATATGATCCATGATATCCGTAAATGATAATCACGCGTACGCTTGTATTTTCAGCGGATGGCTATATTTTTCGTTCCACGACGGATTCTGGGGAGCGCTTCAAAATCAGCCATCGAGGCGACGCGATGCGTCTGGGATATGACGTCACGCTCGCAACGTCCCGGGCATATAAACGCCCAGGAGTACCGTAACTACGATCGTCGTCACTAGGTGGCGAAAGCTTAATCGTTAACGCGTTCCAATCTTGCCAAGTGAGAATATCCGAGGTATGGTGTACTATAACTGAGAGGTGCGCCAAGTGCCGCGTGAATGTGATGCAAGAAAACCCGGTGATCTTTTACGCATGCGCTTGTTGTCTGTCACTGAACACTTATATGTTGATCGCTTGAAGCACTATCGTTGATGCCGCTTTTCAGTCTTTCCGGGCAATCATTTTTTTAACACATCAGCCGTGAAATGAACCATGCCTAGTGACCAACCTTGATTTTTTGTTTTTGATAACGAAAAAAATAACTAAAAAGTAACGCCACTACATTTTAAAAGTAACTGTAACTGTAACGAGTTACACTGTCGTTCCAGTAACTGTAACGGTGACTTCGCTGCTCTTTTTCTGAAAGTAACTGTTACGAATTACTTTTTGATGTTGACTTACCCAAGACTGACTGCCGCACCATATATAGTTCTATTCTACTTGGCAAGAATCGTCGTTTTTGAATGGGTAAACCTAGGTGGAGTCGTTTATGTTCCCAGACTAATGGCGCGTGCGACTTTCGACGAGAACGCCATTGGCTGTGTTAAGAATGGAACCTTCGGCAACCTTCTTCCGAGTTTCAACGCTGCGGAGGCGAGTCCCGGAACGGGTCCCGACGTGTTCAGGACTGACGCCCACCTGTCGAAGGCTGCCCAAAACGTGTCTCAACGCGTCCGTGACGTCAACGGGACGTGTGTGTGTGTGCGTGTGGGTTCGTGCGCTCCGGAAGGGGAGAGAGGCCTGGCCTAACTGCGGAGAACCTTGGCTATGACTCATTTCTGACTACGTCGCGACGGACCCAGCTGCAAAGCACGTGGCTGTCGCACCTGCTGCCCTGGCGGAGAGAGAGGGAGAAAACGGACCCCTATATAAGGCGGGGCGTGAGAGCTCCATTTGTTCTCTTGGATTTGACGACTGTATCGCTACCATGTAATTAAACCGTTCGTTACGTTACCAATTCTCCCACCTCCACTGGACCCCTGGGTTCTTCACTTCGGGGAATGGTCGTCGTCACGAGCCAGGAAGCTCCCGGACGTGCGGCCTAAGCCCCGCCTCGAACAACTGGTTGGCAGCGGTTGGGATCGGACCATGCGACATCGTGCTACATCTGCGGGTGAGCGTTTGGACTTCGCTTTGAGATTCGCCAGGCTTCAGATTACGGGTAATTAATTTTGAACTGCTGGGAATCCTTAGTGTTTGACTCGTGCGCTAGGTTTGTGTACAACCTCGCGACAAGTTTTATTGCAAAGCCAAAGCTAAAGAGCAGCGATCATGGATCTGATGAGGTTACTGAGAACAGATTTACTCTGTTTATGTGAAGAATTGGGTGTGGAGGTGGAGCAAAAGATGAAGAAATCTGAGATCAGTAAAGCGATTTCAGAGAGCGCGGAAGCAGAGGAAATTAAAAATACGTGGGAACTGCTTCAGAACGCTAAGAGTGAAGCTGCAGCAAGAGAGGAGCGAGAACAGGCTGCAGCGAAAGAGGAACAGGCTGCAGCAAGAGAGGAACGAGAGCGGGAACTGGCTGCAGCGAGAGAGGAACGAGCGCAGGCTGCGGCGACAGAGGAGCGAGCGCTGAAAAGGCTAGAGCTCGAAATTGAACAACAGCGATTAAACTCGCAGAGCAGTAGAGTTGGGGCTCCGGTACGAGCAAGTGAGACCGAGTCGTATCAAATGAAGAAGCTCATGCAGCCGTTTAAAGTTGGGGAAGACGTGGGCTTGTTCTTAGTTAACTTTGAGAGGACATGTGAGAAGTTGAGCTTCGCCCCAGAAACGTGGCCGCAACGGCTTTTGACTCTGTTGCCCTGTGAGGCTGCAGAGGTTGTCGCGCGCCTTAGTGCTGGAGACGCGGACGACTACGACAAGGTGAAGTCCAGCCTTTTGAAGCGGTACCGCCTTTCTGCCGAGGCGTTCCGTCAAAGGTTTAGAAACGCATCCAAAAAGAGCAACGAGGGCTACTCGGAATTCGCGTACGGGCTTAAAACCAACCTGATAGAATGGTTGAAGAGCGAGGAAGTGTACGAAAGCCGAGACAAGGTAGTCGAGTGTGTGTGCCTCGAACAGTTCTTTCGTAGCATTCCGCAGTCAGTCAAGCTCTGGGTGCAGGACAGGGTGGGAGTCGACTCTGTCGAAAGGGCCGCTGAGCTAGCCGAAGAGTACGCAACGCGTAGAAAGCTGAGCGGAGAGGAAAGCGACTCCGGCCGAAGCGATCAGCGCAAGACCTTCCGACAGGGAAATGACTCGCGAGAAAACGGGCCCGAGAAGCCCGAAGCAGGACAAAAGGTCCCAGAAAAGAGCGTAGAACACTCGAACGGAGACGAGGCGCGGAAAAGCCCAACAGGGCAGTTCGAGGCAAGGAAGCCGTTCCTGTGCTACAACTGTCAGGAGCCGGGACACACAGCGGCCAGATGTAAGAAACCGCGGGTGGTGTTCTCGTACGTGAACGGTAGTGACGAGGACCTGAAGCTCCTTCGTCCCTATCTTCACGAGCTCCAGGTAAACGGAAAGCCGTGCAGGGTGCTTCGGGACAGTGCAGCGACGATGGACGTTGTCCATCCGTCGTATGTAACGCCATCCGATTTTACGGGAAAGGTAGTTTGGATCAAGCAGCTGCTCAAAAAGCACAGTGTCTGTCTGCCTATGGCGAGAGTGAGGGTAACTGGCCCGTTCGGAGAGCTAGTGACAGAGGCGGCTGTCTCGCAAACAGTCCCGTTGGAGTATCCTTATTTGTTTTCTAACCGGTCAGATTTCCTGCTGCGCGAAAGGGGTCAACAACTGGAGAAGGGCTAGTTCAGTCGTGTACGAGGTCCAAATCGCGTCAGGTCGCCCCTTTGTGGACGAGTGATCCAGAGCCAGAGGCAGCTGACGGGGAGCAAGCACTCCCAGAGTTGGAGGTAGAAAACCGGGATGAGAGGGACCAGGTTGTAGAACAGCCTGACCTCGTAGCACTAGGAAGCGTACGCCGTCTCAACGCGCCGGCGAAAAAGGCGGAGGAAGACGGGATCAGTGAAAGATCTCTCGTAGCTCCGGCGTCGCGTAACTTTGGTCCTCTGCTACGAGTAGACAGAGTCGAGCAGAAGAGCGACCCTAGTGTGTCAGGGTTTCGCGATACAGCTCAGGAGATTGCTAGGACCAATGTGACGGGGCATGAAAAAGGCGGATTGTTTTATCGGCGCTATAAGGACCGTATTTTCACGTCTAGAAATCACGTGAAAATCGATCACTATGACTTCAGCGTAAGAAAAAGGAAAGGCAAATTTAACGGCAATACCGATGGGTTCAGCAGATTTTTCTGATATCACCAAAACAATAGGGTTGATCTCAGAGGTTTTCGTCATCCACAGGAATGAGGATCTAAGTGGGGGCACTTCGTTGAAACCCCAAATTGACCTCACAAATTGCGAAGAGTTTTTGTCTTTTGTATTTTGTTCTTAGTGACCTCGTTGGAAAAGTGAGTTTTTTTGGCGACAGGGGGTCTCGATACCCGGAATTGTACCAAATTTTGGTAATCCGTAATCCAGTCTGGCGGGTCTTTGGCGAATTCCGAGCGTTTGACTGCGGTGTGGCGTGGTGTTGTGGGGGACGTTTCCGCTGATGCCTCCGTTGTGAGAGGTTTGGGAGTTTGTTTGGTGCTTGCAGCGTCTTCTCAAGGCCTACTCCAAGCCCACCTCTTCAGGCCAGCGATTGTACCACCGGCCATTCGAGGTTTCCCTGGCCCCGGAGGGGCTGTTAAGAATGGAACCTTCGGCAACCTTCTTCCGAGTTTCAACGCTGCGGAGGCGAGTCCCGGAACGGGTCCCGACGTGTTCAGGACTGACGCCCACCTGTCGAAGGCTGCCCAAAACGTGTCTCAACGCGTCCGTGACGTCAACGGGACGTGTGTGTGTGTGCGTGTGGGTTCGTGCGCTCCGGAAGGGGAGAGAGGCCTGGCCTAACTGCGGAGAACCTTGGCTATGACTCATTTCTGACTACGTCGCGACGGACCCAGCTGCAAAGCACGTGGCTGTCGCACCTGCTGCCCTGGCGGAGAGAGAGGGAGAAAACGGACCCCTATATAAGGCGGGGCGTGAGAGCTCCATTTGTTCTCTTGGATTTGACGACTGTATCGCTACCATGTAATTAAACCGTTCGTTACGTTACCAATTCTCCCACCTCCACTGGACCCCTGGGTTCTTCACTTCGGGGAATGGTCGTCGTCACGAGCCAGGAAGCTCCCGGACGTGCGGCCTAAGCCCCGCCTCGAACAGCTGTTGCAATGGTCACGTTATCGCTTACGTTAGCCAATCGGAGTGAGCCGCCACCCTCGAGGTAGCACTGCTGCGGCTGCGACACTATTGCAATGACCACGTTTAAGACGTACAGTTTCAACAAAGTCCACTCAATTTGCCGGACGAGACACCACCCGCCAAATTTAGCGGTCGGTGGTCACACGACGCCGATGACGTCAAGCTGATGGCGTCATTTTCACGTCGCTCTTTCATGTTAGTAGCGTTTTTGTGTCTCGGTCCTTTCGTGTATAGCCAGCCTTATAAGTTATAACGTGTTTTATCTTAAAAAACAACAAAAAAAAAACAACAATATACCCTATTTTCCCAACTGCATCGAGCAACATTGGCGGTCGCCATTTGTTGGGGGGAGAAAATTGGCTTAAAAGGGCGGGCGGAATCGTATGTTTGTCTTTTTAGACTTAGGCTAGGCGGCGCAAGTTGCCGCCCGTTACAAAGGGTTCATTAACATCCATCCATCCATTGAGCACCGCGAAGCGTGTGATTGCATGGTTCCGAGTTCTCGCCGAAGGCTGACGTAGCCTTCGTGTCCAATATACGCTCAGGAGTCAGAATACCTGCCCGAGCAATGGCGAGATCGGATAATTGACGCAGCCGCTACCACACGGCGTTCATTTTTTTTTTTTAAAGGTCTACTGCTATCGGTATTGGTGTAGAGGCCATCGGGCTTCGCGAGGCAGAGCCTTCGCAGAGAGGCACAACCCCTGCACTGCGGCCGTGCTGATAGCCGCCACTTCCCGAAACCTCAAACAGGTAGGCCGTGCAAATTTCGCAAGAGTGGAGGGTACAGCACGATCTCGCCGTCCTAAGGGCCGCTTGGGCTCGTTACCCACCACGGGCAATTCATCGCTCCGAGGCGTTTCTAATAACGTTCATTCATCGGCGATTAAACCACCTCACAACCCTCACAGTGGACGGAAGGAGTAAACATCTGAAAGTGGTTCAACAGGCACTTAGGTATCGGCCAAGATCCGCGGCAAAGCGTGCATACGAGCGTACACCGTAACGACTTCTCTTACGATCCTCTCCCGAACCGGTGTCGCGTCTTCTGCGACGGCATCTTTACGAGCCACACTGCCGCCCCCTCGTCCTCGGCCCATCGACTTCCTTCCGCTTCCCACTTCACGCCACGTTAGGCGCGGAAATGAACGTCGTATTTCCTGCCACCAGCCGCGCGCCTCTAAAAGCCTACAGCCATTAAACGGCGCTCACAACGAGTCGGGCTTCGCGGGGAGGGGGGGGGGGGGGGGGGGGGATCTACTCGGTGATTTTCCTGCCGCTCCGCCGAGGAGAGCGCCCCGGAGTAGATGCTCCGGAGTAGGAATGTCGCGAACCTGTCAAGAATCGGGCTCCGTCAGGTTCGACTTTTGTTCGAACTTTCAGCGGAAGGTTCGACCAGGGTTCGGCGAAGTTTGACTGCTACGCGCATGGAGCGGAAATCAAGACCGAGCTGGCGCCACCTGGCGGAGGAAGGTAACAAATTAATTGGATCATATAACCAATATACGTTTGCTTTTGTATTGCAGAAAAAAAGAACACGAAACACGCTAGTTATCGACCTTTATGATAATTTGAAAAATACCGTACAGATAACACTTCCCAATGTTTAAGATGGTTGCGTAAAAGTCGGGGAACGCCGCTCAAAAGTCAAACTTAAGCCTCTAAACCCGTCGGCGCGCTCCGCGAACATTCGGCTCCAACTTTGTGTTTGACGAGTTTAGGGCCCTTGGTCGAATTTCGAGGAAAGTACGAGTGTGGAGCAAAGTAGCCTAAACCCAAGTTGGAGAAAAGTTGACGACATTCCTACTCTAGAGTGACCGACCTTCTCGTACGAGGACCTCAAGACACGCCCATTCTCGTCTTCTTTTTTTTTTCTCCTTACAACACCGCTTTCTTCCTGCTTTGGCGCGCTTTTTTGTTTGTTTTCCTTTTCGATGCGAAGAACGTGACACATGGGTACCACGATACAATAGGCGTACTCCTTCTTTGCTCACTAGAGATAAAAAAAAAACAAAAAAAAACCTTGATCAGCAAAAAGAATAAAAAAAAAGCAGAGGGAATCGATATGTGGTCATCGATCAGCGGTTGTTCGACAACTGCTGCTGCTGCTGCTGAAAAAAAAAAAAAAAATCCATTAGTAAAAAAAAAAAAAGAAAGAAAGAAAACGACGTTCGCAGGTAAAAGGGGAGAACATTATCAATTTAGGGACAGGGACTGCTGATGAAAACGGAAGTAGCTGTAGAAAAATTAATAGAGTGAGAGCTTTCATCACTTCTGAGCTCCATTTCCGGTGCAAACACACACACACACAAAAAAAAAAGAAAACACAGGTTTTTAGCGGTGGTGTGGCTGCTGACGCCCCAACCTTGAACACCTCAATAAGAATAAGTAGGAAAAGTGTAAGGAACGAAGCGCAATTGATTCCTTGCATTTGTATGATAAAAAAAAAAAAGATGTGTATTAAAAAGATATAGGGAAGGAAATAATCAGAACGCGCAACGTGACGAGAAAGGAGGAAGCAACTTCCCAAAGGACGAAGAAAACTCGAGAGAAAGAAGGGAGCCTGATGGCGGATAGGTGGAAGCGGCACCAAATGGGCGGACGTAATTCGAACCGAAATCCTCAAATTGATAGGAACATGTTCTTCCCTTCCGAATGAGCGGCGAATTAGATAGAGAAATAAAGGCACTGAAAACGACGGTCAATTCTAATCAAAACACGAATAAACGGGGAGTCGACGGCGGAGGCCCATCGGCAAAACCAACGAACAAAATTCGAACCAAAACACTCAGACAGAAAGCAACTTGTCCTTTTTTTTTTCTCTCTCCAATTGAGCACCGTATCAAACAGACAAGGAAACCGACTCAACGTCCGCAGTCAATACCAATTAAAAAAAAAAAATATACAAATGAACAGAACGGGAGCCGGAAGTCCACAGTCCTCATTCCCCTACCTCTCGTAGACCCTTATCTCTTTCCTTCTCTCCCTTTAGTATATTTCTCTCTCTCTCTCTCTCTCTCTCTCTGGAGTCACGTGGCTTTGGGGCTGAGAGTATCTAAACATAGACGCCGGTATCGATTAGCGAATCCGCGAGGCTCAAACCTCCTCCGTCACTTGAGACTAGAGTTCATTCGCCAAGCTGGGTTTTAGCCAGTACCACCTACGAGATAAGGCCTGCGCGCGACGTCATCGTTATGGCGCTGCGTGGAGCCACCAGTGATGACGTCTGGGGGAGAGGGGTAGGCGCGTGCCTTGTCTTGTGGGTGGTGTTGGTTTAGGGATCCCGGCCGCCGGCATCGCGGCGTACGCTAAACCCCGCTTAAAGTTGAGCCTCCGCTCACTGCTCCCGGGGATGTCGCGCGTGCAGCGCGGACCAAAATAGAACGCGCGGATTGGTTGCTTCCTCCGGGTCGTGTTGACTCCGGCCGAGCAGGTCGAGATGAAAAAGTAGACCCGGAGAGAGTGCGACTACGACATCGCTCGCGCCGATCCGAAAAAAAGCGTTCGTCGATTTCTCGTTGGCTGAAAGTCGGTTATGGCAGTTCGAAGTGCACACACTTAAAAGTCACAATCGTAAAAAAAAAAGGGTTAAGCACATAAACAAATTTTTACACTACCTTGATTATGGGAGCACAGAATGTGTTGGGAATGAGCTGGGAACATGCGATGTGTGGGTGGCGTCGCGTGACGTCATGAGGTCACATGACCGTGACGTCAGAAGGCGCCACGGTGTCATGTGACACCACTCGACATCGTGACATCACGTGACTGACTTCCCGGCGTCAGGTGATGTCACAATGTTTCGCGACATCTCGGTGTCGCGTGACATACGTTGTCACAGCCCTTTGTGAAGATTCTTCATGACGGTGTTCTCGAAATTTGGCCTATAAACACACACCTTGCACGAAAAAAAAAATTGCGGTGGCTTAGCTCGGCTATGCTAGGATATACGTAGCGTGAGCTTATGCGCACAAAATGAGAGGCGCTATGAAGCGGCTCCGGTGCAGCGTCAGACTTGGCTACTACGCAACGGAGGCGGACAGCTGGGCACGCGGCGGCGCCAGTGCGTCTGCCGCGGCCATGACGTCACTCCTCTGGAATGTGCAGACCGGCGAGGCGCGCGCGGTGGCGGCGGCGGCTCCCGTGTGACGTCACTGCTCCTCGCGCATGCGCAGACCGGCGAGGCGCGCGCGGCGGCGGCGGCGTCTCCGGCGCGCCAGCTGTGCGCCGTGTGACGTCACTGCTCCTCGCGCTTGCGCAGCACGGAGCACGGCTCATTATGCGAGCCACGCGAAACTGCTCAACCTCGGCCAGTGTAGCTCACGCTACAAAACTGTGTTAGGAGCGGCCTCTTGTGATCTTTCGTCCCCTGGATATCGCACAGTGGTGGCGTATTTTCCTCAAAGGGGGGGGGGGGGGGTATAATGTCACAGTACATTTAAACATTATAAAGTCGGCTGGATTTTCTTTTGATAGGGGAGGGGGGCGTTATAAGCCATTCAGTGATGCGTGATGCACGTTGAACACTTGGCAAATTGTTAATCTTGAGGTGTAGGCATGCGGAAACGAGGCAAAACTAACATCGCGCAGTCTAAACTTTCCCCCAACACAATTCTTAGTAATATTATCTACAGGTTAATTCGCTCACAGTGATGGAAGCGGCATTTGTCCTTTTGTAGCAGGCAAAATATTGGTTTGGAGCAGCCACTGGAGCATTTTTCAAGAGATGCCGACACTCTGTTAAACATCGCTTGAAAAAAAAAAAAAAAAAGATTGCATTGTTAAATGAATTTATCTTGGATAATGATTGAGGGTTTATAAATCATTTATACATTTTGCAATAAGAACAAATAGAGCGCAGAAGACATGCGGAGCCTTCCTTTTAGAAATAAGGCTCTGGTCAGATTAGATTCAATTTAGAATGAGAATTTAAAAAAAAATAGTTAAAATTGAAGCATAGCGGAGCACGTGAGTTGAGGTATAGTCCCATCTTCCCTTTTACGTTTTTCACTCCGTAGATTAATTAGCCCGTAAATATCATTTCTGTAAAATGTCAGCAAAATCATCATATCCGCTAAACACTTATCAGAAAAAAAAAAAATGCGTCCCACAAGTTCTATGAAACTAGAAACTCAAAACATTAATGTCATAAACCGCAAAAAAAGAAAAAAAGCTTTTTAAATATTATAAAAATTTACACTTGTGCTTTAATAGTGACATTGCTCTTTAGCGGCGTTGAAACTAGAGCTGAGTCAAAGTTCGCCGCTCTTTCGATCGACTGTCACACGGGAACTATCTTTTACCACAGTAGTTATTCAAATATAAGTCCGCGTTTCTTCCTCTTTCTATGCACAGCTTTTCTTCTTCTTTTTTTTTTAATTAGAGATCAACTAATATTCGAGGCTAAAGAAGGTCTACCTGTTATAACATTGAGCATAATGTCCGATCCTATCGCGCTAACCCAGGCGCTCCCCCTTGTCAGCCGCTGCTCCTAAAACTCCGGTGCAAGGCGGTGAAGCTCGACGCGAGCGCGCGCGCTCGCGCTGGTATAGTGAAGGTTGACGACGCGAGCGGCGCAAGTGCTGCCACTATAGACCATATGCAAAAAGAAGCGCCATCTAGTGTATTCATGATCAACGATCAGATTTCCTCCATATTGGGGGGTTCCCGTACCGACGATTTCGCCCGAAAAACAATAGTCCCGGCAAAGTGTAAGTCGTAGAACTTAAATATGTTCACCTGCTGCAAGTCCAGTACGAACCCTTCACAGGACGTCTTCGAGAAATACAGTTCATTGACCTGGATGGCCCAGTTCACTGCTTGAGTGACGAGTCTTGCGACCTCGTTGCTGACAATTCCTTTTCCTGAATTGGGCGGCCGTCTTTCTTTTCTTCGTTGATCCGAAACTAACCAGCAACCTATTGAGTGTACAAATAAACTGCCCTAATATCATGAAACCCGAGTTAAATGCAGATGCACCTCGTCCACAACTGGAAGATGTGATAAACCCCCCAATATGGCGGCTCCTAATGGCATGATGATGATAGCTGGCAAGGATTTCGCATATGGCCTATTCACTGTAGCCACGGCACGGAGGCCTGTGGCAGACACGATAATCGAGTGATCTGAGTCAGGAGTAAAGGACAGTAACTCTGTCTGATCACAGTAGCCACTTTCCCACTATCTAGCCATTTGCTTCTGTTTTCTCACGACGTTTAGCTCCTGACGTCGCCGACATCGTCTAGAAATTTAGACGATGACAACAATACCAATCAAACAGCGTCAAAAAAGGGCTACGTCATAGCATTAGTCATTCTTCTGTACGTGTTCTTTCATCTATTAACCCAATCGAGCGCAGCGAACTCGCGCTTTTATTACGCGTGTTCGTAGATGTAGGTAGGTTTTGGAGCCTTCGACTGAACTCTGACCTCAGATAAAACAAACCATACGGTGAGTAGAGACGATGTGAAATAGTTATTTTGTACCCATTTGATTTGCGTCTACTTGTCCGAACATTAAAGGGATACTACAACGAAATTTCGGCGCTCATTTTTTGTTCTATATGTGTTCAAAAGAGCAGTATCACATGGAACATACCAATATCTTGTTAAAAAATTCTCGAAAAGGAATTTTAAAACGAATTAAACGATTAGCAAAGAGCACCTGGTGGATGTCGCCAACGCCTCGTTTGTAATGCTCGTCTGGGAACCTTGACAGCTAGTGACGGAGGTTGTCTCGCCTCCGGCCACGACGAGAGAAGGGGGGAAGGAGGAACTCCCCTCTTCCCGAGAATCCCTTTTGTGTGTCGCAGAAGTCGCTATTGTCCCACTACAAGATTATAGAAGATTAACCCGTCACTCAAAATTCGTACAAAAGCAGCTGCTTCTGTGGCTGGAACGACTAGGCCATCCTCTCGACGTCAGCCTCGCCCTAGCTTTGCTCGTCTCGAGACGACCTACGTCACGATTGCGTTGGATGTCACGTGCTCTAAGCTGGGCCTTCTCCGAGCGCTTGCCAGAGTGGGCCGTTTATAACGAAAAATACAGCCACCAGGATGCAAATACAAACGTGCGATTGTCATTTACGGATATTGTGGATCATATTCAACCTATTTTTGAACACTACGGGAATATTTCAAATTTCGTTGAAGTATCCCTTTAAAGTGGACCAATAATTAATTTTTTATTATTACTTTTTGCTTCGGTGAAGCCTATTTCGACACAGGTGTGGCGCAATTTTGAGCAAAAACGGCGTTTTGGCGCGAGATGTAGCGGACACTCGTTCATGGCGCAAATGGAGCAGCACCTCCGTTACCTGCGCTCATCGCATGGCTCCTACGTGGCCAGCTGAAAGGTGAGGAATGACCACCTTACGCACCGCCGATGACGTCATTATCTTTCCTTCTTTCCCCCTTCCCCTCCTGCGCTTGGCATGCAGCGAGGGACGGAGGCGAAAGATTAATGTACGAGTGCAGCGTTTCCACTAAACAGCACCACAGTTGCGGATGACATACACTCTAAGAAATGCTTGCGCGTCTACTTACCCGCAAAACACTCAAAGAGCCAATCTCTGCGATCTACGAAATCAGCTCAGCGAATGATGAGGCGGAACATCTGTTTAGACCTCAAAATTAAGTCTGCGCTGTGGCATTACGCAATGCAAAGCGTCAAGCCTGCATTCCGTAATGCCGCAGCGCAGACTTAATTTTGAGGTCTAAACAGATGTTCCGCCTCATCATTCGCTGAGCTGACTTTGTAGATCGCAGGGATTGGCACTTAGAGTGTTTTGCGGGTAAGTAGACGAGCAGGCATTTCTTAGAGTGTATAATTAAAGAAACGTAGAGCAGGGCTCACTATACCTTCAAGCTTCTAGCGCCGTGAATGGTTCTCAACCGTTCTTATCGGCTGATGTCGCAATCTCATTTGCTGAGGAGGTGTTTATCTTCCGGGCTTTTCTTCCTCGGCGAAGAGACGAAAAACTCAGACACGGAGAAAACGAGAAAAATGATTCTTTATTGAGCGATGACGTCAGTCGCCTCGTAGTCCGGGTACACCTGTGCCTTAACACAGCCAGGCGTCTCTTCACCTTCCGACGACAACTGCATCTAGGAAGCAATGACCTCAAAACCATTTTCTTTCTTCCAATCGTAACTTAGCACACCTGACAACACAACCGCAAAGGCGTGAATGTTTCGAAAGACACTATTGGTAGTGAAACGAATGTATCTGTTCTTTTACACGGACGTTTCATTCTGTCGCTGCGTCGAGGGAAACGACAAAAAGTTTCTGAGTGCGTTCAACTGTGCTGCGACCACGCGGTGGCTACGACTCTGAGTTCCACGCTGCGACTCTGTTTCTCATATCGACCACCACGCCGCGCCAGTTTTCGCTGCGCACTTGAATATGAGGCATCTGCGCCCTTTTCTTCCTCACGCCTTTCCCGATAGGCGGCGTCGCCTCTTCCTGGAGTTGCGTACAGGGAATTTCCAACTGCTCGACCGGGGTCACGTGGTTTATGGGCCGCATTTGCAATACACGAGCTGCGAGGAGGTGACCGAAAGTTTTAATCGTCTGCGACCGTCTCCGCCTTTCCGCCTGCTTTCTTTCTCGTCCCGCGAAAACGCAGCGCAGGCGCACCTGCGACCAATCTCCGCAGAGTCATGCGCCATTAAAATGCAAACGCTCCCCCATGGTTCGAGATGGACACTCACTTCGACCTATAAGCTCTCTAGAGTTGCGTAGAGAGCCCTCGACGAGGAACGCAATGCCGTACGACGACCCAACCGGAAACGTTGATGGAATTCGTCTTTTGTCGAATCTGTTCACACCCGTGGGTTGAGCCAAGGTCGCTAAATGAGCTATGCTTCACAGTGCAACCTTGGTTTCACTGTGAAGCTACGCTTCACAGTGAAACGTCTGAAACCTTGGTGGATGCTAATGGCTGAACGCTTTATAACGGTCGGTAGCTTGCGCCACCTGGCCTAAAAAAGCAACAACACAAACCTGATTTCCCCTTTCCCCCTTCAAAGCTGACGCGTTTCTGTAACTATATCACCGGGCCATGAAGTTGCTTAAAAAATCTTATACATGATAATTGAAACCTGAAACTGTGGTTTGAAAAACGGAAACTCGTGAAGGAGGAAGAAAAAGGGACGGACAACGTCTCAAACGTTGTCTGTCCCTTTTTCTGAGTGTCAGACATGCGGGTCACACATGACACGCCACCATCTAACTAAGATGCCTTTGCCCCATACTGGGGGACCGGTGGCTGAGTGGGCTAGCGCACACCAGCTCGGAGCACGTGGAGCGAAAGATCGCGCTGCAGAACCCAGGATCCTGGGTTCCCCACCCTGCCCATTGCGATCTGGATGAGCATCGTACCGGCGTTCGGTCGTGTACCACTACTGCGTGGTGCACGTTAAAGCATCCATGCTAGCGGTTGTACTGCACTGGTTAAATTTCTCATCTACAGCTCGGAGACCCGTCGCCCGTTGAGGCAGACCAAGGTCTAGGCTGTGTAAACACACACACAACCCAATTTTTTGTCTTCATCAAATATAACTTACGCCACCTCGCCTGTACTTTAACCATTTCTTCATTAAAAATCTTGTTACTTAAAAATCATTGTTGCAAGATATCTGAAGCTTTATTTGAAATCGCAGGAAACGCCTTTCAGCTCTCCGAGAGTGTTAAAACAGCTCGGGACAGAGGAAAACGATATCGCCCGAGCTTCCTGACACAGTGTTTAAAGCTCGAGTCGTACTTTTGAATCGTAACCATTATTAATGGCGCCCGCCCTGCACTATAAGCAGCAGGCTGGCACCGCCCACAGGGAAATTATACAATGGAATGGAGATCCTCTATGCGTAGCTCGGCTCTAGGTTGAGTTATGAAGCTATATCGTAGCACACGCGGACGTCTCATCAACTCTCTCTACCGCGCATATGCGAGGTGTTTCACGAAAGGTGGACAAATTCGATATTGCGAAAACCACGTGTCGCAACAACAAAAGGTTTGTGTTATTTTGGTCCTGGGCCAGGGGCCTATTTAGGAAAATTATTAGTTAAAAGTCCGGGATAATAATGCAACCAACCTCTGCTGCGCTCTCCTCGCCCGACGCAGCAGAGGCTGGTTGCCCTATTTCTCCACGGGGCGCGGTGCCATCGGGGCCGAGATGCGCTCCGATAGCAAACCGAAACTTAAAAACCCGTCGAATTTGTGCGGTTTTTCAGAAAGCCGTAAAATGCTTCGCGTGCCTTCTATTGTTCTGCAATTTGTTGATTTAGTGTTTTTCGATGATGCTGAGCAATTTTCTAATAGAAACCATGGCCTTAAACACAATATTAAAAAAGTTAATTACACAAAAATAATTGACGATCCTACTATCCTGGACTTAAATAATTTTCCTTAATAGGCCCCTGGCCCAGAACCAAAACGACACAAGCCTTTTTTTTTTGCTGTTGCGACGCGTAGTTTTCGCAATATCGAATTTGCCCACCTTTCGTGAAGCACCCTGTATATTACGCCACTCGTCTTTGCGGTTTTGTCGATCCCGACAGCGTCGTCCCGTATGACATTACGCCGATTCTAAATCAGTGTGTACATCGATTGTCAGTTTTAAGGCATGAAATACGTGCGTGAAAATAATTCCGACAAAACCTAAAATCTGAAAAAAAATAAAGCACAAGAAACAAACAAAAAAACATGCGGGTATTTATTGCGCATAAACTACGAATGTGCTTTTAATTACCACGTTTGCTATTTTAGCGCAGTAAATACCTTAATTTTGAGGAAACTTGGTTACTATCATATATATGCTCCAGCCTTAAGTTAGTTAGACTACAGGTGTTCTCAAAGCTGTATTAAATCTTGTTTCTCTATTGTTCCGTGTTTAATGGGGGATGCTTCTGGAAAACTTAAAACAAATTTCGAAGTGCTTTTTTTTTGTTTCTTTTTACGCATGCAAGCGAGTGAAAAGACGCGAGCTTGGAGCGTTTTTGAATCGCTCCAAGTTGACCCGCGAAATTTCCCACCAACTGCTTCTGTGCGATTAAAAATGCCTTACTTTACGATGACGATAGGATATTGTTTCGAAAACCATATTCCCCGACACATTAAGAGACGCGGGGCGTATACGCGTATTATGTTCACGCTTTTTGCTTCGTCATTCGTCCTCCGACGTTCTTATCAGCAAACACTGCAATCCCATCGGCTGTGAAACAATAATGAGATGATCGCGACTCGACACGCCCAGCGTTTCTTAAATTAAGCTTTGAGCAACCATGGAATTGAAACCACGGTATTAACGCGAAACGTTCTTTGGCCCGGTGTTCCGCATTTCGTGAAGCCCAGATAAAAGCGTGGCCGCGAGGCTCGACACCGATTGGTTGACGGGTGGGTTGAAGAGCAGCGAGCTGATCGAAGCTTATTGGTTCACGGGGAGGTCACGTGACCAGAGGGGTAGGCGAGCAGGAGCCCGACCGCCTGAGGGAGAGGAGCTCGAGAGGTATGGAAGGCTCTGGAAGATCGCCGGGTTTATCGGCCCGATTAGCGGTAGCATATATCGCATCATTCTAGGAACAACTATCGAGTGTACACACGCGGTGCGCGTTAAACTATCCAATGAAAAGCGCCTTGAACGTAGGAGTCTGCAAGCTCGGAGTATATCGTTAAACGTTTGTGATCCTATAGACCGTTTCACGCACGCAACACAAATGCCTTAGCAATTTGCCATACTCCTTTTTTTTTTGCCTATGAATAGGACCAATCGATTCGAAGCATGCGCAAATTGCACGTTCAGTTGAGTTTCAATAACCATAGCCTCCTCTATACTGACAAAGCCTGGCAGATCGCCACGAGAAGCGGCCGCCGAAATCGAAAAGGTAGAGCGGCAGACAACGGATGAGAGGAGAGTCAGGTGACGGGCGGCCCGCTGCGGCGAGACGCCGAAACATGCACTTCTTCTGAGCGATGGAATGTTTGTTCGTGCTCCTCGCGTTCCTCGCGCTACTGCTTCTTTTCTCGTCGGGTTGGAAAACCATGTTTCGGGTCCTCGCCGCTGCAAAAGCTGTGCGCTGAATACCAGGTTCCCCGAGAAATGCTCTCTGCTACCAGATCCTCGCGCTCCAAATCTGCGACCAGGAACTCTATGGCTCCGTCGTCGAACTGCCAGGCTTTGTGAGTATAGTGTGTGTGTTGTGAGTCTATGCAATAACACTAATGGGCGACCATGGACGAGATGGCGGGGACGGTGACCAACGGGTCCAACGGGCGGCGCTGACGTCACGCCGCCACGGCGGTGCTGCTGTCAGCACAGCGCATGCGCAGAAGCCTCACGCGAGTCTGCTTTCTGCGCAGGCGCAGTGCGGGCCAACTTGTTTGTAAAGAGCGCGTGGGCGCCTGTTGGTGCTGACCCTGAAGTCCATGCCGACGGTGGATATGTAGGCCCCGCTCAGGAACGCTCCGTCCTTGTAGCGGATCAACACGCACGTCTTGCCCACGCCGGAGTCTCCAACCAGCATGAGCTACGCCACGGAAAGAAACAGAAAGAAAAACAGGTTAAAGAGAACGGCCGCAAAGTAATTGGTCGCTTGCACGAACAGTGTATGAATATACATTTAAGTTACACCGCGCCATTGTAATATATAGTATCATAGGAATCATGGTCACGGCAATTGACACGGTATATGGTTTATACATACATACACAGACACCTATGTCGATTGCACAATAAACGAGTACATAAATTACCCAGGCACGGAAGAGTACCTGTGTGCTTGGCGGGGCACTGTTGCAATGGATAGTAATACTGCTATTACTCTTACACAAAACAAAGTACCGGCAACCTCTCAATCTAGAAAACAGATTTTAAATCCGGAAATGTTACAGTTCAGACCAGTCACGAACAATATCATAAAATGGTAATCAGTGGCGTCGGAACAGGGGCGGCGAAGTGTGTGTGTGGGGTGGGGGGGGGGGGGCAGGCATTTCAGACATTTTTGACTAAACAATTCGTGAAAGGTTTCCTCCCATCGTCGCAGCCCCCCCCCCCCCCCCCTCTCAAGAATATTTTCGACGCCACTGACATTCATTATTGCCGGTCACATATAATTTCTTGCGTGTGTACAGTTAAATCGCGAAATAGTCGTAAGAAATATTATATCATTTTCACCATTATGATTCGTTACTCAATCAGTGTGTTTGAGAAACATACAGTTATATGGCATCACCACCACCAAAAGTGCCTTTAGAAATTCAACAGCATCATTATTATAAGAACTAAGTTACAGTGTTACATGATTACATCTAAAAGTAGTAATGCGCAATGTCACAGAAACGCCTACATCATCAATATAATAATTCGCCAAGAAGCGGTACAAATGGCAGCTACATCATAGAGTAGACGTAAACAATACTGTGAAACCATCATCACCCCAGTTGTAAACAACATCATCTGCATATTTTAACTCGGCTTCCGATCCTCTTCTGCCCTCGCTGTATGTTTTAGTTATTTCATTAATTTATTTCGAACATACTGCCAGTAGTGAGGCCGAAGAAGAAGGGTATAGGCATGTTAAAGAGCAAGGGCACCCTCAAGTACTCAAAATATTATTTAAAAAATACAGACACATTTGCATTCTTGTCTGTATCGCGGTATGCGCGATTGCACGCTGCAAAATTTGCAGCGTACGATCGAGAAAAAGGAAGGAAAAAGTAGTGGTCACGTTTCTGCAGTACAGGTCTGTAGCAAATGTCTGCGAAGACCGAAAGGATCCCGGCAAATGACGGAGCTCGGAGTGTACTATTAAACCGGAAAAGAAAAATGCAAAATGCACTGGACAATGGGCAAAACGTTTCGCTTATTGATTATATTCACCGCGCACATCTATTCTTAGCTCTATTAATCACTCAGATCCTTCTGCCGTACAATCTGTCGCGTGTGCAAAGCGTCTGTACTTGTTCCTCGTTTTTCGCGCTAACCGTTTTTGAAGTCATTTGAAATAACTCTCGGGAAGCAATGTCCAGTGGCCCAAGGTTATGTCCTCCCTTCTCCCCTCCTCTCCCCTTCCTTACGGATTGCCATAGTTGCAAGTTATTCATCTTATATGTGTGATAAAAAAAGATCGCGAGAGCTCGCAAATGATTGAGTTATTGCGCAGAAAGAAAAGCATACGGAGTGACACATAAAGAAAATGTACCAAATGTATCTTTATGGATAAAGCCGGGAAACGCAAAATGCAGAGCAGAAGAACCCGCGTATTGCTAATTGCATCTTCTGAGCACGTTTTGCTTTCTACTTGATTCCACCATCTCTGCAGGCAGTTTTTTGTGGGATCAATGCGACAGGACTGGCATACAAAGAATAGACATGCCTAAGGTTGTGTTTTGCGTTTTTTTTTTTTGCTTTTTATTTCAGGTGATTCAATATAGTGCCAGGAGACTACCCACTCAATATTTTACCACAGAGTCACATATATGTTTAATAAAGCCAGAAAAAACTCAACTGCTCCAAACCGAAACCGAAACGAGTACGGAGGCTCATGGCCTCGACACGCGGACGACGTGGGCCGATGAGGAGGGAGAAATGTGGAGGAGGAGAGAGAGAGTTTCCGCAAGTCACGTGGCTACACCCGACCGCGTCTCCGGTCGTGCGAGGCAGACGACGACGTCGCGTGCGCCGCTTGTCGCGCGATTGTTTCGTACTTGTGTGATACGTTCCGATCACTGTTTTGTGCTCGAAGAGCGATTTGCCGGTACAGC
This sequence comes from Ixodes persulcatus, assembly GCA_013358835.2. Taxonomy (NCBI): domain Eukaryota; kingdom Metazoa; phylum Arthropoda; class Arachnida; order Ixodida; family Ixodidae; genus Ixodes; species Ixodes persulcatus. Next base: position 78,779 of record JABSTQ010010665.1, on the reverse strand, counting down.
GAAACGACAGTTCCAAAGTAGCGATCCAACCACGTCCGTCGCAACGTTGGTCCGTCGTGCACCGCCATCGCGTCGTTCAGCCCCCGGTATATGTCGCCATATTTTGAGAATGTCGTCGTACTACATGTACTTCCTCACTACAATCGGCGACAACTTATCTAGGCAATGCAGTGAAGAGGAGGAGAGCGCGCGCACAGCTTTATCCAGCGCTCAAAATGGGAGAGGCAGCGCTTTCCTGTACCCTCCACAGCATTGCCAAGAAAAGTTGTCGCCAAGTATACCAGCGTCTCCGCAGTTTCTTGGAAGTCACAAAAATTGGTTCCATATTCTTCTCTAGTTTTCATATTGAATGCGTGCCATTAGATGACCCACGACTTTGATTATATTTGGTACGTGTGTCTGAGCAGCACGTGACCATGGGGGAGAGGGTGAGCGCGACTCAAACAGGCCAGTTCTTGACCGGCGGTTTTCGGGAGAAAAAACAACAAGAGTTTTGACAGAGTCTGGACTCTCATGTGTCATGTACAAATAGAAACCTCGGGGAGCGTAGACACTCCGTCAGTGTCCCTTTAAGCCGGGATCACGCTGCTAATAAGACCTCATACGAAAGACAGTCGGCAGACGGTTTCTGCGGCGTGTTTCTTCCCTGGATGTTAAACTCGTCGTACAAAAAAATTAGTTGGCGATCAATGAGATTCATCGGATGGAAATGCATTAGCATGAGTTCTTTCTAACCCTTGTTCCCCCCTTTCCATTCGCGTATAACCCCTTTCCATTCGCTAATCACCGCATGCATATCACTCGTGGAGGGAACCGCATCCATCGTTTTAACTACGCACACACGCACACATCACAGCCCACGCACCGCTAGATACGGAAACCCAGAGCAAAAAACATCCGGCGACGGCAGAGTGGCAACCCACCTTTTGGCGAATATGTGCTGCCACCTAGACATGCGACTGGGTTCGAGACTAAGTGGTCAGAAAACAATGTGTGCGCAAGGCCGTTCGACACCCATTCGACACTGACGCCCGTTCGACTCCCAAAACATCAGTCACATCCCGTTCGCCCACTGAGCCGTTGTGGTCCAGATACGGCTCCCCCAAACTCGCCTTTGTCCCCATCGTGGGTTATATTCTGCCCCGAAGTCGACAAAAAAAAAATCTTTCCTCTCTGGTCGGCCAGAAGGAAGAGAGAGGGTACTAGAACCGTTTACTCTCGAACCGATGCTTCTACAAAAGGTTCACTGAGCGCGCCCGCGCTCCACCGCGCCGCGGTGCCTCCGCCTCTCTGACTCCGCGCCAGCTGTGCGACGCTCCTTCGACGAAAACGGAAACGCTCGTTTCGACGAAAGCCCGGCGGTGTCTGTCAGTTTGTCCGCGCCGGGAAGAGAGGGAGAGGAGGACGCGTGTGACGTTCAGCGCTCCGCCCCAATATAGGAGCGTCGCACGCGTCACCCACCTCTCTCCTTCTCCCTCTCTTCCCGGCATTGACAAACTGACAGACACCGCCGAGTTTTCGTCAAAACGAGCGTTCTAATGCTGTCGCATCAAAACTGTAAGAAGGCATGTTGGAAGCATACAGACGTACGAAGCAAACATGTTCCGAACATGCGTGAGCAATTCCCGCAGATAGTTACGTCATAGTGTCTGCCACGAACACCGCGTCTTTTCTATGATGTAGTACGAACAGTGTGACTGCGGCGGCAATCTTTTAGGAAAAAACCGTACAAAACTCTCCGTTAAAAAGGAAACGTTGGCAGTGTGTAGCAGTTGAAGTTCGTCTAGTGGGAATTCCCTTGGTGAATTCGGAGCGGTTTTGGAACGCTTTTTTGGGGGAGGGGGGGGGGCATTTTTTTGCGAATGCAAACCCGCGTTCGCGTTTACCACACTAAAGGCGCAAGTATAGGGCGCTTTTCTATCGCTCCAAATCCACCCAGAAAATTCCCCATCGATAACTCCTGCTTCGTTGCTCCGCGTGTTTTTCTTGCTCTTTCTTTGAGTTAAAGTATTTCTAGACACCCGGAAAAGCGGCAACATCTTTCCGGTATTAATAAGAGATTCCCGACGCGCCCCCCCCCCCCCCCCCCTGTCGAAAGCAGTACAGATAACGACACGCAGCTGCAGGGACGGGTCGTTAGGGTGCAGCCGCGTGCAGCGCAGTTATACGATCGCTCCAACGGACCGACGCGGTGTCCCTAAACCAGGCGTGCAAGATTGCTCCGCCAGCGTTCCCAAACAAATGGCGGGAAACTTAGCGTGCACACTTGAGCACCAACATCACCAAAGCAAAATATAATCGTTCGTTTATTATTTATGCGAATAATCCAGAAAACGAAGGCTCTGCGGGTACGATTAATTGTAAAACAGGCGCGTACAGAAATACCGGGAAAAAAAAAAACAAAAACCGTGTCTTTCTCACCTCGAAAATGAACTACGAGCATCGCCGCACGCTCAGATTGTGTCCAAGTCTAGCGCTAGCGGTCGGGAACAAATGAGAAAAAGTTTCAGCACTTACCGTGATATGATTTGAAAACATTTACAATCGATTTTTTTTTTAAATTTCTAAGGAGGAAATGGCGGTTAACGGAGCACCGCGAATACATGGAGACGAATGTCGTGCGCTATACACCGGAAACGGGATATTCGTGTCCTCGTAGAAAAGTTCCGAAGATCACTCGCGAATTTCGGACGAGATAGAACGGTATAAACTCCGAAACTTCGGCATCTGTTCCCCTAACGCTAGCTCTCCATTTTGACGTGAAAATGAACGTTGCGCGATGCGCAGATTACTTCTGCGGTCAGGAAAAGTCAGTTCTCTTTTCTCCGACACCCTGGAATGTAATGCTTTGAATCTGTACAGACCGAGAAAATAAAACGTGTGGGCAAACGCACTTTGTCAGGTGACTTTTCTTTTTTTTGTAACGTCATTTGAGAAAGGCCGTCTGTCCAAATTGTGCAATTTTTTGTCTCCTTTCGTTTTTCTTTTTTTAACTTTATATTACTATATTTGTCTTCATTAACTCAAAATCCATAAAAATTAAGATTGCGGCAGAAAGGAATTAAGAAATTTGAGCAATAAACAAAATTATTGCGCGCAAAAAAAATTAAACGAAAATCAAAATAAATTAATTACCACACACGCAGTATAGTTACCGACAGCCTTAAAAAAAGAAGAAAAAAAAAACGTAGGGCGTGGTTTGTTATGTTAATTCATGCGCTTCTCACTTCGTGATTGGCCCTTTGGCGTGTGCCGTCTGCTAACGCTGCAATCTCGTTGGCTGAGGGAGCGATAATGAAATGCTCAAGGCCGTCAACTCTCTGGCGTCACGGCACTGCGGTGGCGCTGCTGTCGGCAATTGCGCATGCGCAGTGCGCTTACTTGTTTGTAAACAGTGCGGTGGTCCATACAGGGTGTTTGATTTGACCTCAAATAAATTTATTTAAAAAAGAAAAAAAAGAAAAGTAGTACTATATAATGAGGTTTGCGCAGCTGAGTTATATAAACACCACCTAGAGTAATCAAAGCCTCCGCATGGCCTCCTCTCTTTTCATATGAAACGTCATCAGTGTTGGATCGCGCTAACTCGGCTATTTGGCCCGAGTCCGACCTTTGACGCGCTGATTGGACGCGAGCCCCGGCCGAACACTGACGCAGCACTCGTGCCCAATCTCAAGCCCCGATTGATCTGACTGTGATGACGCCTTCTGCTTATCTAGGTGGTGTTGGTTATATGCGGCCCGTGGGGGGCAAGGAAGCATAATATAGAGTGCTAATCGTCACGACAAGTCGAATAATTAAGTACAACAAAATGGCGCTTTGTGTCGTCGTTTCCTTACTTTGTCCTAGTCTTTCGGCGCTTGTCTTTTTTCCATAATTAAGTACATTTTGTTAGTTGACACTTTTTTTCCAGTCTTGGCGGTCCGAGAACGCTCGCGCTGTCAATTCAAAAAACGCAGATGAAAAAAAAAAGTTATCAACCTTTTTGGATTGTTAGCGATGCGCAGCTCTTGCACGAGTGGAAAGGTTAGCGCAGCTGTGCGCTTACCACGCCTGCTTTAAGTATTTCTTAAATTTACTGATTTAGGCGTTTTAAACGAGGCTCAGCAAGTTTCTAGCTGGAAGCATATATCTTTATTTTTAATAATTCGAAAGTTAAAAACCAAAATTTTCGTTACTTGTCTGACTTATCGGGATGATTAGACCTCTATATTATGTTCCCCCGACCATATACTCACCTGTATCCACCACATTAAAAAAAAAAAAAAGTGTTTGATATATATTAAAACATTCTGTATATGGAGAGACCGAGAAACAAACTAACATGTGCCTGCCAACAAGAAATAAGCGAGCTTAGCAAGACGCAGTTCACGCAATGATTAACATCGGTCGAACCACACGCAAAAACGTCCCCTTCTTTTGGATATATCGATTTGTTAACGCAACAAACAACGTTTCAAAATCAGGCAGCAATAGCCAATACTCTGTAACGTTTCATAAAGGTCTCGAGAAACTACCCGTTTACAGTCATATTTACCGATGTAGACCTCTTGAATGAAACATTCCAAGACAATGGCATACGCTACCTCGCGCAAGGTGACATCGAAAATAACATTACTCGCCACAATGCCCAGAGTTTGCCCAGAGAATTAGTAAGGGAGAAAACAACGAAATTGTTCGAAATGTCTGAAACCAAAGGAACACTACCGCGAACGAGAGATAGCGGTCGCGCAGGGCGAGTGAGGCATTCGTGAAAGCATTTTGTTTTATTCCCTGGAGATAAGTGGAATGTCGAGACGTGTTTGCATTTCGTGCATTTCGTGATACTTTCGAGTTCAAGCGTAAAGGGAAGAGCAGATACGAAACGCCGAATACACACTCGAACCAAGCCACACTGCGTGTTCCTCTTTTTTTCTTTTATTCTTCTTTGGGGAGTAAAAAAAATAACGCAGTTGTCCTGAGATTTCGCATTCTCACTACACTTCGCACTGTCATGTTCGTCGGTGTTTGATTCGTACCAAAAGCGAATCGGTTATTGATCACGAGACTGTAGGGTGATTTCAAGTAGATACCGTTGGTGGGTTACACCGAGCCATTTTCTGGCGCAGTGCTTGTCGCTGTGTTCACCTGTATATAGGAACATTTCAAACAGCGTCAATTCCCGCTTGCATGCGCCCTGAAGGTGTGAGTGGCGCTTCAACGCCATTCGAGATCATCACGTTGTGTCTTTGTATATTTTCAAGTGATCCTACGAGCCGCTAAAGGGAAACGAAGCTGCTCTGTATTTGAGTAAAAAGACACTTAAATATTCGTCATTTCGCCTCCAAAATCACGAACATCAAACTTTTTTTTTTTTTCCAATTTGTTGTACGGAGCTTGCAGGAAATTGTTTACAAAGTGCCGTTGGTAGCCCCTCCATCCCGGAGCGTGACGTCATATTAGGAGCAGGGTGTCGAACCGGTCATTATTTTGGTTCTGTTCGGGTTCGGGTTCAGTAGCATTGCATTTTGTTCCGGTTCGGTTCCGGTTTAGGGTAGCGCATATAATATCACTCCGGTTACCGGTTTTAATAGGCGCGAACCGGTTCGAACCGGTTCCTAACTCGACCTTTGAATATTGACCGAGCACTTCCTGCAGCCTTTTCTGAGCACGAGGTACTTGCAATAGACCCTTCCCAATACTACTTTCTCTTTAGGCAGATATTAAAACTCTGCACAGTGACGTGCGCAAAGGACACCATTCATATGGCAAGGCTATTACTTGCATATTTCTGTTCTTAAGTGAACTATATATAAGCGATCGGCCGTCCATTTTTATGGTGTCTTTTGCACACGCAGCTGTGGAGTATTTCAAACTTTCCCAAAAGAGGGCGTATTTTCGGGATGGGTCTACAGACTTTTCCAAAAAAAAGAGCTTCTGGCTGGTGCCATCTTTAGTGTTCGGGCGTATAGCGCGTGCTTTGCTCGTTTTCCGAAGCGACAAACACGCACATGCTGGGTTGTGATTTTGTAAAAAGTAAAAAGGTCTCTAGCTAGATTGCTTGCCCTCCAAATGTTTTCGTTTGTTTTGTTCTGCACAAACGTGTATTTTTATACATGCTACCTGTTTTCGGCACCCAGTAAGATGTCACAGCTATGCCCCAAAGTGGATGACAGGGGAACGAGAGGAAACAAATGTGCCATAAAACACAGAAACGGGGACGTCGAGTGCGCAGTTGGGGTAGTTTATCGAATCCCGTTAAGCTGTGGTCGTCTATGCATCGGCCAGACTGGCCGATGTGTCAGTGACCGGGCACGTCAGCACGCACGTATAATGAAATGTGACTGCATCTTGACAGCGCTTTCGGTTCCGGCGGAAAAACGCTGTTCTAAAAATCTCGTGGCAATGCTTTGTCTAGTAACTTTGACTTTTAATCGCAAACAACGCTCTATGCAAATGACCCGGTCCGAGGGACCCAGACCGGGTCATTTGTTCTTATCAGCCACCGAACAAAGTTCGGGTAATGCCACCACAGCGAACGACGTTTCTCGAATGCTCAGTTGAAGACGATGAAAGAGGACTTCCAACACAAATGAGAAAATGATTGAACAGGCGACATGCTGGCCTTGCTAGTCTGACAAACCTACAAAAGAAATAAACAGACACATTTACTTCTCACTCTCCCCCCCAACTCCTCCTCCCCCTGGCCTCTTTCCAGGGCGCGGCGCGTCGGCGAATCATCGCCGAATAACGTTGCCTCCAACAGCCTATGTTTTTTGTTTTTTAATATATAAGGTAACACTCCGAGTACGTTGAAGAAGGGATTTTTTTTTTCATTGAAATGAACCACAGGCAACCCTACAAACTATACCGCTGATGCGGCGCAGTACTTGTCCCCCCTTCCTCCAAGGTGCCGCTGCACTCAAGCGGAAGGTCACGTGGTGCGCTATCGGTACTCGATTGACTAAATGGCTCATCGACTGCAACTACGGCCTATTTTGAGGTCAAATATTCGTCGACGCGTAGGCCTTTGTGCCTACAGTGGCGCAATCCGCTCCGACACTTGGACATTTCGTAGCCAAGCGGCCAAGCGGTGCTTTGAAATCGCCGCCGCCGCCAGGGTCAATCCAAAAAACAAAGGAAAGTTGAAGCTCTCCAGACGATGAATTTTTTCTTACGTATGCAATAAAAACAAAATGTAAAAATATCTAACAGTGTGTAGGATTAGTCTCGGCAACATAAGAAAAATATACGCCCGCAACTTTTCCCATTTCGACCAATTATTGACACAAATGGCCCTGAACCGTTTTCGTTGAACCGGTAACCGCCACATCAGATTATGGTTTCGTTCCAGTTCGGGTTCAATATGAAGCGTTCGATTTCGGTTTCGGTTTTGTTCCGGTTCGGTCAAAAATTACGGTTTTGATCCGGTTTTCTGTTCGGGTTCGGGTTCGATTCGACACCCTGATTAGGAGTTTTTGTAATCTTTGCTCTCGCGCATCTTCAGCGGGATTCTGGCGTATTTATGTCCCGTGAATCTGAATGTCACATTCGTTTTCCCGGAAGATGTAACTAAACGAGAGAAAACGCGAAGAACCTCCGACCAGTCGTGACCTCATACAAGGATCTGTGGGCCGCCAAGCGCGGTCTTTCGCTCCCCCAGCCGCAGTGCTTCGACGAGTCATGAAGCTAACCACCGCATACATAACGTTGTCAGCGAAGAGAAATAGGAAGTGAGGTATACAGAAAATGGCGCGAAAGGCATACCACGTTTTCCCGCCTTTCTGTTAAAAAAAAAAAGAGTTGTATATAAAAAAAAGACGATCTATTACATATTGGTGGCGGCGGGAGGATCAAAGATGATGTGTCTATGAAACGAGGAAGACATTACGATAAATAGGGCAACAATAATAGAGAGTTTTCGAAGATGGTTTTCGCCGTCCTGCAACACCTTCCTCAACCCGCTACGATACCCGGAACTCTACAGCCAAGGCCATCGGCGCGCATGCGCAGTAGTGGCCTCTTCGTAGCGGAGGGCTTAGATAGGGAGTTGTAGTAGACCGTTTTTCTCCTCCGCTACGGTATCCGTAAAGAAAACGCCGCAGCTGCGCATGCGCGCCGCCAGCCTTGTCTGCATAGTTCAAGGTCTTGTGGCGGATTACGGAGCGCTATGCGGGCCCTTAGCGGGCTGCGGAAACGGTCTACTAAAGCTCCCTACTGTCTTCTAACCTCTCGCACCCATACGTTAACATTACCTGGTCAATTCCAGCTCTCCTTCTTGAAGTAGCAAGGATTGACTTCCGCGCGTCTATTATAAAAACCTTAATAAAACGCACTTGCAAAAAAAAAAAAAGTGTTTTTGCGCTGTTTTTTTGTGGACTACGTCGCTTGTCTTCTACGGATGGTATACAGTATTCCCCTAATTCAATTGCGACTAACCCTACAGCGGGTAACTAGCTATAAGTGCATTATTTAGCCAACATCTCGGGTTTTTTTTTTTCACGTGAATTTTTTGTTTTAGCAGAATGAATCGCTCTTGCTGCTCCACCTGTAGCCAAACGTCGCTTTCTCACTCTCTCTATCTCTCTCCTCCGGCGTCTGTTCGGCACGTCGATCACTACTATTATACTGAGCATGTCATTGTTTCTGTTCAGCTGTCTGCTCTTTCAGGCGTGCCCTTCTTTCTTTGCGAGGCATCGTAAAGACTAGTCGCGCGACCCACGCATAAGGCTGATAAGGAGAGGGAGATTGCACGTGTAACTTACTCTCCCGCGCATGCGCGTGCCTTTCGATGCGACCACCAAAAATTTTCAAGGAGGGGGGGGGGTTACGTAAAGGAATGCAAAACGCTCGAAATTTATTCGGGGAAAAAAGGCTAAGCGTAAATAAACTTCCATTACACAAGACATGAAATCAATAAAATATATTGAAAGCAGAAAGGCGCAGAGCAATAACAACTTCTACAACGCAAAATCTACGAGAGGTTTTAAATACAAGAGAGAACATTCGAGAAGCTTTAAAAAAAAAAAAAAAAAACATATTCTTAGATTACGATTTTCGTTTCGAAAATTTATTTGGCGTGTAAGCTCTCAAGCATCCGAGAATTAACATGGTGTTAATCGACAGATTCCGACGTCAATTAGGACGCACTTCACTCGGCGCCGTTTGTTTCCAGCCATTCAAAATGACAGCAAGCATGGAGAGGCGATCCTACGAGACGACACACGTGCATGTCAATGCGAATGTAACCAAACAAGAACCGTGTCTCAAAAAAAAAAAGAAAAAAAAAGCGCATGCAGAGGCACGAGCGGCGAGAAGAAAGAGGACCCGACGTTGTAATTAGCGTCTTTCATGGCGTTATAATTTCATCGTATACGAAGTATCTTTCTCTGTACCTCTCAACCTTATGCACGAAGGACGTTAAACTTACGGGCGAATAAGTTAGGAGACAAACAATAAAAAGGAGATAACGCCACCGTTACCAAACAACGCCACAAAAAAAAAAAAAAAAAAAAAAAAACACTCCCGGACGCATTTTACAGACGTAACAAGGCACGACCTAAAGGTTGGAGGAATGCGGAACACAAGAAATAACGCCGAACATTAAAGAAAGAGGGCGGCTGTGCAAATGCTCAAAGTTCGGATATACACCGTTTTATCGTGGGTAGCACCATTTTGAGAGCGAGAGGGAAGAGGGGAAAGGGCTACCGCGCTTTACCTCTTGCTGGTGCGTTAGAAAGAGTGAAAGTCCCGGATGAGACGCTTCGCCGATGTTGGGTGTATACATTATCCGAACTTCGTTCGCGCTTTCTTCTCTGTTTTAAACTCCCAAACTTAATTAGAGCAACGAGCTTCGATGGCGACAGTTCCCCGGTCATCGGGACACTATTGCTCGGTTATAGGGCCCGGCCGGCGCACGAATAACGACAGAAAGCGTCGAGTGCTGTCCGAGGACCTATGTAGAATCTCCTCCAAATATGCTAAAACATTTGTTTCATTATTTTTTTACAGGAATTGAAAAAGGAGAGGCGGGTCGGACTCCGGGACAATTATGCGCCATGCAGCACGCAGAATAGATGGCGCAAGTTACCACCCGATACAAAGGGCATTGCCTTGACCACTGATCTCTATTGTAGTAGGCTGGATCGCGGATCCGGAGCCCGTCGGTGGCACCACCGGCGGCCATTAGTTGACACCAGGCAATGCACGCAAGCTAGTCTTCGGGAGAAACAAACAAAAGTAGGAATATTGAAGCTTGTACGCTGTGTTCGAAGGCGAGTATTTTATGATGTGCTGCGATCATTATATCGGGTGTTTGGGGATCGAATCGGTATTTGTCAAGCGTTCGGACGCCGATTAAAAAAAAATGAAACGTGCCGGGAGCACCCACGGCTGAGCTGGCAAGCTTGCTCTTGTAGTGGAGTAAACAAAGGAACTTGCCGTCAATAAGACCGCCCTCGGGGAAGCCCAGAAATGGATGAATGTTGAAAAAGTTCCATGTTGACAGTGACTTTCCGGGAGTGAGCGAATTCCGCGTTGCAAAGCCTTCAAGCTTGTCGTCTGCTAAAGCCAACTCATCGATACCGCCACAGACTCCGCGGTAACTCCAGGCGACTCTTGTCTCATTGAAGTGCGCTACACTTTTCGGTCAGCGGAGTCACTCTTGACCACAAAACATTAATTTGTAAAAACTGTGAGGGCTGTCAGTTTTAATGTTTGTGCACAAGGCTAGCTGGCTGGCTTCCTGAACAGCAGCCAAAATTTTTCAGTTCTGACAACAGCTTAGAAGCGGGGGAAATGACCCTTTTTCTCGTTTTCTCCATAGAGTTCTATGCATTAACTGGTGTCAAGTGATGGCTTCCGGTGGTGCCATTCGACCCTAGCAAGACAAGCGTCGATCCGCGATCCAGCCTACTACAATAGAGGTCAGTGGCCTTGCCTATTCAACCATAATATCCAGATACCAAACGTAAGGAGTAGCTGCAGCGAGCAATCACGAATCGGGAAAAAAGCGCGCCCGTGTTCTTTTTTTAGGGGCGAAGCTCCTTAGAGGCTAGCCATGTCCGTATGTCCGTCCGCCGTAGGCCGGCGTCGGGTGCTCGTGCTTCTGCTCGTGAGATCACGTGCTCACGAGCACGTGAGCACATGCTCACGTGCTCGTGTAGGGCAAAAAAAAAATTGTAAAAAAAAGATGAAAAAAAAATAATGAAAAAAGAAAAAAAAAGAAAAAAAAGAGTAGGGGGTTCTGAGATGCCATCCCATCTGTCTGCTTAAAAAAAAGAAAAAGAAGAAAACCACATATTCTCCTACTGCCATGAATGAAAAGGACCGAAAAGCTCGGCATGCAGCGCCTCAGCGTCTACGTAGACAGCAAGCTGCTCCGGAGACCAGGGCGCGAGAAGCTGCTGCACAGCGTCAAAAACGCCAAGCGGACCCGGAGTTGATAGCTCGGGAAGCGGCGGCAAAGCGTCAACGCCGACAGCAAGCAGCAATACCTATGACCAAAATCAGTATCATCAGCACCACCCGAGCTTCGCCCCAATCAACATCATTCACCACGTGGAGATGCGGTCATTTTTTTCTTTATATTTTATTTGTCAGGCAGAAGCGACGTGCTCAATCTATGTACAGGGTGTCACAAAAGAAAATTTACACGGTCTTTTTTACCGCAAAAATAAACTAGGCATCGCCGAACGCTCATTCTCCGCCCAAAGATAGCGCTAGAGATCACAACCAGATGCCAAAGTTTCAGCCCGATCCGATACCTTATTCAAAAGTTATAAATGATTTTCTGAAAATTTCAATGGGAAAATGGCGGCCGACGGAGTTTTTGAACACATGGGGCTCTATGGCACCAGAAACCGAAAACGGGCAAAAATGGGCTCCATTTTCCCATTGAAATTTTCAGAAAATCACTTATAACTTTTGATTAAGTTATCAGATCGAGCTGAAACTTTGGCATCTAGTTGTGACCTCTAGCGCTATCTTTGGGCGGAGAATGAGCGTTCGGCGATGCCTAGTTTATTTTTGCGGTAAAAAAGACCGTGTAAATTTTCTTTTGTGACACCCTGTATACTCATTGGGTCGATTCCTATAAGCGCCGTAGGGAATAGGCCATATGCGAAATCCTTGCCAGCTATCATCATCATGCCATTAGGAGCCGCCATATTGGGGGGTTTATCACATCTTCCAGTTGTGGACGAGGTGCATCTGCATTTAACTCGGTTTTCATAATATTAGGGCAGTTTATTTGTACACTCAATGGGTTGCTGGTTAGTTTCGGATCAACGAAGAAAAGAAAGACGGCCGCCAAATTCAGGAAAAGGAATTGTCAGCAACGAGGTCGCAAGACTCGTCACTCAAGCAGTGAACTGGGCCATCCAGGTCAATGAACGGTATTTCTCGAAGGCGTCCTGTGAAGGGTTCGTACTGGACTTGCAGCAGGTGATCATATTTTAGTTCTATGACTTACACTTTGCCGGGACTATTGTTTTTCGGGCGAAATCGTCGGTACGGGAACCCCCCAATATGGAGGAAATCTGATCGTTGATCATAAATACACTAGATGGCGCTTCTTTTTGCATATGGTCTATAAGCTCGGTTTTCACGCCGATTCACGGTCTCTCGGGTCTGGGTTGCAATCAATGCCGGCGATGCGTACGACTGAACCGAGCCTGTGGCATCCGTCACATCCACATATATAACCTCCGGACCGTGTAGTAGACCCTTTTTCAAAACCCCATCGAGCAACATTGGCGGTGGCCATTTCTCTGGCACGACGAAACACATGATTGGACCCGAGTCATCGCCGAACGCCGACGCACCACTCGTTTTCTACACGAGCTGAGCCGAGCTCGCGCCGAAAGATGACGCATCCCTCGTGTCCAATACGGGATCAGAGTACGCGCCCGAGCAATGGCGGACTCGGGATCACCGCCTCAATAGCTACTAGAGGGCGCACACTCTTGAAACGGGACGTGTTCAATTGACAGCAGGGCGGATGCTGAACATGTGCGCTCAGCACGACGGCTCCCCTTCACCCGCAGTGTACGCTGCCCGGAACTCGTCTTCGACCGGTCTATTTACGGCAGACAAGTACAGTCGGCAGCAAAAGTTTGTGGGGCACGGAAGCGCCAGTTGAAAAGACTGTCTGCGCCTTCTCACGGCGTGTTGCCGCTCTCAAAACTCACGCTTTGCGCATGCGATTCATTTCTTGTTCGCGGTCATGTTCTTTTTTTTTCGCTCGCTTCCGTTCGACGCTTACGAGATAACAGGGGCTGGTGCAAGGTGCCGCGAAAAGTTGTCTGTCGCATCCGCGAGGTCCGTCACCTATCACGGTGGCTGAGGCAGACGCGCGGCATGACACCTAACGTAACCTAACCTAACCTAAAGTAACTTAACCTAACTTAACTTAACTTAATCTAACCTAACCTAACCTAAAGTAACTTAACCTAACTTAACTTAACTTAACCTAACCTAACCTAACCTAAAGTAACTTAACCTAACTTAACTTAACCTAACCTAACCTAACCTAAAGTAACTTAACCTAACTTAACTTAACTTAACCTAACCTAACCTAACCTAACCTAAAGTAACTTAACCTAACTTAACTTAAAGGGCAACTCCGCTCAATTCCGAAAAATTTAGGCTTACATGTGATTCCTTTTCACAAAGCATTACTAAACAGCTCTACGTCTTCGGAATCGCGAAATGTGGAATATTATTTGTGCAATCTTAATTCAAACATCAGCTGATACTGAAACCAAAACTTCGGTTGCGTCACGCAACATTGCTCTCGTGTCGTCAGAGGCATGGCCACGTCACGTCGAACCACGGGGTCTTGTGACGTTCGTGGGGGCGAGGTACAGGACTCGCGACGCGGGCAGGTGGTGTTGGGGCAGGTCGCTCCGCTTGGCGTGGACGGTGATGGCCCGGGGGAGAGGGGGAAGGGGAGAAGCCGAAAGAGGACAGGAGGAGTGGAGAAACAGACCGATAAGCGCGCAGGGAAGCGCAAACTAGCGCATCCGCGTTACGATGATCACGTGGACGCCTTTGAGCCAACACCGGGAGGAGAAACTCATGACGTCATCGTTCACTTTTGCTCTGAGAACTAAAAACAAACAAAACGTGAGAATGACGTAGAAATGCCTCTGACGTAGTGGCTCAACGTTGGCCGCTCCAACTCCGTCGCATTGATTGCGCTGACGATTGCGCCTCGCGTCGCACGCTAGAGTTGGCAGATTTCGGCGACTTGGCTCATTTGAAAGTTTGCTGGCCAGTTTATTAAATATATAGACGGAATTAGATCGTAATATTTGGCATGGGGTCTTCCTATATGATACTGAAGAGAGCTGCATAGTTTTCTAAATATCAAAAATGAAGCGGAGTTGCCCTTTAACCTAACCTAACCTAACCTAACCTAAAGTAACTTAACCTAACTTAACTTAACTTAACCTAACGTAACCTAACCTAAAGTAACTTAACCTAACTTAACTTAGCTTAAATTAACTTAACCTAACTAACCTAACTAACCTAACCTAACCTAACCTAACCTAACCTAACCTAACCTAACCTAACCTAACCTAACCTAACCTAACCTAACCTAACCTAACCTAACCTAACCTAACTAACCTAACCTAACCTAACCTAACCTAACCTAACCTAACCTAACCTAACCTAACCTAACCTAACCTAACCTAACCTAACCTAACTAACCTAACCTAACCTAACCTAACCTAACCTAACCTAACCTAACCTAACCTAACCTAACCTAACCTAACCTAACCTAACCTAACCTAACCTAACCTAACCTAACCTAACCTAACCTAACCTAACCTAACCTAACTAACCTAACCTAACCTAACCTAACCTAACCTAACCTAACCTAACCTAACCTAACCTAACCTAACCTAACCTAACCTAACCTAACCTAACCTAACCTAACCTAACCTAACCTACCTAACCTAACCTAACCTAACCTAACCTAACCTAACCTAACCTAACCTAACCTAACCTAACGTAACGTAACCTAACCTAACCTAAAGTAACTTACCCTAACTTAACTTAACTTAACCTAACCTAACCTAACCTAACCTAACCTAACGTAACTTAACCTAACCCAACCTAACCTAACCTAACCTAACCTAACCGGGACCGGCACCTTGCGCCGGTCCCAGTTATTTTGTGCACGTCGGGCGAAATCGTGTAAAAAAGAACATGACTTGAAGCATAATTACCGTGACCAAATCAGATCTTTGGTGTAATTAAAGTGCAGGTAGTACATTTTAAAAGTTACGTATCAAAACTTGCATTTCTGAAGTAGTAAATCGGAATTATTTAGAGCTCTCTGTGGCGCATGAGCCTGAAGCACACGAACGCGCACCTTGTACGAGTACATACGATAAGATCACCTTTTTTGGTCGCAGCTTTTTTAAGTTATAAAGAGGCAACACGGCGGCGATCAGAAGACACGGAGCAGCCACCAGCGGAGGGAGCGGCTCGCTCCTATGATGGGCATTTGTCGAGTCAAAATGTTCCGAGAACGCAGTAAACAGGGACAAAAAAAAGTTAATGACCCTTTGGAAAGGCCCACGCGTCTATAGATCGCCGTGGTTACCCGAAAGACCTCATTATTTCTTCAAATACTGCGCAAAATTGTGGAGGAAGGAGAGGTTTTTGTTTAGTTTGCATAGATTTGCATAAATCCGGCTGGGAGGTTAGTTTTCGGAGCTATTGGTAATTACCAAAATAACACGGTACCCTAGCCTACACGCGGCGCATGTGATACTGTCGCGGACGGAAAGGGCTCTGCCAGAGTAAAACTGAAAATAAAGGTTTAATTGGCGAACTTGTGCCGAAAACAAAAGAACGAGCGAGCGTCGAGAAAGCAGCCGCGAGCGTCCAAGGCGGCAGCGTCGAGCGTCGAGGCGTCGGCGTGACAGCTGGCCAACGCGAGGGTGCGAGAGTGTGTCGCCAAGGCCACTCTGGGCTCCTTATATACTACACTCGGGATCTAGAACATTCGGTCTAGAATGTTCGAGCGTCGAATATTCGGGAGACTCACTCGGCAAGGTTATGCTGGCATCCCAATCTACAACACTTGGTATCTCGAACATTCCAATCGAAGGTCGAATCATTTGGGGTAAGAGTAAACACGAATCTTAGAGGAGTACGAGAAGTATTTTCTCTCGGCCATGAACGCGGCAATATTGCTCGAATCGCCTAGGCCTTATCAGGTCCATCAAGGACCGTTCCTTCGAGCACGGTCGTTGCTAAACGAAAACGTTCGGTTCGGCAGACCATTCGGTTTATCCTCATGACAGATAAAAGACTGGTTCACGCATTCGCGTTTGAGTGGGACCGCTTACGACGAGAAAGCACACTGACGCCCCATGATGCGTATACATAGTACGTTACGCATCATTCATTCACCGTGCGCTCGAAATAATTCTGATTGTTATATATAAGCGACCATTTCTCATATACTCGTATATATATATATTGTTACGGTGTTACCGTTGATGGAGTAGTCCAGCTAGAAGTCAGTGTCGGGCGGTCAGCTTTTTATTTGGAACTGCCGGGCTCAGCACGAGCTGTCGCACGCCCTCCTTTTCTTCTTCTAAGTAACATTACCCCCCCTTTTTTTCGCGGTCGTCCCGACCGCAATTAACAAAGAATCCTATTTTTTTGTTTTTGTAATGAGGGCGGTGGGTCGGGTGGTGTAGGGCTTCATGCGGGCGACGTGGACTACATCGGAGGTTGCTCGGCGTCGGTCAGTAGTGTCTTGCTGATGCTGCACGTGGTATGAAAGGTCGGATAGTTTGCGCACGACTACGTACGGGCCGACGTAGCGGTGGAGGAACTTGGTAGCCAAGCCCTGGTGTCGTTGAGGTGTCCAGAGTAAAACAAGGTCACCTATTTCATATGAAACGGGGCGGTGAGTCTTGTTATACCGTCGGCATCGGCGTTGCTGGGATGTACGTGTGCGTAGCCGGGCGAGTTGGCGCGCTTCTTCAGCACGACACACGAGATGTGCTACAGTCAATGAGTGCTCCTCGGTTGGCTAAGAAATCCCATCCTAAAATTATGTCGTGTGTGCAATTGTCCAAGACAGCAAAGGAATGGCGATGAGGTTCGTTATCGATAGAAATTTCAACAGAGACTAGCCCAAGAGGATGTATCAGGGACGTGTTGGCTCCACGGAGACTGCCACCGTCCCGTAGTGCTTGTCAAAAAAAAGATGGCACATGGCGTTTTTGTGTTGATTACAGACGACTCAACAAAATTACCAAAAAAGATGTTTATCCCCTTCCCCGAATTGATGATGCCCTTGATACGCTACATGACGCCAACTATTTTTCGTCGATTGACATGCGCTCGGGCTACTGGCAAATTAGCGTTGACGAAAAAGATCGAGAAAAGACAGCGTTCGTAACACCCGATGGACTTTACCAGTTTCGAGTCATGCCTTTTGGTTTATGCAATGCCCCTGCAACTTTCGAACGTATGATGGATTCGCTACTCCGCAGGTTGCGCTGGACAACATGTCTGTGTTACCTGGATGACGTCGTCTTTTCGTCTACTTTTCCCGAACATCTATCTCGATTGACAACTGTTTTAGAGTGCTTCCGAAACGCCGGCCTTCAACTAAACTCTAAAAAGTGTCTTTTTGGTACACAAGAAATCAAAATTCTTGGACATGTCGTCAGCCGCCACGGAATATCACCAGACCCAGAGAAACTCCGCGCTGTCACCGACTTTCCACGCCCCGCAACAGTTAAGGCACTCCGTTCATTCGTTGGACCTCTGTTTCACTCACTTCGGCATTTCACGTAGTTCGCGGGGCGGGGGCTGTGCGGCGGGGCTATGGTCTGGAGCTCAATCGGCTGCGGCGGAGGACTGCTGGAACCAAGGTACGGAGCGATGATGACGAAGAACGAATGATGACGTACCCCGCACCTCCACCAAAATGTTACGGTGTTACCGTTGATGGAGTAGTCCAGCTAGAAGTCAGTGTCGGGCGGTCAGCTTTTTATTTGGAACTGCCGGGCTCAGCACGAGCTGTCGCACGCCCTCCTTTTCTTCTTCTAAGTAACATTTTTGGTGGAGGTGCGGGGTACGTCATCATTCGTTCTTCGTCATCATCGCTCCGTACCTTGGTTCCAGCAGTCCTCCGCCGCAGCCGATTGAGCTCCAGACCATAGCCCCGCCGCACAGCCCCCGCCCCGCGAACTACGTGAAATGCCGAAGTGAGTGAAACAGAGGTCCAACGAATGTGAGCTACGAGTATTTTTATGAAGAGCGCCGTGAACAAGATGAACTATGGACGAAATCAAGATACAGACGCGAGTTTATGGTCCCCTGCCCTGTCCCAAGCCCCGTCTGTGTTGATAGCGGTCAAATGAATTCCCCAGCCCGGATCGTGACGTCGTGGGGCTGTGGCTGGTACAGAGGTCGGCAATGCTGTGGAGAGAGGCTGCAAGTTCAAGAACATTTTCATTCTACGCGGCCGGCAGCCGTCATTCATCTATTCGTAAGTCTTCTGCCTTGTCTTCTATGACTATATGTGTGTTTGTGTTTTCAGTTTTTTCACGTGCTTTCTTCATTCATCGGCCGGGTCGTCCTCTTTAAGGGGTATCCACACGAAGGAGAAATCCGCCCTTTTCCTCCGCGGATCGCGCATCACGTGAGACATACGTCATCCCTTTTTGACGCCTCGCTGGCCTCGCGGCGCCGTTCTACTCCGTGGCGGAGGCGCGGAGGCTTCGTACTGTCAGCACGAAAGCTCCGCAGGTGCACGCGGCGGAGCCGGGGACGGAGTTTCCCGGGATGTTGACGTCACGACATCCGTCCGCGGAGTTCTCCTTCGTGTGGATACCCCTTTAAAGGAGGGGGAAATGTGACGAAGACGACGACGCGTACCTGACCATCACGCGCCAAGCAACGCGCGCACGACCCGGCTTCCATAAAAATCGTTTCTATCCCAGTGAGTGGAGGCGTCATTCTCATTTGCTGCCGGCCGCACATCTTCGTAACAATATATATATATATATATATATATAGAAAGAGAGCGAGAGAGAAAACGTAGCGCAGGATGCCGGAAAGTATATACGGCAGAAAAACGTACCTGAGGCGGTTGTATGGAGTTTTATAACATATTATTCGTAAAGTCCGTCGAGTTATAAAACTCCATCCAACCGTCTCAAGTACGATTTTCTACCGTAATTATATATATATATATATATATATATATATATATATATATATATATATATATATATATATATATATATAGAGAGAGAGAGAGAGAGAGAGAGAGAGAGAGAGAGAGAGAGATATAGATATATATATATATATTGTGGGGAACGGAAAAAGACGAGAATAAAGAGCACCGACGATCGGGGGGTGAGCTGGCACGCGGGGCAGTCGGAGCTTGGACACCGCGAGAACTGGTGTTCGTTTTCTCGTCTCCACAATATATATATATATATATATACTGGAAACGACTAAATGTTTCAGCTTTGGCCCGATTCGCGAAATTTTGAGCCCGCGAAAATTAAGTCGTTTACAGTATATATATATATAGACCGGCACGCTGTTTACAAACAAGCGCGCGTTTGCCCACATGGGTGTGGGCACTGCGCGTGCGCAGAAACCGAATTCGCGTCAAGTCAAGCGTCTGCGCATGCGCAGTGCTGTCGACAGCGCCACCGCAGCTGCGTGACGTCACGGCCGCGTGTTGGTCTATAGTGCATAGAAGTTGATTTCGCTAATACTACAAAACCTTCAGTCCAGTTATACGAGGATCGGAAGTGTTCCAAGGCTACCTAATAGATGGCGCTAGTAGTGTGTCATCACGCCATAAGCGGTCACAGACTGCCACGACGGAGTCGGTCACGCTGAAACGAAAATATGCGTGAGCCCGCGACAACGCGAGCGAATAGAATACACTGTATACCGCCCGCATACATCGCGTGCCCCCCTCTTTTTTTTTTTCCCCCATCACCTCATAGCCTCGATTCGCGAGTCAATGACTCTGTTTCCGTGACGACGGCGAGATTTTAATTCTGAAAAGCGCCTATTGTTTTCTTATACGAGGTGCACCCGCATGTGTAACACAGCACATGCATATACGCTCTTATTTGTGTGAGGGTTGCTAAGAGGCGCAGCATAAAGAAGCCCAATCGGAGGAGAGAAGGAGATTGATTCTTTTCGCACCTGCCGGGAATTCTATCATAATAAGATTCGAACAGAATGCATATATATATATATATATATATATATATATATATATATATATATATATATATATATATATATATATATATATATATATATATATATATATATATATATATATATTTTTTTTTTTTTTTTTTTTTGCCTCTATGTGCATATTAGCATACGTATAATCTGTAGGATTCTACGGGTCCGTGGTGGATTATTTCTTCGGAGTTCCAGTCCAGAAATATCTTATTTATCAATGTGGCACGTATAGATACTTTTTTTTGCTGGAATACCGAGTGCAATATTGAGGCCGTTTAATGCGCAACTATTCCTTGGAAAGATCAGAGATTGGTGCGCGGCACGCGCACAAAAAGTTTTATTGTTTGCGCAAAAAAAAAGAAAAAAAATTCAAACGACCATTTGAAGTCTGCTGCGATTGACGGCGGCGGCTGTTGGGTTGTTGAAATATATGCTTTAGGTTATTTTCTTTTAGTCGCTGTGCTTAGGGGTATTTGCTTTAGGAGATTTACTTTTTAGTACAATAGTTGTAGGAGACGTGCTTTGGGAGATGTATGTTATTGGAGAATGCTTTTACGAGATGTGCTTTTGGCGAGAAAATTACACTGAGACGTGCTTTTCGGTTACAATGATCTTATCGAACGCTTTGTAGACGAGCCAGAGATCTTTCCAAGACACTGAAGCGGAGGAGGCTGCGGTTTCCGAGCTGCTGCGGTGTGGGCGACGGCGAGGAGGGGTGGGGGGGGAGGGGGGGGAGGGCAAGTGAGCAGACTTGTACCGCACGCATTACAAGTAATCAAATTACTTGTAATCGATTACTTTTTGGAGTAATTTTGTAATCAGTTGATTACTTTTATTAGGCAGTAATCACAAGAGTAATCTGATTACTTTTTGAAGTAATAAAATTACTTGTAACCGTTACTATGTTTCCACGGGACCCCCCCCCCCCCCCCCGGCACACGCCTTTTTTTTTCTAAAATGACAAAAATAAAATTAGTTTTTTTTGTTGTTTTTTTCGGACGGAAAAAATAAAGATTTTTGAGGAGCTTTAGGAAACGAGGTCAATCCCTTTCTATGTACAGTTTCTGTGGAATGTCCGTTTTTTTTTTTTCGAGCTAGGACTGGGAGTGGGAAGCCCCAGGGAAGCCACAGTGCGTGACAAAGGCCATTCAGGGTGAAGTTTGAGGGAGCAGAATGTAGCTTTGTAAGTCCTTCGTTCAAACTAGCCCCCTTACGCACACACACACAGAAATAAATAAAAAAATCCTGCTTAGGGTACCTACTCGCAGCCCGTAGGAGAACCAGAACCGAAGAATGCCTATATTTCCCCATTTCCCCTACGTGGTCTTTGTGACAAGCAATGTTTCGAGTTGAGAAGTGGTCGGGGCGATCTCTTCCACTAATGGATACTACACATGATCCGTTTCAAATCCTGGAGCTGCTGCTCTTTTGTATAACATGCGAGCTCATCCACATGTAAATAATAAAATGAGCGACGCAAACTTTGAGCGACAACCCTTGCTCAAGCTTAACAAGTGCTAGAACCCCCTCCGCCCCCCCCCCCCCCCCCCACACACACACACACTGGCGAACGCTCAAATCATTAAACTTCTTTAAACGAATTCTATGCTTGTGTCCGCATTGTGAAGGTGCAACGACCACGAAGAGGGAACCAGTTTTTCTTCTTCAATACTTGTGCAAATGTGAAATATAGGTTGGAAGTAGTTCATTGTTATGAGCGCTAAAGATCTGTCTTCACACAATAAAGTAATCGGAAAAGTAACGGTTACTTCTTTAAGTAATGTCCAATTACTTTTGCCGTCGAGTAATCAAGTAATCTAATCGGATACTTTTTAGCCAAGATTAATAGTAATTGTAATCGATTACTTTATTTTAGTAACGTGTACAATACTGGGAGTGAGACAGGAAGCGATACAGCGGCTTGCCATAGATGACGTAGTTGTGCGAGGGGCGATGCTCTCCCGCAGCAATCACGTGGGTTTTTGCGTACGTACACCAACGGACTTCACCGGAAAGGGGTACTAACAACTGTCGGTGTAAAAAAAGACTGTGGGTTCAATTTTCTGCACAACACCAAAAGTAGTAAATCGCTGCGCACAAAAAGAGAAAGATTCAAGTGAATGACAAAGAATCGGAATAAGATTAGATGTGAAAAATACGATGTGATGAGGAACAATGAATGGGTGGAATGCAAGGCTCCCTGCACCTTTGCGCACGGTATTTTTCAGGTTCAATTGTATTATCAGCATCGTCAGTCTCTGGGATCTTTCCCTCGTTGTTCGTAGTGGTTGGCTAGTTTCGTGTTTCCCAGAAAAACGTACAAGCAGGCTTTACAAGTCAAGTCAAGGTGTATAAAAATACACCTGGACTTATAAGTCAAGGTGTATTTTTATTATATACTTACGTGTGTTCACAAACAGCCAACAAGCCTTTCATGGGTGAAGCTAGCATTCACCAAAAGCAATCGTATAAACATCTCATATAAAACATCGCTGCATAAAAATGACACGCACAAAAGGAAAACCAACGCGAACGCAATTCAATGTTTAATTAAAAAAAAAAGAAATATCAAGAGGCCTATTGACCAAGTTGGCGAATCGTTGGTCTAATATAAAATATTCCTTTCAACACGTTACGGCAAAGTTTGGTCGATAATAGTAATCCTCTATACGTGCGTCTCTAACAAGGGACACAGCGTTGTCGAGCGCCGGCCGCGTGAAGGAGCGAATATGCTGCAAACAGTCGACCAACTTCTCCCGACGACAGCCTGGCTTTACGCGCGGCGCAACAGTCAGTGTTCTAGCGCAGTTCACAAAACAGCGAACTCCGTCAGAAAACGTCACAGGTGTACACGTTACCGAAATAGAGGAACTAAACACCGTCACTCGTGACTCACTTATAAAGTAACTAGGTACGTTGCTCGTTACTGCGGTTCAACAGGAACCCGTTACTTCGGCTCGAAAGTAACGCAGTATTTTCTCCATAGTCTTAAGCCGAAGTCACGCTGCTTATACATCATACAAAAGACAGTCTGCATAGAGATTCGAGCGCGAGTCCCCGCGAGATCCGTGCTTCAAATGCCGCGTGGCAATAAGTTCGAGGAGGAAACTTGGCAGGCGGCATTCGAACCACGGATATTGCCGTAACTCGTGTACTGTCTTTTGTATGAATTATCTAAGTACCGCTGAAGCCCCTCCTTCCCGGAGTGTTACGCCATAAAAGGAACTTTCGGAATCTCCGCTCTCGCGCATCTTCGGCGACTATCAAAGCTATGCACGCGCACTCTTGCTATCGTCGAAAAGGTCAGAAAGAGACGTCACGACTGGTGTCTGTGCGGGGCAAGATATGCCTGAAAAGCTCGCGATTGCACGCGCTGCTCACACGAGCGATTCACGCGCTTGGCGGCCGAAAGATCCTTTCTTGACGTAACGACTGGTCGGAGGTTTTTCGTGTTTGCTCGCGTTTCATTACACTTTCGGGGAAAACGAGCGTGATATTCAGATTCACTGGATAAAAATACACCAGAATTCACCTCTAACCCGTTTTTGTCAGCAACCTCCCCAGCTTCCCTTCAATGTGTCGTTTTAGTGAAGCAGCAGCCGCTTCCAATACTCGTCGCCGTTAATAATTCTTCGCCTTTTAACGTGTTCATTCTGGACTTACTATGGCTGTACTGACATACTTTATGCACATCTTTTTATGCACCCTCTAGCGTTTTCTCGTCGTGAAAATTAAAGGCGTGAGCCGGGGTGGCAACTAGGTCGGCCCATGGTGTTATACACGTTTTCTTCCAGTAGTAACTAAAAACAGTTACTCGTTAGTCCATCGAGAAGTAAAGAAACTACGTTACTAATTTATTTACTTAAAAAGGAACTGAGTCGTTACTTCGACGCTGAAAAAAAAAGTAATATAATAACGCGTTACGTACAAGCTTGAAGAACATTCGTCACTTTTTCGCAGCATATCAATCCAGCTTTAACACGGCATCGTTTCCACTTGCCTCGTTCGTAACGTGGACATTATGTTTGTACAATATTCGTTTTGATTTTTTTTTGTCGTCAGTCCATCAAAACTAATGCTTTTTACAGCAGTTCATGAGAATTAAAAAAGACGAACACATAAATAAATGATACGAATATAGACCCTCCTCAGCGATGCCTCGCTTCCCAACACTTCTTGACAGACAGATTTTTTTCCTTTTTTTTTACTTGGCCGAGTTTATTTTAAGTCTGCTTTTTGGCGTTTACAACATTTTTACACCACCAAACATATCAAGTACATGTTTGAGTCTGATTCGTGCGAACAAGAGATTTTACTTTGCAATTTTAAGGCTGAGTGTACTTTCTCTCTGAAACATGACTTCACACTTATGGACGCGCTTTTCCTGTATTCTTATCTTGCTGTACTGTAACGAGCTATGAACGCAGGAAATATCTTATTGCCTTCCCCACACAAGACTGTTTTTTTTTGTGTGTGTTATTAAAGCGGCATAGCGTGGGTACCTCTCGGCGGCACACAAGAGGGGTAGCAATGGCGGTCGCAATTGAAAGCCCCCTATGCGGGCATATTCTGAGGGAGACGAGGAGACGAGAGGGACTTCAGAACGCCGAGCTCTGGTTGGAAGGATTAGCGGGTAGACCCAAAGCTATAGCTGCATTTGTCTCCACTCCTCTCGTCGAACACGTTTGAATGCGGAACGCCGGCTTCTGGCGTTCACGTTCGAGTTCGTTCGACGAGTGCGGTGGAGACAAAGGCAGCTATTGGGGAGGAGGACAGACCGTAACGCTCCAGGCACTTAACTTTAGAACTACACGGATGGGGACAACAAATACAATGACTTAGCGCTCGGCCGACATAACCGAACGCGGCGTCAGCGTTCGGCTGGAGTTTGTGTTCTCCGGTGAGGGGGAGGAGGGGCTCTTTTGTTACCACTCCGGCCTGCATGAACAATGCAGCATGCACGGTGCCCAGCTCAGCACAAAAGCCCAAGTGGGTCAAGCTCGCAGCCTGTGACGACTGCTTTCGGGATAGATCCGGCACTTAACGTCACTTCGTTGATTGTTGGTATTTTTTACATTACACTGTGCCCCGCGCTCTATTGTAGAAGATGACATGGACATGCATGCCCATAAGGCCTGTGGGCATGTGCACAGGCCTTGTGTTGAGTAAACACCGAGGTGTGGGGACAACAAACGGGTCAGAGCGCCCCCTATAGTTCGATCTCCTGCCCAATAGCTTTAGATCTACCCACTAATCGTTCCAATCAGAACTCGGCGTTCTCAAGTCCCTCTCGTCTCTTCCTCTCCCTCGGAATCTGCACGCCAATCAATATTATTCGACTAACATTTCCACCGACGGGAGCAGATTACCAAATCCGTTCACGGGGCAAGTCACGGAAGTGCACTCGAGACATCTTCTTGCGCAAAAGATCATGTATATCAAAAACGTCCGTTGATGTGTTCGGAAATACAGGCCGCAATGAATACACAGCTTTAGCCGCTGGTGCAATAAATACGATGCGCTTTAGCCGCTGGTGTGAGCATCGATCACTGAGAGGTTACTTTTAAGAAAGCAGGGTGTTGCTTATGATGTTCGCGCTTCTCGCTTTGTGATTGGTTTTTCGGCGCTCCAATTGGCTACTACTGCAATCCCATCGGCTGCGGTGAACTAATATTATGCGCGAAACTCGCCGCGCCCTGCGTCTCTTTAGGCAGTCCGTAACCATATAGGTTGCTCGATAATCCAGCCTGGATGGATGGATGGATGCTAACTGCGGTATACCTTTATAACGGGCGGTAGCTTGCGCCACCTAGCCTTGCTGAGACGTGACCTTAGTTGCCAGACTGGCGCTAACAAAGAGTTCTTCACGCACAGGGGTTGGACTATAGCTTTCGAAGCCTGGCTGCACGTAAACGTGTACTATAAAAAAAAAAAAAAACACTTACGCCACCTGTAAGGTAAAACAATGCGACAGCTGCTGTGTGTCGTCGGAGCCGCAATGAACGGTAAAGGTGCGAACGTGCACCATAGAGTCCGCATGAGCGTTTCGTATTAAACCGACTAACACGCCGAACGAATATTCCATAGCGTTTTCGAACCAACGAGGGTGTACTAAGTGGAGAGCACTTTTTATTGGACACAAACTATAGGACTGCCTTGTGCTAACTGAAGAACACTTCAAAAATCGATCACTCAAGTCTCAAGCGTGTAGCTCCTCCACCTAATTTCACGCCCGTGGTTTCGGGGCCTTAACACCCACCTATAGCTTTATTGGTTTTATCGTCCGAGAACTTTTCTGGCATAATTAGCGAAAACACTTTGCTTTTATTGTTTCGACTAACAGCTGCAGTCTCATGTTTCTGTTTCTACGCGCCGCTATGGTGTCACGTGACGACGAATTGTCACGTGAGGTCATGACGCGATAAGCCGTCCGCTACGAACTGCGCATGCGCTACCGCAGAAGACGTGCGCCGTTCGTACCGGAGGGCTAATCGTACCGTATCGGATATGCAAAAAACGGTTCCCAAAAATTTTCTATTAAGTCGCGTGGCGTCACTGCGCAACGTGACATGACAATGTCACGTCATGGTGTCAGCTAATGCCAGGTAACGGGCGACATGATGCGCGGCGTGACGTCAGCGGCACGACGTCAATGCGGAATCTTTTGGCGGAGTGCCGAAAACGGCCCGCGTCGATAGGGAGCGCGGTAGACGACGCGAAACCCGCAAAATGTCCCACTAACTGCTATCGCAGTAAAAAAAGAAAAAAAAGAAGAAGCAAAGTCGGAGAAATAGCCGTTACTGCTCGAACTATCAGACTTCGTGAGACTGTTGTTCGACAGTGGTGTACCGAGCGACAACAAAGAGCCCGACCTCCTGGCGGAAGAGACCGGTACAAAGCGATTCGCGGTCATTGTTAGCAACCTATCTGTAAAGCCCCAAATTGTCTTTATAACGCGACCCGCCTTTGTCGTCTCAGGCTTGTTCGTTTTTGTCTTTTGAGGCGGTCTCGCTTCACCGCGTTCGCCTATCCGTGAACCTTACGAGCTATCTATAGATAAAATGACAGAAATAATGATGACAAGGAACTCGTTGATAGGAAGAAACACTATTCTGACCTTTAGACCGGACCGACGATCTTTTTCGCGGTAAAGAAAACAAGGAGGAAACAAGATCTTTTGAAAGGTGAGAGGAAGACCGGAAAATAAATTACGTTGTCAACGCGAGAAACAAGAAACAATTCTAAAAAATATATATTTTTTTAATATTCTAGAAACAAGAAATAAAAGTAAATGAGAGCAGAGGCTATAGAAGGGAAGGTCGCGATATATCGAACAACATGTGCGCGCTGCTCGCCGCCGCACGAAACGACCGACAGCAGTTTCCCGCGCTGTTACCCGGTCATCTCCGGTATAGTGTCCCCCAATCGACGATGCAATAAAAATAACGTGCGCTAAACTCGTTTATAGTTCGCTTAAGATATTTTTTTGTTGCTTCTAATATTGAGTTTGTAATTCTTTTTCTCGGATTTGATCGATTGCCAATATTAGTTGAGTCTGCACGACATTCTGTCGTTCGTTGCTTCCACCTAATTGTCATCTAATCTGCACCAAGAACGCTCCTTCGATATATTTTAAGGAACGAACGAATGCAGTTCCGTTTCAATACGAGCGAGTGTAATGCGAAATGCAGACTGTAGCAGCGCCTTCTGAAAGCTCAGTAAACTTTTTTTCTTCTTTCCCCTCTTTCCCCAACACACATACACTCAGTCGACAGTAACAAGAGTGTACAGACTCAGCGCACCCGTAAACCATGTCAATTTCTCCTTCTTCCAAACACGCCCATTCAGCAACCACCATAATTACAGTGTCGTGGAACGCGGCTTCGAGCGGCGTGCTCGGAGTTCTCCACCCATGCGAAAGATCGCAAGTGGTGCCGAAGTGACAGCCTGGGTCACAGAGGCCAGCGACACATTCAATCGCTTGTCACGATTCTGCTGGCGGATTTGTATAGCTGTCGGTGTCTGTACACTGTGCGGTTAGAAACAGGTGACGTGCGGAGAAACCCGCATTGATTCCAGCGACGCCTGCCTCGAAGGGTAAGGGAGTCGGCGGATTCAGACGCGAGACCCCCATTCCGCCGCTGTCCTCTTAGGAAATTTTTGAGAGAAATGATGTATCGACTCCCTGTCATCCGCGCACATTCGTCGAAGGAACGCATTCATTCGTGCGTGTATGTGTGTGTATGTGCGCGCGCGTCTGCGCCTGTCTGTGCGCGCGCGCGCGTGTATGTCTGTCTGTCTGTGTGTGTGTGTGTGTGTGCGCGTGCGTGCGTGCGTGCGTGCGTGTGTGCGTGAGTGTGTGTGTGCGTGCGTGCGTGCGTGCGTGTGTGTGTGTGTGTGTGTGTGTGTGTGTTTGTGCTATAAAAGTATAGCAAATTGCTAGGAAACTGTTGGATACGCAAAACGCTCTTTCATCACGAACGTTTAGCGATACTCTGAATTTCGAGACGCCAGACGCCTACGCTCACGGCGCTCTTTATCGTATAATTTAATGCCTGGCATGTGTATAGTTGTTACTATAGAATGAACCGATGCTATACCGCTGATCGGGCCGATAAACCTGGCGATCTTCCGGAACCTTCCATACCCTCCAGCTGCTCTCGCTCGGTGCGCACGGGTGGTCGAGATCCTTCTCGCCAACCCCTCTGACCACATGCATGACCTCCCCGTTAACCAATCAGCGTCGAGCACCTCACTGCTCCTCTCCCACCCGTCAACCAATCAGTGTGGAGCCTCGCGGCCACGCTTTTATCTGGGTTTTACGAAATGCCGAACGCATAGAGAAAGAACAGGTTAAAACGTGTGACAGGGTGTCAGGTTGCGATCTGCCGGACGCAGAGCGGATGCCCAGCAGGTCTTTCCAGCCAGATGGCACATCCACTCTCGGCTATGTATCGTGGCATGCGGCGCCATCAGTGTTTAAAGGCGTTCGCTGAGACCGCGTGCCCTGCGCATAACTCGGTGCGCCGCTAAAGGGTTATTGCGATCGCAAAACGTTTGGGTCGGGGGTTGCCACCGACCTGGACAGCCGGGCTTCTCGATGGAACTGTCGTGTCAATCTTTGCGAGGGCGACTGTCTGTAATATGTTTTTAGCTTCAGAAATTTGGTACGTTGTGCAAGCAATACACTGTTCCCGATTGAATGTCCGGAAGTTTCATCGTATTTTCGCCTTATTTATCTAGAGGCCAAGCTGGCAATGCATGAGGCGTGATGACCTGCATGTTATATCGGGTGCGTCATGCATTGGGACTAGGGCTGTCAGATTTGTTTATTAAGCTACTCGTTTCTCGTTTCCTTTTTTTTTTTTTTCTGCAAGAACAGGACCGCTTTTCTACACGTGTGTGTCTATCCAAACCGTGGCTCTCACCCCATTAACCGGCTTTCTTTGTTTCTTTTTGTGGAAGCGAGCTGACCAGACTATATATTTAGCTTTCAGAAGGAATTCGTCGACGCATGAAGTTTTTGTCTTCCCGTTTTTCTTTTGAGTATTTGTCTTTAGTGAGCAAGAAAGCGTCCATAAGGGATTTGGTGGTCGGTTTGTTCCCGACGCCGATATATATCGAACATTTTCATGTGATGGCGGCCAAGATGTACTTCAGAAAGTGAAGCGCGTGTGTGTACGCCCCTCGGTGAAAACATTATTTTTTAAAGGGATACTACAACGCTATTTCGGCGCTTATTTTTTTGGTCTATACGTGTTCAAAGGAGCAGCATCGCATCAGACACACTACTATCTAGTTAAAAAAGACACGAAAATGAATTTTAAAACAAATTAGACGATTATCAAAGAGTACCTGGTGGATGTCGCTAAAGCCTCGTTTGTAATGCCCGTCCAGGAATCTCGACAGGTAGTGACGATAACTGTCTCGCCTCGAACTATACATGCTTTGACCCTGACGTCATCCCGACAGCTCTACGGCCAGCACTAGAGAAGAGGGGAGGGATGAACTCCCCGCTCAACGGGATTCTCTTTAGTGTGTCCCCAGACGCTGCTATCCTCCTTCCACAAGATTATAGACTAACCCGTCACTCAAAATTCACACAAAAGCAGCTTTGCGGTTAGTTGCGGTGACCCGATCGTTGGCGTGCTTCGACCGCTTCGGTGGCTGGAACGGATAGGGCATCCTGGCGACGTCAGCCTCGCCGCAGCGTTGCTCATCCCGAGACAGATGACGTCACGATTGCGCCGGATGTGACGTGCTCTCCGCTGGCTGCTCTCCGAGCGCTTGCCAGAGTGGGCCGTTCATAACGAAAAATAGAGCCGTCCGGCTCAAAAGATAAACGTGCAATTGTCATTTACGTATATTATGGATCATATTCAGCCTATTTCTGAACAGGACGGGTATATTTCAAATTCCGTGGAAGTATCCCTTTAAGTTACACACCAATACTTTTCCCGTTAAGGTGTGGCTGCAAAAAAAAAAAAAAGGGCCTCGATGTGCCTTGGACTGTTTACTGTGTATTGCGTAACGCACCTGAGAGAGTGAAGCATGTTTTTTTTTTTTAAATCTTATTGTTCATGTGCCATGTTTTTCTGGGATGTACTCAAACGCGCGCTGAAGGAAGAGTATTATATTACCTCTTCGGACATTCATTTTTTTAACGTGAAGAACGATATGACGGTGTTCTCCACGATATGTTTTTTTCGTTTCGGCCTTTCTAGTATATGGAGGTCGCGTTTGGCCGTCACGCAAGCCGACCCGAATACCAAAAAAGTACGCTTCTATTATATTATTTTTTCACATATTAAGCAGGTTGAAAGTATGTTTACCCCCCGTGAGCCCAAGCCCGAGTGGCTGGGCATCTGTAAAGCTCTGATCGATTTGCGAGGACTTTAACATGCGCTGCAAAAGGTTTGCAGTTCATTTTTAATGTGAAGTGACATTTCGTGTTGTTTTGCAATGATAACGCAACAAAAAATGTGTCGTGGCATGCTGGAAACACACTCGCTTGCTTTGTTTTACTGCGATGGCCTCTCCTTCCCCACTAAAAATGCCACGCTTTTATCCGGGCTTAATCCTGGCCTCACCTTTGGGCTTCATGAAATGCGGAATACCTAGCCAAAGAACGTTTTACGTTAAAAGGGAAGTAGCTTCACAAGAGGCGAAGGATGTGGGTTATTTATTAGGTCGTCTGTGTTTGACCTAAACTTGTATCTGTAGACAAAATTATATAAAAAAGTAGCATGGTGAAACTTGCGGAGGACGTTAACGTAATCCTAAACATTCCGTGCCCAAAATGACGTGTTTGACGCACGCACAGCAGTTCCAGCCATCCAGGGGGCGAGCATTGTGCGTATGACTGTGGAGCCGCGGTGCATGATCAAAGTTCTGGCGTTAAAGCGCTAAAGAAGCTGAAAATTCGAGAATATTGCGAGAACCGTATATGCGGAGTCGTCACATAATCGAACCGTTGCAAGGGCGCTACTGCACGAATGGTGTCAACAGTTTGCCCAAGGGCGACAGCCGGAGACAAATGAACCGAACGGACGCGTTGGTCCGACTGCTGTCACGCAACCGAGTTATTTCGACGGCGATAGGACCAGGGAGCTTCCAAATCGATGGCAGCAGCGCTCGGACGTGCACAGAAAACCCTGCGAAAAACTGACTTAGTTTCGTGCTTCTCGATATTTTTTTTTCTAAATTTAATTTCCTCCGTAGGAATAACAGTTCGCGTCAGCCCCGCGACAACCCTCGTATTTATTCGTAAATACGAGGGTTGTCGCGGTATAAATGTCGCGGTGTGTTGGTATAAATTCTCCTTCTAGCAGGAATAATAAAACCGAAAGAGGACGGGACACAAACGCTGTTTTGTCGTCTCCTTCCTGTTTTACTCTTTCTGCCAGAAGCGAACCCTCGTACGTTCAGGCTTCTTGCTTCGTTCTTTAACGTTTTTTTGTCGGCTAATTCGGCAATCTGATTGGTTGCGGCGCGACGATAGAGTATAATTACAAAAATATCGGCACGCAACACTGCGTGCGTTGAATTACGGGACCTATATTTTGCCATGGAGAGGGAGTGGCGTGGCTTCGGTTTCGATTGCCCCTATGACGGTGTAGTGGCGCTGCGTGAAAATAAAGTCGGCGCTCGCTCGGAACGCACGCATTCATCTTCGCGAGGGCCCCCGTTGAAAGGCGGACCATCAGCTGCCGTATATAGGACCTGCCTAGACTTAGCGAGGGGTAGAAGTACGGCCGGCCGCAACCCATAAACGTTCTGGCGGCCTGGCTAACACTGCAGAGCGCAGCGTGCACGACCATAGACTCCTCTATACTCACACAGCCTTGCAGTTCGACGACGGAGTCATAGAGTGCCCGGTCGCACATTTGGAGCGCGAGGATCTGGTAGCAGAGAGCGTAAAAAAGAAATTTCTCGGGGAATCTGGACGTCAGTGCGGAGCTTTTGCAGCGGCGAGGACCCGAAGCACACTAATTCGCTCGGAAGAAGTGTGTTTCGGCGTCTCGCCGCAGCGGGGCGCCAGTCACGTGGCTCTCCTCTCATCCGTTGTTGTTTTCCGCTCTACCTCTTCCATTTCGGAGGCCGCTTCTCGTGGCGATCTTTAAGGCTTTGTCAGTGTATTAGCGGCGAGATGTTACGGTGGCGCCCTCGTGTAGTTCCCTCTCGTGACGTCATGACCATGGGAACGACAAGTTCGATGGTGTTTGTATGAGCATGTTGGAAGCTTGAAATCATAGCACTCTGAAACCAACTTTGCCTACACCGTCAAAATTGAAGTTTGTATATTCCTCTTAATTCCGTCGATGAGAAAACCTTTGCTGATGTCATAGTCAGCATTCGGCCAATCGTGGCAGGCCGACCACAGCGACGCTTTCGATCGCTCACGTCGCCAATAGGAGGCTATGGCACGACCCTCCTGGATCGCTAAACTCGTCAAACACAAAGTTGGGCACGAAGTTCGCAGAGCGTGCTGATTGGACTCTCGCGACGTTGGCGTCACGCGGGACGAGATGTCAATCATCCAAGCTCTCTCGGTGCTCAAATTCCAGCGAGAATGTTAGGCACAAAGTTGTAGCGAGCTTCATCGGAGCGCGCGCGAGCAACACCGTGGGGCCAGCCGATTGAACGGCTGCACTGATGACGTCGCGCCCGCGTGTCCCTACATCCCTACGCCGCGATAGAGTCAATGAAACGTAGATTGTACCTAGGCGGGCGGTAAATACTCTGAACTTTGTCGTCGCAAGATCGTCATTTGTGGAAGTTATTGCTGACGACAAAGTGACGTTTCACAACTTTGTTAAGGAGTTATTTGAGGCCAAAATCTTCGCTTCGGAATCGAGGCGAAGATTGAAGTTTGTGATATTGTGAAGCCGTGCGCAGTGTATGCGGTTTTAGAGCTCATCTTTCGCCACTGTCAAAAACGTCACCGGTGTCACCCACAGGCGTTATGTATAGAGACGTCGGTAATGACTGAGAGGTGAGGGGGGATGGCGAGAAAAAGCTGTGGAAAGGGGAAAAGAAAGGTATAACCAACACAAACACACACTCAAAAAGGGGTCAGGAAGGGCCGTAGAAATTGTTCGGGAGGGAGAGAGGGGGGTGGGGTGATAGTAGTGAAGAAGGGGGATATCCCTTCCCCCGAATTTTTAGAGCGCAACTCTTATGCACCCGTTTCCAGCTTAAGCGGCGTCGCCGTCGGCGTAACCGCGCGCGCGTTGCATTATGGGACGTTTTTTCACTAAATTTAGTGGGGAAATTGACGTCACGTGACCTTAACACCAATTAGGTTTCCCCGTTAAATGAGAGGAGAGCAGGATAGGAGAAGGGGGGGGGGGGGGGCGGGGCGGAGGGGCATACCCTCCCCTCCGTACCCTCCCCTCCTCCTCCTCAAGAGCTGCCCTTTAATTCGACATTACAGAGAACTGTAAACATCTGTCTTTTTTTATTATAACTCTCTGAAATGCAATAGTCCGAGGCTGGGGCGATACCCCCCCCCCCCCCCTTATGCCCTTTGCGCCCCCTTTTTCGACGCCACTTGGGGGGGGGGGGGGTGAATCGCCCCCCTCCCTGTTCTTCTGTTTCGACAACCCTGCTTAGAGGCGTTCCAACTGAGCGATGACGAGGAACAGCACAGCGTGCAATTTTCGAAGTTATGGTTCTAGAAATTCTGGAATTAAAGCGGGGCGCGCTCGATGAATTTACGAGCGGCCATGGCAGGCTTCCAATCGAGAGGCTCGTGCCAGGGCTCGTTGTGTGCAAGCTCGTTCAGTGATGTGCTTTTATAGTTCATAACTTTGACGTCAGGATCAGGATGATCAGTTGTGAACGACAAATTTGATGGTGCCTGTTCGAGTCAACGGTGCAAAGTTTGGTTGTGTACGATGAAAGCTTGGTGCCCTCGTGTTCTCGAAACATCACCGTCAATATTGACAAACTGACATTACTCTTATTTCACTTGATGAAGGCAGAATTATTCCCAGTTTGGCTAATCTTTGAAAGTCTATCATAAAATGATTTTATCTCCCGCTGATGGGGGACAACTGCCCGGAAGCGAAATCCGTCGAAAGGTGGACAATGCTACTCGGCTGGTTGTGACCTAGCCACGTCGGGCTATAGACCTTTCCAAAAACGAGCATGTGGCCGGTGCCATTTTGAGCGTTCGTGCGTATGGCGCGTGATTTGCTCGCTTTCCGAAGCGACGAACACGCACGTGCTGGGCTGTGAAGATCGCACGCTGGACTGTGATTTTGTAAACATTGAAAAGGTCTATACTCTGATTCAAAGGGCCGAGGTAAATAAAAGGGACGACAGGGACGTTTTTTAGTAAATTCTGCTTTATCGGCGGAAATAAGAACGATATCAGACTATCAACTTTGACGGTGTTGATTTTAGAATGCAATTACCCAAGCCTCCGCTGTGCTTTTTAGAGACCATCAAGGTCGCCGCTGATAATCTTCATCGTGACATTATACGTATACGAACCACGTTGGTCTCCGCGTGCTTTCTCGTGCTGCTCTATAGCTCGGCGCCTAGGGAGTAGTAGGGATTTTTCACCCCTTCAATGAAAAACGTCACAAAGATATACGGATCTGCGGGTTTGTGAGAAAAGAAAACTTCGCTGCAATCTTTCGGCTCCTCCCCCCGCTATGTCATAACACGAAGAAAGTTGTGTCTGACGAGTTTAGCAACCCTGGATCGCGGATCGTTTAAAAAGCCTAGGACATCGAGAAAACGATGAAACGGAACGACCGACCCGGTATACTTATTCTTCGTTCATGTGCTATCCTAGTCCAGTGGTTACTTAAGCAAAATAAAACTCTGGCACTTCGGGAGCGCATGAAAACGTGGCCCCAGCATTCTATTCGTATTGGTAGGCAACACCTACAATATTATAAGTTTAAAAAAAAAAAAATGGCACATATACGAAAATGCAAGCACTGTATTTGGTCGTGACGGGACGTCGCGAAGCGAGGCTGGCCAAATCGAAAACCGAAACTTGCTGACCAAAGGGATCCCAGGATGCTTTGCGCGGCACTACGATGGTAGGATTGCTTCGACTTGGCGAGTGGTCTATACGAGGTTCGAAACTCTCCGCGTAGTCACTCACAGTTGTCCGGAGAGTGGATTTACGTTGTTCAGAACTTCGGATCGAGTCGCACTCGCCACTCCTACAGAGGCCCTCTGCACTTTCTCCGAACTCCCTCTGGCGGCCATACTTAGCGACGCGCGACGGCCCGGGAGGACTGGAAACGACCCCGCACCAGATCGGCCTCCTACGCTCCGTTTTCGCCCTTATACGATGGACCGAAACGGACGCTACGAGCGATCCCAGCCAATCTAGCGCTGCGAACGTGTCACGTGACCCCGACCACGCGCCCGGCGCGTCGCTGTGGCCCTTTTCTGACCCGAAGGTCAACTGACACCAAGCTCGCACCTCCGAAAA
Source organism: Ixodes persulcatus (assembly GCA_013358835.2). Lineage (NCBI taxonomy): Eukaryota > Metazoa > Arthropoda > Arachnida > Ixodida > Ixodidae > Ixodes > Ixodes persulcatus. The sequence goes on along the minus strand of JABSTQ010010665.1, from coordinate 42,574 downwards.
AAAAAAAGGGGAGAAACTTTAAGTTTGGAACGTATGGTTACGTTGAGGCCACTTTCGCGTATTTTGATAAAATATTGCGCTGGATAATCTGCTCATAAAATAAAGCGAGCGAGTGAAAATATCTACTTCGAACTATACTGCGTTTCACCTTATGTTGCACCGCAGCGAAGGCTAGAAGCGCGAGCTCGTAGCGTTGGCAGCAGCCCTTAGTGCACGAGAGCTTGTGCCGCCGAGACGTGCCCTAGAGCAAGGAGCTCGCGCTTGTAGCCTTTCCTGCGGTACATCATAAGGTGAAATAGAGTATAGACGTGTCGTGTGGCCGGAATCACATTTATTCCAGGTATTTTTCTTTTCCTGTTTTTTTTTTTCCTTTTTTTTCTGTTAAAACTTCATTTCTTCATTTCTTGAAGTGGGAGGTTCAAATTGTCGATAATCAAAACCCTAACTGCCTACGAAATTCGGGTAAAATTTGAGATATATGGACAAAGAAAAAGGAAGGTCGTTCCTCGCGCCGTTTCCTCGAAAACGTAGCGCCTTCCCGTTCCAGTTCCCACCGATGCAAGATGGAACGGTGGCGGTGCTCAGTTCCTCCTACAGGGAACGCGTTCTGGGAACGGCGATCCTAAAAACGTCGTTTCGTGCAACACTCCAAGTTGGCACTCCCGTGGCTTTTGGATTGGGTCGCACATTAGAAAGCGACAGGCTCCTTTAAAGGACGTGTGCGAAGGTCAAAACAAACTGCAGAGTGCATTAGGAGACGTGCCCGACTTTATTACATTGGGTCCCGGTCAACCAAAAAGATAGAAAAAAAGAAAAAAAAAAGAATGAAAGGGGGAAAAGGAAACGCAGTCAAGCATTGCCAAGATATGTTTTTTTTTTCTTGTGTGTGTGTGGAACTCTCTTATCATTTCACGCAAACGCAGTTTTGACCAAAAATATACATATTTTAAAAAGTATGTTATTATTCCTTCAAACAGTTGCAATCTAAGGCAACAGCAAATAAAAAAAAATAAATATACACACCAACTTCAAAAATACGAAAATATTAAGGAACACGAACACGTAGCAAACTCAAATCTGCAAAAAAAAAAAAACTAAAAAATACAACAAAAGACGGAAAGAAACAGAGAGAGAGAGAGAGAGAGAGAGGGATGGGGAGGGGGGGAGTTGTACCGCGCGTCTAAAGTATTGAAATCCAAACGTCATGGAGCGAGTACAGGAAAACGTCTCTGTAGAACTCGGGGTACATACGAAGGTAGGCACGCGAGACTTTTTGCTATGATTACTATTATTATTATTTTGCTCAGAGCCCCGCCACTAGACAGAGAGAAGTGTTTCGCGTGCTCGGGTGAAAAGTTATTTACGCGCTGCGGTCGCCGGAACGGCGTTGACTAATGCGAACACGAAAATTGAAATCCATTTTTTTCCCCTTCTTTTCAATCTAGTCATATTTTGCGTTCTTTCAAGAAAGGCGGCACGGCGTACTCGGAACTTCATCGCGTCAGATCTGCCGCGTGAAACGCCATCTTTGATCGCAATTTTTTTTTTTTTTGGTCCAGAAACCGCGAAAATTGCTTTTTCCTTTTTTTCGAGGACCCGCGCTGTATCTTCAGTTTTTGTTCCTTCTTCGATCTTTTTTCTTTGTTTTCTTCTTAAGGAGAATAGAGCGAAGGAACGAAGGCAGAATTGAAGGTACCAAAATTACATCTTCACAAAAAACAAAAATCTTACAACGCCATTTTTTTTTTTTTTTTAAATAAAACACAACGAGGTGCCACTAGCGGCCCCAGCGCCTTATCAGAATAAACCGGAAGTTCACCTGCCAAGTCCGCTTAGTCTTACGCGGCAACGACACAGAAGAATACACAACATATGTTCTGACGTGCGTGTACATTTGTGGACGCATGCTGAATAGATGTTTGTCCGAGTGAATGTGAGGCGGTGTACGTTGGCCTGCATGTGTGCATATCTACGACTTTTTTTTTCCTGCTTGTGTACTTTTATGTGTGTCCGTGTATGTGCATGTCTGCAAGTTATTTTCGTGTTTGTGCGCTTTTATGCGTCTTACTGCGTTAGGCGCGTATTTCAATATATGCGTGTATTTTTTTTTGTTTCTGCATGCGTGCGCTATTGTTGTGAGCGTTTCAGTCAGTGTTATGCGTGTTTGTGTTCGTGTGGCTCTGTGCACGTGCATATCTTTGAGTTTTTTTTGTGTGTGTGTGTTTGTGCAGTTCTATTTTCACATGCTCTATATTCTGTTTCGGCGTAAATGTATGTAGCTACATGTGCGTTTATTTTGTGTTTCTACAAGGCAGCGCCTGCGTTTTTCAGTGTTTTTGTGCTTCTATGCGTGGATGTCTTCGTGTGCGCCTGTGTATGGGTTTTTATGCAAATTCTTTTTCGTGTTTGCGCGCATTTATGTGCGATTATGTCCAACTGCCTTTATGCCTGTATTGGGATGTATGCGTTTTTTTTTTTTCTATCCCTGCAAGTCAGTCCCTGCGGTGTGCAAGTTCCTGCGCGTTTATGCTTCTGTGCGTGTCTGTGGTGTATATCTGCAAGTTATTTTTGTGTTTCTGCACTTTTATGTGTTCTTGCGTCCTATCGTGTCCATGCTTGTATCTAGATGTGTGCAAATTACTATTTCTGCAAGTCAGCGCCTCCGGTGTGCGTGTCCCAGTGCCTTTGTCTTTCTAAGCGTGCGTTCATGCACAGACCTGCGTGGGTACATCTGCAAGTCATTTTCGTGTTTCTGCACTTTTATGTGTGCCTTCGTCTACTCGTGTTCAGGTGCGTAACACGTATGTATGCTTTTCTATTTCTGCAAGTCGGCGCCTGCGTTGAACTTGTTTTAGTGTTTGTGTTTGTGTACTTCCATCCGTGTCGAGCTGTGTTCGCTTGCGCCTGGGTCCGTGCATATCTGAGAGTTTTTTTTTTTTTTTGTGTTTGCACACTATTATGCGTGCTTGACTCCTACTGTGTTTCTGCAGGTATTTGCATATATGTGCAGTTTTTTTTTTCTTCAACCCAGCGCTTGCGCTGTGCGTCTTCCAGTGTTTGAATTGTCCCAAGCATACTTGTGTGTGTTTGTGTGCAGCTTTCTTTACCTTGAACGCGTCTCTATCTATTCTTGCGTTGTTTCGAGCCAGCGCCCGCGTGTATGTATGCCTTGCGTGTGTGGATGTTATGCTTTAATTTTAAGCGAGTCTGCCAGTTCCGCGTGCTTCTGCGTGTGTTGCGTTAACCTTCAATAACTCATGACGTGTTTCCTTTATAAAAATGCGGCCACGTTTGGTAGCTGTTTTTTCTAGGTCATCGTGTTATCTAATCTTGTGCTACGGCGGATTTTACAATTCCCGGATGACATGAACATTGCGCGGAGTGTATAATAAATTACAAATTAAGGATGCTAAAAGAAAAAAAAAAACGTCCACGAGGTAAACATACTTTAAAAATCAGTCAATTTATGTTGAAGTTAAACTGTATTCCCAAACTGCAATTTACTGGTTCCGTTCGCACATTAAAGTGCCAAAAAGGTTCTTAACGATTAAAAACAAGTTTGTTTATGCAAAGCATCAACTAATGAGGACATAAACAAGCGTCCCGATGGACTAAAAACAAAATCCTCAAAGCAATTAATGCCTACAGGTGCAGCGGCTTCTTACGAATACGAGCGGATGTTCCACGTCCCATTCGATGAGCCCCATCGTCTGTCGTTTTGCGTGCATATCATCGTTTAATTATTTTTTTTTCATTCGCGACACACCACGAAACGACATTTCAATGCTTTTTTGGGGGATTTTTTATTTTGCCAGTTTGCACAATGATGTATTTTCGCACATCCCTTTCACACCGTATAAAGTTTCCATTCTGACACCCTGTGTGTGTGCGTAGAGGCGAATTCGCCGCTTCAGAAATCACCGACCGCGCATGCGCGGAGACCGCGCCCGCCGCGCAACATGTCGCTCACACGCACAGCACGGTGAGCACGTAAGCGGCACACTGCACGCGTGTAAGCGGTACAGTGCACGAGTGAGTAGCGGCACAGTGCAAACGTCACAGTATACGCACGAAGCGGCGCAGTGCGGAGCCGCGGTCGCGCCGCACGTACATCATTACAAGAAGGACAGCTCTGCAGACACTAGAGAGACTTTTAGGGAACCGTCTTTGCACATACGATACGGTATATACGAAGGGCCCTCCGGTTCGAACTGCGCATGCGCTACAGCAGAAGACTCGCATATACGCACTTCGTATACCGGAGGGCTCATCGTATACCGTATCGGATGTGTAAAAACGGTTCCCGTAGGTCATTCTTGAGAAAAAACTAATATTTTTATTTGTCGGTTAATATCGGTCAATATCGGTTACCGGTAAATAATTTACGGTTACGTTAGCGGTTATGGTTTCCATAAATTCCAACTAACGGTTTCACTCCGGTTATGGTTAATGAAAATATTTCGTCGCTAAGCGGTTTTCGGTTTCGGTTACGGCTTGAGCCCCTGGTAAAAAGACGTTTTTGCGCTCAAAAGCGAGTTGGACGACATTATACTGAAAGACGGCGATCCCGACCTTTCCGCTTCCCAGAATAGTATTGCGGCGAACTTTTGCGGAGAAGGCCCGCGGCTTAAGGGAGACCCATTGTTTCCTACTTAAATGTCTCGTTTGTTCTCTGTCCGCGAGTGCCGCTCTTATTTTCCCATCCTTTACAAATCCGCGATCGTCCCCGGCTGTCTTTGTTGTATACCGCAACTCGAAAGTAATAACAACAACAAAAAAAAAGCACCGGCTTCTTCCAAACTCCCACGAAAGGAGAATCCGCCCAGGCGAGCACTCGTCTTGATCAACTCAATATTCTCGGGTCTTTGCATGTGTAAGCAACCTTTACACGGAATCTGTTTAGAGTAATTAAAAAGAAGGATATAACCTTACAACCTTTTGTCCCATATAATGGACCCCAAAACTTGAATTCGACGTACAGAGCACCATAGTCGAACAGACTGTCCCAAATTTTACGAGGGGCTTGATAACGGTGCGATATATAACTTATTAAATAGCTAAAATACGTATCAAAAACCACAGAAAGAAAACACTGAGGTTTTGCAGTAGGGCCAAGGAAACCCCGATTATTATTTTTTTGTTGTCAGTAACACGTAAATTAACTATTTTAATAAGTTGTACCACACGGCTATCAAGCCTCTCGTGAAAGTTAGTACCGTCAGATCGACGTCAGTGCGCTGTACTACGCCAAACTGAAGTTTTGGGGTGTATTATATGAGGCAAAGGGTGTAATAATACACCTTTTTTTCTGAGAGCGTAGGATGTAATGAAAAGAAGGAAAACTGTCTCCCACAATGTGTAAAGCATGTTTAGAGTGTAATTGTTCTACCAAGTATAGCGCAAAAAACCAAAGTTGGTGTATAATTATAGACCAACTCAATTTCTAGACTAAATGCAGCTGGGAAATTAAGTATGCGCTTGAAAGCCTAACGCGTAGTTTACACACAATATTGTACGCAAGAAAATGTACTATTTATATTTATAATTTACAGGGCGCCGACCAATCCCGGCGGTCGAATTCTTCGCTGAAAAAAAAGAATTGGTTGTGTGTATGTTTACACTGCCTTGAGGTTATAGTCTGCCTTCAACGAGCAACTTGTCTCCAGGGCTGGGCAGAGATACTCCACAAAGTATTCGGGAATACAAATACTGAGATACGTGTCTTTCAAGGCCCAAATACAGGTACTGAGATACATTTGTCTTTTATGCAACCGGATATCCCTGAAATACTTCTGCAGAAACGGCGAAAAAGTATTCCGGAATTACAGATACAGATACTTATAGAAATACAGGGTGTCACAAAAGAAACTTTACATGGTCTTTTTTACCGAAAAAATAAACTAGGCATCGCCGAACGCTCATTTTCCGCCCAAAGGTAGAGCTAGAGGTCACAACCAGATGCCAAAGTTTCAGCCCGATCCGATAAGTTAATCGAAAGTTATAACTGATTTTCTGAAGATTTCAATGGGAAAATGGCGGCCGACGGAGTTTTCGAACACATGGGGCTCTATGGCACCAGAAACCGAAAACGGGCAAAAATGGGCTCCATTTTCCCATTGAAATTTTCAGAAAATCAGTTATAACTTTTGATTAACTTATCGGATCGGGCTGAAACTTTGGCATCTGGTTGTGACCTCTAGCTCTACCTTTGGGCGGAGAATGAGCGTTCGGCGATGCCTAGTTTATTTTTGCGGTAAAAAAGACCGTGTAAATTTTCTTTTGTGACACCCTGTACATTTGTTCCCGAATGTTGCCACGTGGGGAGGGTGTAGTTTGTGGCAAATGCGAATGGTAATTTATGCTTGTGCTCCTCTTTTTGCGCCATTTTATGCACTACCCCTTACCTCAAACTTTTTATTTATCATTAACGCCGCTAAAAAAACATGCCACCTCCGTTGAACCACGTCGTTACAGAACATTAAAGACTGCGCGCCATGCTTGGCATGGTACGCAGTCGTTAAGGCAGTCTCCCCGAAATTAACCCAGTTTTGAAGCGAGGGCGCATCTCAAATTGTCGTCTTATATACTTCTGAGTCACCCATGGTGTGAGGAGATTGGACAACAGGGCCGTACTTTTCTCCACTCAACTTGTTTACAGCGTACGCTCTGCTAAATCGGAAAGAGTGGAAGGCTTTGTGAGAGGAGCTGATTTTGTTATGCTCTCTCGTAACCTTTTTTAAACCACAGTTTTTCTTTTATGTTGGTGAATGAGTTGGATCATGTTATAGAACGAGTTCATATTATAAATTCTGAAGTAACTCGCACCAAAGAAATGTTTTTTATCTTTTAAATTTATCGCAAAAAACGGTGACAAATGTAACGAGATACCTAAGTCAGGCAAAATATCGCGATACAAGAGATACATTGTAAATGTATTTCACTACCGAGATACAAATGCATTTTTCAATTGTATCTCGATACAGAGATACCTACAGTACTCGAAAGTATCTCTTAGATACTATCGCGATACATTTGTATCACTATACTGCTTAGCCCTGCTTGTCTCCCAGCTGTAGATGAGAAATTTAGCCAGTGCAGTACAACCACTAGCTAGCCTGGGGTCTTTAACGTGCACCGCGCATTAGTGGTACACGACCGCACCCCGGTACGATGCTCATCTAGATCAAAACGGGCAGGGCTGGGGACTGATGCCAGGATTCCTGGGTTCCGCAGCGCGTTTCCTTGCCGACTTGTTTGCCAAGTGTCCAGACTATACTTCGTTTCACTTTATCTGCGAGCGAAGCCAAAGCTAGAAGCGCGAGACCAGCGCTTTTTGCATTTCTCCCCAGCTCGCGCGCTCGAGCAAAGCCTAAACGCACGGAGCTTCCGTGCTCGCGCTTCCAGTTTTGTCTTCGCTCGCACATAAGGTGAAACGAAGTATAGGGCCCCAGCTCGGAGCACGTGGAGCGGAGTCTCGCGCAGAAAAACCCAGGAATCCATGGTTCAATCCCCACCACTGCCCGTTTCGATCTCGATGAGCATCGTACCGACGTGCGGTCGTGTGCCACTACCGCGTGGTGCACGTTAAAGACCCCAGGCTAGCAGTCGTACTTCACTGGTTAAATTTATAATCGACAGTGGGTGACAATGTCGCCATGTTATGGCACACTAAACTCCCGCTGTATGAACAACTAACGGTTAATTTATGTCGTTGTTTTTAGGTAAAACAAACTCTTTCTCTGATAAGGTTAAAGAACGGTTGCATCTTTCGGTTGCTAACACATTTTTCGTTCAGCTTCACAATGCTCTCAGATTCTATAATTTCTCGCGTGAGCCGTTGAAAGTTCTTGTTCATAACAGTGCAGTTTTTTGTTTTTTTTTTTGTAAGTCTGTTGAGCGTTTGGACGCGACAAATTATAGAGGCTGAGAATATTGTGAAGTTGGACAAAATATCTGTTAAAAACCTTATCCGAAAAAGAGTTGTTTTTATCTAGCAACAAGAGAGAAAATAAAGAGGCGTGGTAGATGCGCAAACAGCCTAGGATAAATAGACCATATACATCACTGAGTTGATAGTCAGCGCTGAACGAGTGGGTCTTTGTTACTGGTGTGCGTGTTTCTGTGTGAATTGTTCTTGTGCGCTGTATATTATAAGGAAATGGCAACTTTTCACCGGCACATTATGTTCAGTGGCCTTGAGTTTTATTATTTATTTCATTTTAGTCATTTTAACATATTGTCTGCCGTGAGGCCAAAGCAGGTCGGTAGGCACATTGAAAGTGAAAGCACACATCAGTTTTTAAAAAAAAAGTAAAAATTAAAGGAAGATCCTTTGGTGGATTCTAATGGAAAGCGTAAGCATGACCCCTGTGAAACAGGCATAAACATCCCCCTTTGGGAAACGCTAACGATGAACCCTTCACTTTTCTTTTCTGGCTTTCTCTTTTGCTTCCTCTATTTTTTTAGGCCTTTTTTGACCTCGTTACGGGGTCAGTGTTACCGTTTCCCAAAGGGGGACGTATGTGGCATTACCGTTTTACCGTTTCCAAAGGGGGACGTACGGACTCCCTTAAGGACCCACCAATGGATCTTCCTGTAATTTTTGTTCACCCCTTTTCTGTACTCTATCTGTCAGAGTACGTTGACGCCCTTGGAAACGGTCATCCACATCACTCGTGGAAAGAACCACATCCATACCACTCGCGAGAGGAATAGCATCCATATTACTCGCGGAGGGAACCGCATCCATCGTTTTGACTTCACACACACATCGCAGCCCACGCACCGTTACAACGGAAACCCAAAGCGAAGAACAGCCGGCGACGGCAGAGTGTCAACTGAGCACGCCCGCATACAACCGCGCCGCGGCGCCTCCATCTCTCTGGCTCTGCACCAGCTGTGCGATGCTCCTTTGACCATGCTCCGGAGCGCGAGAGTTTGACGCGAGTGACTTCTTCGCGCTCCGTGACCTCACTTCCTCAAACAAGATGGCTGCGCTGTTGTCGAGACCGTCGAGACGAAGGGCGCAGCCGGACCGCTGCCCCTTTTTAGTTGAATAGTGCTCAATCCAGCAGGTAGACGCGATTTGATTTGAAAGTCAAAGCAGCATTAGTGTTTTGAAAGAAGGTTTGTTCGTGCATCACTCCTGAAAACAAATTCATCCATCGAACGGTAGCGTGCCGATAGCACAGCGACAGAAACGTTGTCGAGCTGAGAAGACATTTGGACCGCTGCCCTTTTTAGAATGCTTAGCCTAGCGAATAAAAATACTTTGATTGGAAAGCCGATACATCAGTTAGCGTTGCGGAAAAGGTTTGTTCACGCACCTTGCCTGAAAACGAACTGACGTTCTATCTATTGAACGGTGGTCTGCCGGTATCGGCGTAGCACATCGATGGGTTCCGTCTCGCCCTGCAGGACGGCACGGAACACCTGGCAAGTTTGACAGCTTCCTGCGTCAACAAGCGGGTTCAATATTTTTGTCTTTCATTTAAATCTGAACAGCGTGCATGGTCAATAAACAGATCGGCCAGGGTAACTTTCCGCAAATGTGCTCGAAGCAAATCTTCAAAATTTTTAGGAATACTAAAACATTCGTAGAAACTTTCTGACGTCACCGTCTTTTTTTGACTTTACACTTTGCCGCTCCACAGGGGCCCTAAATAATTTACCTTCGGAGTAATTTCGGCTTCTGCCACCCGTATCACGAGATGCCGGGTTCGTCATAACCGTGCGGTCGTAAGTGGCTCGTGGGACTCGTCGATCGTTTCGGTGTGTCGCGCGCCTGTTACGCTATTCTTCGTTTAGTTGCTGCGCTTTGAGTATGACACTCGGAGCGTCGGAGTAGGAGTAAAGGAGCCCGGTCTTAACGCGCCCAACAAAAACGCTCGTTTTGACGAAAACCCGGCGGTTCGTGTCGGTTTGTCAGCGCCCAGGGAGAAAGGGAGAGGGAGAGGATGACGCGTGGAGACGTCAGCGCTTCGGACCAATGGGAGCGTCGCAACCGTCACCCTCTCCCTCTCCCCTTGGCGCTGACAAGCTGACAGACACCGCGGGGTCTACGTGAAAACGAACGTTCTAATGCTAACGCATTAAAAACAAGCAAGCATTCGCGCTAACAGCGTTCGTGGATAGATTATAGGGATGAAGCGCCCACTTCTTTTTTTATTGTTTCAGTTAGCATTATTTGCATTGTCACCGTGCCATGCGACAAAATAAAATTACAAAAAAAGTAACGTTGTCACGTGACTTGGTGGCATGCAGCGTGACGTCACGCGGTCACGTGGTTTCGGACGCACGCTCCGTTCGTGTCTAGAATCTCATCCCGAGTAAAAGAGAAACAAATTATTCATTAATATGTATCAAAAAGCCACCCAAATACCGTCGCTCATTGGTAAAATTTCCAAGCCCCGTTTGGCACAAGTTTAGACGTTCGACATGCTACTGTTTACGCAAACTTCAACTCGCATTTCTTACAATTAGAGTGGAGGTTTATCTTTGGCTCCTCAAACAGAGAGCCGTTCCTGAGGACAATCATTACAGGAGCCCCACCCATTCTTAACAGCCAAAAGTAAGTACGCTACCGTCTATTTCGCCAGCGCAGGAAGGACGATGGCGTACTTCTCCTACACTAGGGTTCCGTGTTTCCGGTAGATACCGATAAACACCGAAAATGAACTCCCGGGCCGGTTTCACCAAAATCGGGGAACACCGAAACAATCCGAACTGGAGCTGTCATCGAATAAGTAAAAAAAAAAAACACCCTTCGAAGAAAGAAAAAAAAAATTATTTACAATTTTATTGCGTGTTAAAGGGACCATGGACTTCATTTTTGGTTGGGATAAATGATTCTAAATTGAGATTTTTACTAATCGCATATCGTTTAGTGGGCCAAAAGAAAACTACTACACGGTGGTAGAAAGTCAAACGCCTGCTGTTCGCTACAAAAGTTTGAAAAAATAGCGGACTATATTTCTTAGATCCTTTCCTTCAAAAGCTATCCGCCTTTTCACTGTGATGCATCCGCGGTGCTCGAGCATGTCAGCCGAACCCAGCTCATGCATTGGACACGAGCATCGCGTCACTCGTATGTGTGCGCTCGTGAACGATCAATCAATCGACGAATGTTTGAATTCGCGTTCGTGGCCAATGAGTGCCGTGACGGCACTTATCACTTCGGAAGTGACAAGTTCCAGATAGTGTGCTTAAAAAGCGCCATGGAAGCTTCGGAGTCATCCCATCGGGAGCTAAATCACGTCACGACCATGCAATTTCTCATTTCACTTTTTAATTAAAAAAGAAAGCTAAAAAAACGGAAGAATTAAAAAGAATTAGGGGGTTTGTAACAAAGTTTTTATTAAACTGGCCGCCAGGCTTTTTTTTTTTTTTTTCGTCGGAACCACATTTCTTGTATCGCTTCGTTGCGTCGTTACGCACACGTTCCTTTCCCTTCTTTTTTTTTTATAAATAAACCGCTATAAATACCGATTTTTGGCCCGGTCCCGAAAATTCGCACCGAAAAACACCGAATTCACGGGGGGGGGGAAAATAAACCCCGAAAATACACTTCCGAATTTACTGAATAATAAACCCCGAAAACACGGAACCATATAGCTATATCGTCTCGACGATAGCGCACGACACGCCCACACCAGGTGAGGGCTCCGCGCATGCGCAATACCGACAGCAGCGCCACCGCTGCCGCGTGTCGTCAGAGTTGAGTTCGTGAATACATTGTGCTCCCCTGGGCAAGAAGGAAGTCGGGTATTTCTAGAAAGCTGCAGAACTGCAACAGGTTGCGGTAATATATATACAGTTCCCTGAAAAGTTTTTTTTTTTGTTTTGTTGTTGTTGTTGTTAGTCGCGTTAATTAGTTGTATTTCGCAGCAGTGCATCACCTTAGGAGCAGCGCCGAACCAGGCCGGAAAGTCCCGGATCATTAATCACCGTAAGTAATTATGCAAAGCAGGGAGTCCAGCTTTCGTGTTACTACCTGCGTTTTTCGCATAACGACCCGAAAAGATTTTTTTTCTTTTCGTTTTTTTTTTAGCGGCGTTAGCCCGTGCTTCGTTGGACTGGCAAGATCGTGCAGATCAATCTCGAGCTCGAATAATCCCTCGTTAAGAGCCGATTCTGTTAAAGGGGGAATAATCTGGTCATAATCCGTCGCTTGGAGCCACCGCTGCTACGAGAAACAACCTATAGACGCTTAACACACGCGCTTGATGTCAGCCGCCATTGCTGACCTTTTCTCGTCTTACCGAGATGCCGAGCCACTGAAGCGGGCGTTCACGAGCCTCCACAAAGGCCTATGCCGGGAGAGAAGGACACACTAGAATTTAAAATGGCAATAACCTACCCTGCTGGGGTATAGGATGAAATAGAGTGAACGAAATAAGAGGAGATAAAGACTGAAGGTCGCGGTTATGGCGGCGGCCGTGCACAGCTGCTCCTATGCGTCTATAGCCAGTGCCAATTCACTCCCAGAAATAGGAGGTGTCGTACTTACACCCTTTCGTCCCATATGTACATACCAAAAACTACAATTCGACGATCAGTCTACTGACGTCGAACCGACGATAGCGAAGTTCACGAGCGACCTGATAGTGGAGCGATACAATTTATTAAAATAGCTAATGTACGCATTAAAGACTACGCAAAACACACTCAAGGTTTTTTTGGCCCTGCTGCAGAACCTCAGTGTTCTTTTTAGTTTTAGTTTTTGATACGCACATTTGCTATTTATTAAGTTATATACCACACAGCTATCAAGCCGCTCGTAAAAGTTGGTATCGTCAGCTCGATGTCAGTGGACTGAACGTCGAAACGTATACAGCTTTGGGGTGTTATACACGAGACAAGGGGTGAAACTTGCGGAACGAAGGTCGCGGTTCATCACGTTCAAGCTCCTTGCTTCGCCATTCGTTCCTTGACCTCCTTATCGCGTTTGCTTACGTTTTCTTACGTTACGTTATTAATTACCTGGGCGTCCGTGCTTCGAATGTCGCGCTTGCGCAGTTGCTGCTTAAACTGGTTCCCGCGCTTCGTACGAAGTACTAGGTGTCCCGCGGTGACTCTCATCGTCAGCAGTCGTAAGCTCTCGTAACGTAACTTAATGTAACGCAAGGAAACGGGGCTTTGTGAATGGGCCTCTATGCTCCGTTTTTATAATTGCGGAGGGATATGTTCCGAGCTCGCCACGCCCCGCGTTTATTAAGCTGTCATTGAGTATAGTTATAATTCCCCTCTGCCGAATCTTTGTTCGCAATCACGCTCACAATGACAGTCGCGTTCCTGCCTGATTATAATGATATAGCTACTCTTCCAACTGAGGTTGTGACGTCTATATACGTTTAACGCAACTTTCTCACAAGAAATGACATGTCTTTCGATTTTGAACGTTAATCGAATAGCATGATACTTTGTTTTTTATCTTTCTTCGTGGAATATATGTTTAGGCTCTAGCCGAAATTCTGTAAACCGAGGATCCGTCTCCGTTGAGGTTTGAGGGATCAAATAAAGCCGCCGCAAAAAGAAGTGTCAGCTAAATTTAGCGGAAAAAAATGTACACTCCATTTGTGACGCTACAATTTGCCAGGACGTCATATATTTTTTTTATATCACCCCCAGCCAAAAAGAAACGACACATACGTGAAGTTTTTTGTGAAAGGGGTACGCCGGCGTCTTCTTAGTCCCCGATTTGCCTTAAAAATTGCTAAACACACAGACAAACATCGCTAAAATAGTAACCCAAATATTAAGCCTAAATAACTTCTTTTTTTTTTGTTGTTGTTGCGAAGATATTGAATTTACAATTTTGGTCCTCAACTTGTTTTTCAAAGTGGAAGTCTCTACAGGCAACAACGAAAAAGTGACATCTGCGAAAGGCTTGGTTTCACTCTTTGGACTGTGGACTTTGTTCCCAACTGATTACAAGCAGTTTCATGGTGTCAAATGAATACTTTGGAAGCTCGCCCGAAACAAATTGTCGCCATAGTCCATATTGAGACTGCCCTGCTTGACCTGCAAGCCTGCCTTCTCCTGACGTCACGGCACTGAAAAGCGCGGGTATACTTGAATGTTGGTTGTGGCATCATTTCCACTTGCCGATTTCACAATAACTATTATTAATTTAGCGATACTAAATAGCACACTGGAAAGGTTGAAGGTCGGTGATTATGAAAATACAGTTAGTTTAAGTAGCTAAAAAAATCGCCGGTAACTCATTAAATGTTTTAACAACATGCATATGATTGATTTAATTGTTCTGGTGTGTCCTGGTATGATAGAAGCACCAAGTAATGTTTAGAGCGAATCATAGTTATCATAATGTACGCTAGACGTTCAACTGGCGCTAGTGTGATGGCGCAAATTGAAGCAGACAGCAACCAGGCGAAAACTGACTTCCGGTATTGTATTTCTATGGGAAAAAGTAAATGAATTTTCTCCCTGCGTTCGATTATAAGAGCAAATATCCTAATTCGTATGTACTGGCCTCTAGGTAGCTTGGAACAATTCCCAGTCAGACAGACGAAATAATTGGTCAGTTACGGCATTTTTCATTCATATTTGTTGCAATTAAAACGGTGCTAAAACGGCTCCGTAAGTGTATTTTTGTGCACTGTCGGACACTGTTAGCGCGAACACGACGTCGCCGCTTTGCAGCATAGGTGATATTCGTGCCGAACAAACGAAGGATATCTGAAAACCCAAAAGAGACGCAGGAACTACGCAGTAACACTGGTTCACTAACTAAATGTATTCAGGGCCACGTAATATAGTCCGAGTTTCAATAAGAAAGTACTGATTTATTCTTTCTGCTTTGTGCGAAGATGCTTGCTCTACGTTCAAAACATCACCCGCACGCTCGAAAGTTTTGAGAGCAGGTGCCTGATAAAAACTGCAAAGCATAAAAAAATAATAAAAAGAGACACCTTTCACAGCCCACATAATTGATTCTTTGCGTTTTGAATGTTTTTAACCACTTCCAAAGATGCAAGACAGGGTCAGTTTTATATATAGTGACAGGACTGGCATATTAGCAATATTCTGTGTAAGCGTCACCGGAATGCTGGCGAGCCATGAACACACACTATATTCATTTCGATTGTTAATTTGCTAAAAATCGTCGCTCGTTTTTACACACCTGCTGTGGAACAGAGGTTTGGGCCTGAAATAGAGCGAAGTTAAACGTCGTTCACTGATGAAGAAAAATGCGCCAACTAAAACAATTACACTTTTACTAATAAAGGTACATACTATTCGGTAAGACCCAAATAACAAAAGTGTTCCATGGTATTTTCCGGCGAAGAGACAAAATGTACGCGCGTTTTCCCATAGGAATGCACGGGAGCACCGCAAAAGTAGACTGATTGCTGTGTGCTTCAATTTGCCTCCCGGAAGTCGCACAATATAGACACTAGCGCCAGTTGAAACTCTAGCGTACATTATAATAGCTCTATGGAGTTACGTGGCCTTTTTTAAAATAAATTATGTGTATACACGTATGAAACTTTCTTAAGCAGTTTCGCGACAATATGTAAAAATGATGAAGCGAAACATTCAAACTAAGCAAGCACAAAAACTAAATAAGAGCATTAGGCCAGACGAGAAAGCCATCACATCCCAGTCACGTATACTAAAACAGAAGAGAAAAAAGTGCTAGAACCATGTATCAGCATAATGGCCCACTAGGGATTCGTTCATCTATTCTCTCCCTCGTTTCATAAATTAAATTCGACTCAGTCTCGCGTGCCAACTATGAAGAATTGTAGGCCGTCCCCTGTCGCTGTCGGTATGAGAAAGCATTATCGATCGGTTTGTTACCTCGAAACCGTTAGGCGTTTGGCGGCACAAGATTCAGGGCAATCTTTAAAGAAGGGGAATGGACCTTTTGTAGAAAAACGCGGTGCGCATGCGCGGAGTATTTGATGCGCCTGGGTTCGAGAGTATCTAGTTCCAAACAATCCGCCATCTTGCATTTCTCGCCTTTGGGCGCCTTGGAGACCATCGAGAGTCGAGACTCAAGTTTTGATGTTGCGAACAAGGTGAACACGAGTCATCGTACTGACGACGCCCGTTCTAGATTACGACGTGCACCGCAATCATGCCGGTGAACTGTGTAGCCTTCTTCTTTGAAGGACCATCCCCGGTGCGCTTGCCTGAACGAACTGTCCTTTTTGAGGTAGCTCCATACGCGGTCCTGGGTGAGGTTCGTACGGTCCGGGGGATGACGTACCCAGTGGTCCGCGTCAAACGCGAACGGGATGTTCTCATCCCGAGACATCGCGACTCAAAATGCTTCTAAAAGCAGCGAGTGTACCCAAAAAGAAATAATAATTGGGGTTGTGTGGATATTTGTACAGCGAGTCGTTGGTCAGCCATCTTAAAGGGAAGCTGAAGCGGTTTTAAATATGAGAAAAAACACCTGAACCTAGTTAATCGGACCTCAGCCATCACGAATATCGTATTCGCTTGGTCATTTTCTGCACGGATTAACCGGAGAAGCGCCTTCAAGGTAGCGCCGAAGCCACGCCTCTCCGAAGCAGAGGGAAAGGGGAGAGAGGAGGAAGCCCGATAGCCGGCGTCACAAAAGGACCGGCTGGAGGACCCCGCCGCGGCTAGCCGCGCTTTCCTCGTAGGCTCCTCTTTTCGAGCCGTTATCGTTCTGCCGCTGCATAGCGCTTGCTTTGATCCGTTGACCGGTCATGCCATTGACTCAATTGCCTGACGTGTTGATTGTTCTCTTGTTTGTTCACGTGTTTGCAGAATTCTTGTAACACCGAACCAACTGACTCGTGCTGTTGCACGATGCCGTAATCATGTGTAGCAGCCAGCTTTCACGAACAGCGCTCGTCGCAGTTGTTCTTCCCGCTTACCGTCTTTTCCACTTCGTCACCAAGCTTTTAAAGGGGTGGTGGGTTTCAGCAAGCACACCGTTTTTTGTTCGAAACGTGTTTCGGACGGCGCATATGAAAACTATGTACGTATGGGTTTGGGTCGGAAGAAGGCTCGCCCGAACCCGACGCTCTGTCGACCATCTTGAAGGTAAGAAGGCAATTCAGCGCATTAAAAGTCTCAAGCAAAGAGGAAACGTAACTAGGTAGGAATTAGAGGTCGATTGTTCCAGAAAAAAACTATTACGTTATTAGAATTGTGCAGTGTGCTAGAAAAGCCGCGATCATTTAGCCGAATAGCGGGTTTCCACTGGCTTTCCACTGGCTCTCTTGCGTTAACCGTCTTATAGTATCTTGGTGTTGGTTTCTTATATTGTTGAAGTGACTATATTTTCCGGACCGACTCTGGTGCGGAAAATCTGGGAAACAGAAAACAATCTTGGGTAGCCCAAGATTATTTTCTTTTGCTTTTAATCTACTGGCTACCCCGTCACTTGGGAGAGGAGGGCTTGCTCTAATAAGTGGTCATGCAATTCATAATGCGACTTTCACGGTGAAACTTGTTTTAGCATAAACTTCTTTTTCTGTTGCTGACATTATTTGAGCTCACATATTTTTTAAACGTGAACATAAATTTTATTAAATTTTCCTTCCAAAGGTTTATATTCTCTTCAGGAGAGGTTTTCGGAAATACAAAGCATGTGACCTTCTGTTCTGAATTGAGTTCTTTTTTTACAAGTTACGCAGTGTTTTCCGTATAAAGTTTGTGTCATGCAACAATTCTTTGTGCCGTAGAAATGCGATCGGACGATGATAATGCTTGGTGGTGGTGTGATGCAGTCAACAAATCTTGGTAGAAGTATACGAATGTAGAGGCCCGGGAAGCTTTCACGATTTCGACATCAAATTAAGGGCTGCCGGACACACATCTCCGCTTTTTCTAAAACTATAATGACGTAATTGTTTGTGGCAAACAAAGTAAACACAGCAGAGGGTACCGCTATCACAAGGATGAACCTTCTACGCAGTTATTCGCATAGTGGGCAAGCACATGGCGGTGGCAGAACGGCGACCCTGTCTTATCACCCGTCTCATCTCAGGGGAAGCTCCCCCGTCGCCAACGGTTGGAACGCGTACTTTGTCACGTCGAGGGACGTCTGGACATATTCCCCTTTCGGATCCACCAAAATATTTCAAAAAATCAGAAGCCGAACCCGCTTTACAAGAGCAGAAGACCCGGCGCCCGGCTATTTCCGCAAGCGAAGGAGCAAACGAGAATCAAGATGGTCCTTTTATGACGTAGGGGCGCGTCACGCGTGACTAGCCAATGGCGTGCCGCTGCGGCGATCGCTTCTGACTTATTCGCTTTTTTTCCGCGTTTAGGGATTGTTTTGGGACAAACGGTTGTGATATTTGGACTCAGCAGGCACAAAGACGTCAGAATCAACCATTAACTCATTTTTTTCGAAAAGCTCTTCAGCTTCCCTTTAAAGTTGCGACGAGTCACTCGCTGTAGATGAGCAATTTAGCCAGTGCAGTACAACCGCTAGCCTGGGGTCTTTAACGTGCATCACGCAGTAGTGATACACGACCGCACGCCGGTACGATGCTCATCCAGATCGAAACGGGCAGGGGTGGGGATTGAACCCAGGATCCCTGGGTTCTGCAGCGCGAGCTTTCGCTCCACGTGCTCCGAGCTGGTGTGCGCTAGCCCATTCGGCCACCAATCTCCCCCCCCCCCCCCCCCCCAAAAAAAAAAAAAAAAGAAAACGAGCCGGTAGCACACAAGAAGCCTAACGTGCACGTTGTTTTCTCTACAAATACCCTCCAACCCAGTGCGCCTCAGGTTCGCCCATCGCCCCACAGGTGGCAGCACATATTCGCCAAAAGGTCCATTGGAGTCAGCTGCGAGCCATTTGTAATGCACGTGTCTCGTTTTGTAATGACACTCCTAAAGCGCGAGTTTTTTCTTCTTTTTTCTTTCAGAGTTTTTTTTATATATAAATTATGTTTTATGTATGTTTGTGTGTGTATATTTTATGTATGCACGACCAACTAATGGCGGCTGTACATAATCTATGCATGATTGTCTAATCCTAGTTCGTATTGCATTTAGACTGCCAATTATTTGTTTTGTGTTAAATGTTAACCTACTCTTAAGCTCCGTTTAAGACCACAGACAATAGGAGGAAAAGAGACCACTCCAATCGGGCTTCATGTCTTTTGTCCTTGTCTTAGACATTTCTCTTTTTTTTTTTTACAATTCTAAAAGAGTTAGGACAAAGTGCCGCCCAGCTCCAGCGAAGGGTTTTTCACCCTATACATTTAGGATCACTAAATGTGTTTCTAAGTGCTCATTAAACTACAGAAAGAATTATAGTATAAAAACTGTCCCATTCCTCCCCACTCTTAGAGGTTTTTATTCTTGTTTTTACCGCAAAAGTAAATTACCCATCACAGACCGCTCATTCTCCGCCCAAAAACGGCCCTAGCGGTCCAAACTAGATTCCAAGGTTTCACAACTAACCGTCACCCTTATTCAAAAGCTGTACACCGATTTTCTGAAAATTTCAATGGAAAAATGGCGGCCGATGGACCTCTTACAACACAAACAGCGGAACGGCGCCAGTTACCGAAAACGGGCGAAAAGGGGTTTCATTTTTCCCTTTGAAATTTCCAGAAAATCACCTGTAACTTTTGAATACGATAACTGATCCGATCGTTCAGAAACTTTGGCATCTGGTTCGGAACGCTACATTTTGACGGGAAATGAGAGTTCTGTAAAACACAATGTACTTTTTGCGCCAAAAAAGACAAAACAAAAACAAAACAAAAAAAACTGCAAGTATTTTTTTTTTTTTTTTGGGGGGGGGGGGGGGGGCGGGCGCATTTTGTATATACTCACCGACACGATTAAAAGGGCTGCAGAGAGGTATTTCAGAAGTTCTACCTCCAGCGCAAGGCTTCCTGCAGTGCCTTCGATTTTGCGTCGGTGTCTCGACAGCTTCGAGCGTGCGCTTGCTGCCAAAGCACGGGAAAGAGATGCCCTGACGTTCTCCTCTGTTCCCTCAGTTCCTCGACGCGTAGTTATTCATTTCAAGAGCATTTCATGCCCGACATATTATGCCTATATCTCATGCCGCGCACTTAAAGGGGCGATGCAACAATTATTGTACTTTGCGCAAATACCGCTTAGAACGGATCCCTGACGTTAATGACCTATGAAACTCGCGTTCGTTTTTCCCCCCATGCAATAGAAGTCCCAGAAAAAAATTAGAGAAAAACGAGCAGCGTTCACCCCCTCAACTCGCAGCCAGAGCAAGCGGCCACGTGATCTGGAGCCGATTATATGCCGCTAATGTTGATCATAGCCACGCGCTGGGGTTGGCAAAGCACAGGACACGCGCTGAGTTCCAGACATTGTTATGGCTCGGCTATTGTCGTCGTTGCAGCGATTGGACACGGGCCACTACCCGAATGCTTCTCGAGCTAGTAATTATCACGAGCCCAAATCGAGAGCACACGCGATGCTCGGGTCCAATGTATGAACCACATTCAAATATCGTCATTGGGGTGTACTACGATCCCCACGTTACGTCATCGAATTTTGCAAAGGGAGAGATTGAATGAAAATGATCGCTTTTGTCCTTGAAATTACACCGCAACAAAGGAGTTTCTTGGCCAGTGGCGTTGCGTGCGAGTAACTTTGAGTCCCACTACAGCCAGTAAGCTCGTGTAAAGGGAAAAACATTCCAATTGAATATCCTTGCACCGCTCCTTTAAGGCTGCAACACATGTCCGATATTAAACGAACCAAAGGTCGAACGAAACTTCAATCGTGCGTAAATACTTCCACGCAACTTGCCATTAAAAAAAATAAATAAAAAGTACGACGGCTATTATCTACGCTGAAGTCGTAAATATGATTTTTGAAGGATAACGCAATATTCGGCGTCAACGTTCCTGCGCTATACGTTGTCGAGGTTAGCCTTGTTTTGCGAGTGCTGCAGCCTCGCACTGCTGCAGCGCGAGCACGTGGCTTCGACTGCGCTGCGGAAACCACACTAGCCTTGAGAGCAGCAGCGCAACAAAGTTGACGTCGAGGATAGGCCGTCAATTGGAAGGTTTTCCACTAAATATTTTACCTTTTGGACAGCATAAAAAAAAAAAAAAAAAACAGCCGAAAACCAGAGTTTAACGCAGCTGAAACTTTTTTCGTTCATATTTTGGCCTAACAAAGTAGGTTCGAACCACCAGCTGACAGCGGAGAAGGGACCGCTTACCCCAAATCTCGGTTGAACATCGAAAAATTCCCTGGTGGTCTTTAACAGACAATTCCAGAGAATGGTTCAGGGCATAGCCTCCCCTATACTCACGAAGCGTGGCAGTTCGACGACGGAGCCATATAGAGTGCCCGGTCGCAGATTTGGAGCGCAAGGATCTGGTGGCACAGAGCATTCCTCGGGGAACCTAAAGCCTCTTCATGTTTCAAAAGTAGCGCAAGGTTCGTCTATGCTCGAGGCACGTGCAACGTGCAGCCTTTGGGAAGATAATGGCAGCACAGCGCAGCACATGAGCTAGATTTCAGACGCCATGAATTTCCCAAAAGTGGCGCGCGGCACGTGCCTCACGCATTTCTACAACAATGAATGGCGCCACTTTTCCCAGGATAGAGGGGCTTTAGGGGAACCTAAAGCTCCTTGATAAAGGCGTTTTTTTACAAGTACCGCCAACCATTGTTGTGGAAACGCACGAGACACGTGCCACGAGCGGGTGCTCCGCCGCCATTCGCTTCCAAGGGCCGCTCAATTCAGTGCTGCGCCGCCATTTGCTTCCAAGGGCCGCTCGAGACACGGGCGTCGTGCACTCGCGCATTTGACGCTACTTGCAAGACAAACGCAAACATATCGAGGGGCTTTAGGGGAACCTGGTCATCAGCGCATAGCCTTTACAGCGGCGAGGACCCGAAACATGGTTTTCAAACCCGACGAGAAAAGAAGCGGTAGCGCGAGGAACGCGAGGAGCACGTGCGGACATTCCATGGCTCGGGAGAAGTGTGTTTCGGCGTCTCGCCGCAGCGGGGCGCCCGTCACCTGGTTCTCCTCTCATCCGTTTTCTGCCGCTCCGCCTCTTCGATTTCGGCGGCCGCGTCTAGTGGCCATCTGCCAGGCTTTGTCAGTATAGAGGAGGCTATGCTCAGGGCCGCCGCCATTTTCCGCGTTCGTCCGCGTGGCGCGTGCATTGCTCGCTTTCCGAAGCGACGAACATGCGTGTGAGCTGGGCGATGGGGGTCGCACGCTGCGCTGTTATTTTGTAAACATTAGAACGGGGTAGTTCTATATTCTAATTGCAGGTTAAGAAAATCAGGACAGGCTCCTCCCACTAAGCCCTCCACTCTGTCCACTTTAGCAGAGCGACCACTGGGGAGTATAGTCGAGAAAGACTATACTCCCCAGTGCAGACTATACTCCCCGGAGCAAACCCCTTCAGCGTTTGCTCCGCGAAAGTGGAAAGGGTGGAGGGCTTCACGGGAGGAGCTTGTCGGGCTCCTCTTAACATACGACATCGTATATAGGCGTTTTACGAACGCGTCAGATTACAGCCGCCATAGGCGACCTTCTCTCATCTTACCCAGATGCTGAGCCACTGAAACGGGCGTTGACAAGCCTCCATAAAGACCAGCGCTGGGGAGAAGGACACAGTAGAATCTAAAATGGCATTACCCTGCTCTCCGGTTGTCATGATGAAATGAATTAAGCGGGATAGAAGGAAACAACACCTGAAGGTCGGTAATGGCGGCAACCATGCACAGCTGCTGACAAGCGTGTACAGACCTTTAAAAAAAAAGGGGGGGGGGGGGGGCTTGTGGTTAGTTCAATTTTCAGTGTTTGTGCGTATGGCGCGTGATTTGCTTGCTTTGCAAAGCGACGAACATGCGCGTGCTGGGCTGAGGGAGCACACGCTGGGCTTGAGGACTTCTAAATATTGAAAACTTTCTGTGGCAGCGATGAGCACTGATCAAAGCTGTGAACGCGCACTCTGCAGTTCTTCTAAAATGCAACATTTAGTTGACCCCGGGCAAAGTAAGAATATATTATAGCTAATAAACACTTTCTGAATGATGAATGGTATACTAGTAAGTGCTCTGAAATCCGTATTTTTGATGCATCGAGACGCAAAGAGGGGCACGGGTCAAGGGGCAAAGCAGACAGCGCGAGGGGGAACGCGCGATGACGTGGTAACCAAGTGCACGCCGTCATCGGTTGAGTCATAGCCTCCTCTATACTCCCAACGCCTGGCAGTTCGACGACGGAGCCATAGAGTGCCCAGTCAGAGATTTGGAGCGCGAGGATCTGGTAGCACAAGGCATCAAAAAGCCATGTTTCGGGGAACCTGGACGTCAGCGCACAGCTTTTACAGTGGCGAAGAGCCGAAACACACTTGTTCGCGAGGGAGAATTGTGTTTCGGCGTCTCACCGCAGCGGGGCGCTAGTCACGTGGTTCTCCTCTCACTCGTTGTCCGCCGCTCCACCTTTTTCATTTCGGCGGCCACTTGTCGTGGCGATCTGCCAGGCTTTGTCAGTAAGTATATAGGAGGCTATGGTTGAGGTCGGGAGAAAGCAGAAGCACGTGAGGGCATTTGGAAGGTGAACGAACGCCAGAGGTGCGCAAGGAGGAGACGAACTTCCACGCTATTTACGTTTGCAAGTACGACTTCTGGGCGCTGCCATTTTGCTGCTGGTGTGGGTACATCGTCTGATAGTTAAGTATTGCTGAGGCGTACCCACGGTTTCCAGACTGGCGCCCAAACGAAGCAGTTTTCATCCACGCTGACCAGACTAGCTCTCGAAGCGCGGCTGCTTGCAGACGTCTATAGACGATTGGAAGCAGCTGATACATGGGCACCGTCACAACCGACCTTCGGTTTCTTTCCCCTCTTATTCCGTTCACTTGAATTCATCATTACCATAGCAAAACAGGTTATTGGCATTTTAGATTCTACCGTGCCCTTCTCCCCAGCATTGGCCTTTGTGGAGGCGGCTCGTCAGCGCCCGTTTTGTCGTGCAGCTCTTCCGGAATCTGATCATTAAATTTCAGTTTAGGGTGCATTCTTTGTCCATGTCGCGTCATAAGGGCTGCAGAACATTTCTCTTCATTTACTTTTCTCTTCGTGTTCCGCTTCGTGGAATCCACGTGTGCAAACTCGAACAAGAATGAAACCAGGGACGGGGCATAGGAAAAAGTCGATGATGATCGAGCGAACCCATCGAGGACCTGACCTTGCTTCAATGAGCGACACCCACCGAAAATGCTTTCCAGGAAATGGTGCCCATTTTAATGGCCCCATGTACTTTGGATGGCGACAACCGACCGTTGTGCGAGTCAATTTAGAAGGTACCCTCAGCGCTCGCATGTCAGTTATAGATCGATAAGCGATGTGGGTTTCGCGGTATACATGTTTGGAAAATGGACCGAAGAAAAAAAAAATAGCATAAATGACAAGGATGAATTTTTCGACCGAAGCGCAACTAATTACAAATCCAATTGCAAGTACGCCCACAGACAAGACTCATCATCGTCAAAGACATGTATACTGTAGAGACCGGTTATAACGGAGTCAACGGGAATCGAAAATCACTTCGCTATATCTGCTATTTCGTTATAACCTACTTCGGTTATAACGAAGCGCCAAAGGGAATGGGAAATCGTGATCGCTTCGATGTAGCCCCTATTTCGTTATAACCGACTTCGTTATAACCGGTCTCGACAGTACTTCAGAGCGGGGGTCTCAAACACAAAGCCTGCGACTCGTGTGGGACGTGGCCCCCAAGCATCAAGCGGCTGCGAAACCCCGCTCAATGTTGCCGGTTCATGTCTGCCCGAAGCGGAGCACTGCTCTTTTGACGTGCTCACATATTTTTTTCTCTATACCGCTCTCTTTTAGGCTCAGTACTGTTTTGAATTAATCTTTGCTTCTCGGTCCATCTCCATGTTACTCGCTTGTACGTCAATCCCTATAAGGCTACAAGCGACGGAGCCATTCATATTCGACAGTATACCGCTTCTACACAACAGACAGGATTGAAACAGGGGCGAGGTCATTCAGTAGCCCCGCCTCCAAAACTTTTTTTTTTAAATTTAGCTATTGGTTTCTAGTGCTTCCGTCTGCATTTAAATAACCGACTGTAGTGTGCGAAGATTTGCTTTTCATCGCCTTCCCCAAAAGACGACCTACATCAGTGATTAAAGAGGTCGCTGATGTTGAATTGAAATCTTAGGAAATGATTCCTAATGTTCTTACCCCCCCCCCCTTCCCCCCCCCCCCCCCAAAGAAAAGAACTAAAGAAATTTTAAAAGTTCATGCACGGTTCACTCAGTTTCTTAATGTGAAACAACACACCTCTTAAATACTGCATCCTCCCTCCGCCAGGTGGCGTTGGCTCGTCGTCGATTTTCCACACACGTGGATAATATAACTTCAGTCGATTGACAGACTTTCCGTTAACAGAAGTCCTAAAAGTTTGAACCGGATTGAATTAAGCCTTGTCAGGTTCGCGACATCACCGTCTGGTTCGCGACATCCCCGTCAGCGTAGCCTTTTCTATGCTCACAAAACCCGGCAGTTTGACGACAGAGCCATAGAGTGGCCGGTCGCAGATTTGGAGCGCGAAGATCTGGTAGCACAGAGCATCAAAGAGCCATTTTTCGGGGGAACCTATACGTCAGCGCAGAGATTTTGCAGAGGCGAGGACCCGAAACACACTAATTCGCTCGGAAGAAGTGTGTTTCGGCGTCTCGCCGCAGCGGGGCGCCAGTCACGTGGCTCTCCTTTCATCCGTTGTCTGCCGCTCCACCTTTTCCATTTCGGCGGCCGCTTCTTGTGGCGATCTGCCAGGCTTTGTCAGTATATAGGAGGCTACGCCGTCAGTGACCCAGCCCGTGCATCGCGTGCGGGCTGGTGACTGCACGCGCACGGTGATTGCACGCGCACGTGCACGTAACAGCGTTTTGTCGCCGTATCTCCGACAGAAAGGGCGACACGCACCGTTAGTTTATCGGCAACAGCACTCCGCTCGTTCTTCGCAACAGCTGTCGCTGTTCCCTCCCACGTGTTAGCCGCGGGCTATATATACATATGCTCCGCTTTCAACTTCCGATGGACCGCAGCGGAATCCACGAGTCGTTACGGCCAATCCAGTGCCGCAAAAAATGTCACGTGACTACACGTCCTGCGCGTTGCTACAACGCTTCCCAGGGTCCCGCGAAAATTCACACGACACTGAAATCAGTCTTGTACGCGTTACTCGAAAAGAAAGTAGTAGATTATAGTTACAATTACCATTGCCAGAAAGTAGTTAATTAGACCACTCGAGTACTTCAGACAAACGTCATTGATCGTTACTTAAAAAAAAAAAAAACAGCTACTGCTCCGATAATCTCAGATTTTCAAAACAACTCAACTTTCTGCCGGTTTGAAAACGTGTTTTTTTTTTTATACTTTCCATTATAGAATTCAAATCACCAAATTACAAAAACAACGTTTTTTATTCAACCAAGTTCGGTAAACCGTCCTCCTATCGGAGACTCGATAAAAACTTGTACAAAGGGCACCATTCGAAAGTGGAGGGAAAAAAAATAGAACGGTTACAAGTAATTTTTTGTACTTCCAATGGCATAATCATATTATTATTGGGATTACTTCCTGATAAAGCTCATCGAATGATTAGGAAATTACTCCGGAAAGTAATTGATTACGAGTAATTTGATTATTTGTAAAGAGTAGCGTGCATGTCTGCCTGAGCCCGACACGCAGACGACGCGGGATTGGTTGAAACGGCTCGTGGCGTTCGCAGCAGTTCATCGCGAGGGGAAGACGGAGTGTGGCTGCAGCGCTCTCGGGGAAAAGGCAGACGCAGGTTTTGATCTTATTATAGATCACTCTTTTTCTTTTCTTTCTCTCTCTCTCTCTCTCTTTTTCGGCAGTTGTTTGCGTCGAGGTCTGTGCGAGTACCTTGTAGATGTAATGCGTTCGTTTAAGCCGACGGATCTGTTGGAATCCAGGGTCGCGGTTCCTCAATAAAACGTTTTGTGTGTGTGTGTCGGGTATTGGAATCGAGTTTTTGGAAGGGCACGTGCGTTCAAGGAAATGATATGTTTACATTACAGTGTTCTAGAGAGTTGTAGTGGCAAGAGCGGCGGCCACGGCGTGAGGATTTTGCGCGTAGACGACACCGTAGCGCTGTTGTTCTGTGCCCTAGGAACTTTTGGCAAGAAGCTCGAATAAAAAAGAACAAAGCGCCGGCGACACACGCGCTTTATGTCTAGAGCACGGCGGACATGGCCTCGTCTCGTCCTTCCTAGATATTTCTATAGGAACGCGCCCCCGTCAGCCTCGTCGTCGGTGCTACTCGGCGTGTGTGGTTCGACTGGAGCTTTTCGCGACGCAGAACAAGTGCTAATGTGAAAATTGTAGGTTTTCCTTTGCACTAATGCCTCTAGAGTGTGCTATCCTCTACTTTTATTATTCGCGTGTTTTTGATGGATATCATTTGATTAATATCGACCCCCCCCCCCCTTCTCAGTACTGACAGGTAGTTCAGCAAGGCTATCACTTGGGCTGCACGCTTAATAGCTACGAAAGAAACCACGCGATGCTCATATAACAAGGAAAAATAGACAAATAAATCTCAATAATTTTCTCACTTTTTTAATGGTGAGGGGAACAATAAACTGGTGTATTGTTTTTGTCATCGTGTTGCTGATGGGGGACCAGTGTTTGTAAGGTGCAAGGCGGAGCGCGTTTGGGAACGGCCAAGGTGCCACTGCAACTGGCGAACATATAACAAATTGTTTTTTGTGGAAGGCAGTCTGTGAAGAAACAATACCTCGATTGGGAGTACATGAAACATTAAAATACGATATGAGCGCAAACTTCAACAACCCCTAATATGAAAACAAAAATTATTCTCAACTCACTGCTTTATGACTTCTCAAAAGCGGTAATGCACTTCATCCATATACACACCAAGCACATGACATATATCCACCAACATAGTACGCAAAGAGACTACAAAATAGTCATAATATATTGCGGCGTAGAATTCTAACCTCTTCGCCATTGACGATGTGTACATAGTCCCGAAGGATAAGGCGCGGTTCAAAATGTCTCTCGCACACCGCTGATGTATCGGCGAGGCGTTTATCTTCTCGATTAAGACTTTTTTTCCCCAGTGTAGTCTGCGCGACTCCTCCTTTGGCGCACGAAACAGCGACGGCTTACGATCGCTGGTGGCAGCCCTTGTTGACCGGGTAGCCCGACTTGCTTCCTGGCGCGAAGCAGTGTGTGCTTCCGTCTTTTTCCTTCCATTTATGACCGAGACGGCAACGGAACGGGGAAGACTCCCCACCACTACACCACAAAGAAAGTGCTACGGTGCTACGTGCGGGAGAAGCGTACCGCCTCAGCTTCGTCGTCTTCTTCGCTCATCGCACACCTTCCATTTGCCACAAATTCTCCTAGGGCACGGAACTCCAGCGCCACTCGCGGCATCTACGTTGCCCGTCTTCACGCGGCCCATTGTAAGCGGGCGCCGCTCTCGCCACTACACCCTCTAGAACACTGTAGTTTACATATACACTTCGTCTCACCTTATACATGGAGTATTGTTAGCCGCGCGTGCTATAGGCGCGAGCTTTTTGCTTTGGATGAAGCCTCGGCGGCTGCACGAGCGCTCGTGAAGCGAGTGCTCTAGCATAGCCTCCTGTATACTGACGGAGTTCCAAGCTAATGAGCATCCAAGGCCGTGCTCTCAACGTTATCAGGAATTTTCTCAAAGATCGAAGGTTTCAGGTGAAGATCGGGAGCTGTGTCGGACCCGAAACCATCAACCACGTCGGAGTGCCGCAAGGGGCGGTGCTGTCACCGATCCTTTTTAATATGGTCATGGCTCGCCTCTCGCCGCGTCTCACCTCCATTCCGAATATGCGTTTCGCCATCTATGCAGATAACATAACTCTCTGGTTCACGACAGGCAGCGTTGGGGAGCAAGAACATACACTACGATGCGGCCTCGATGCTGTTCAGTCAAGACGTTGGTATGACCGCTTCTCCGCAGAAGACTGAATACGTAGTGGTGCTCTCTGGCCCCCAGCACCTCGCCGACGAAATGCGCTGCCTTTACAACTTGACACGAAACAACACCACTATCAGGCGAGAGTGAACTGTGCGCATTCTCGGACTACTCATAGACGAGGACGGCAGAGCCGGGACATGGCTAAGTAGGGTCAAGAAAGACGGCACCCAAATCATTCACTTGATACAACGAGTCACGAACCACAAGTGGGGCACAGGCGAAAAAGAGACCAGACAGCTCGTCCAGGCCCTCTTCTCCTCAAAGGGACTCTACGGCTACAACTACTACTACCTGATACAGCGCCAACGCGACATCGTCGAGAACCTTAACAAGGAAGCGATACGGCTTATCACAGGCCTTCCCAAGCACACCTGGCTACCGGACCTATACGCTCATGGAAATCTCAACAAGCTCGAGGATGTAGCTGAACAACTCATGTCTGCACAGCTCACTGGGTTGTTGGGTACCAAGGCAGGCAAGGCTCCAAGAGATCGGGCGCCTGCCATCGTCCGCACCAAAACCTCCGCCGCTGCTACCACCACCCTGGGAAAGGCACGTCACCTTAACAGCTGATGCTCCCTTGCCACGACGCATGGGCGCCGACCATCCAGAGCGACGAGCATATCATGCCAGGGTGCACGAGCGGCACGTTGCCGCCCTGAACCCACGATGACACGTCGTTTACTACACGGACGCTGCTATAGCGGCCTCGTTCCTGCCCAGGGAGCACCCCCAACGTCGGCTGCGTGGGTTAACATTACCCAACCCGATCTGTGGTCCCAGCGGCTCCCCACAGGAGTGGGCATTTAGGGCGCCGAGTTAGAATGAATGAATGAATTTGGGGTTTTTTGGCGCAGCAGCAACTCGGGCCATAGTGCGCCAAACACATGGTGAGTAAATATCACAAGACTCAGCGGCTAAATTACACATTTACTAAAATCTGCTAAAGGCCCGGTTTAAAATACCAATATTTTTCAAAAAGTTAAACACTTGTGTATGTGGGACAAGAGGCTCATCTCCGAGCAAAAGTGCCAGGTGGAACGGAGTATGCTCTCTAAAAAAGATTGGGAAGTAGGTGCAGCGTTCATTATGAAATTGCGGGCATACTAGAAGGATGTGGAGTACACTTAGGGTTTCAGAGCAGTAATCGCACACTGGAGGATCTTCGCTTTTTAGGAGGTACCCGTGGGTTAGGCGTGTGTGTCCTATTCTCAGCCGGCACAGAATAACTTCATAAAACCTTTCCCGATGTCTGGCACTGCGCCATTCACTCAAAGTAGGCTTAACACTATGGAGTTTATTGTAACAGTCAGAGCTCCACTCCACTTGCCAGGAACGTTTTATTTTGTTTCGCAGAGCGTTTCTATAGTCAGTCGCTGGAATGGCGTGGGTTTCAATGGACCTGTTTATACACGTACTTGCAGCTCGGTCAGCCTCCTCATTTCCGTGTATTCCTATATGACTGGGTACCCAGCAGAACTGAATATCAATATGTTGCTTGCGGGCATTTATTATTTTACCACGGAGTAGAGAAATGAGGGGGTGATTCCAGGATGTTGCAGAGTTAAGGGCAAGGAGGCAACTGAGCGAGTATGAAAATACTATGGATTTCCTAAACTTTTGTTTAATTATTTGTTCGACAGCTAATATCAGCCCTAGAAGTTCAGCAGTGAAAACAGATGCGTCGGGGTTAATTCGTCTAACACGCTGGAAGGACTGCCCCACCACAGCACATCCAACATAACCAATGCCCTTCGTCCCATCGGTGAAGAAACTCTTGCGGGTCTCATAACGACTTGCTATCTCGAAGAATTCCTGTTTTATAACCCTGGAGTCGACAACTCTCTTGTTGTACTTTGTTAATGAGAGGTTGCATGTTACGGCTATATCATCCCAAGGAGCAATTCTGTGTGGAGTTTCCATAACAGGAGAAGATATATCAAAGCTGTACTTTGTGGGTTTCCCCTTTTATGGGGTACCACTTAGAAACACAGAAGGTTCCTTGGGTCCGGATAAAACGTGTTTATTTGACTTAGATGCCACACGATTGCCCGAGGGCTAACAATGGTGGAGATGACGGCGCTGTCTCTTTTGACAGGATCACCAGTCGGAGTCCGCGCTGCCGCAATTGACAGTATCACGGAGGGGGAGGATCAGTAAAAGAAAGGAAGGCTCCGTCGAGCAGAGCCTCCCCCAGCGAGAGTCCCGCCCGTTGGATTAGGGCCGTGTTATATAGCCTGCGGGAATGGACGCGCCCAGGGTGGGTCGGATGTAGGTGGCTCCCCGGAGGGGCGGACGCGTCCAAGTCATGATCCCGAGGGGTGTGCCTCTGGCAAATCACCCGAGAAGGACGAGGGAAAGCCGCCCACCAGGGAATACGGCTTCGCCCTCGCATCCGGGACGCGCCCCCACTTGGCGACGTCCCACGGCCTGCCTGAGCTAGGCCTAGATAGAGATGCGGGGAACACGTGGTTCCCACAGTCCCCCCTCCTTAAGGCAGAGGTAGGTTTACGAAAAATAAAAATTAACCTACGACTCTCGAAAACAAAACAAAACAAAAACAACAACAACGCGGCGGTGCCGGCTCCCACATGCTTGGGGTAACAAATAAAGGCGACGGTCCTGGTGACGTTTCCGACGACGCAGTCGCTCGCTCACCATGGCGTAGTGTCTTCGGTCGATGTGAATCGCGGGGCCCTTGGGACTTGTCACGGGAAGAACGGGAACGGCTGGTCCCTGGTCGGTTGCTGGTCCCGTGGATGAAGAGCCGGCCGTCCCTGACCGGTTGCTGGTCCCGGCGTCGCACGAAGACGACGGTTCGCTGGTTTGGCCCGCGGCTGACTGGAGTAGCGGGGCTGCCTGACGAGTCACGCGCAGCCCGAGCAGTGGTCCATGGACGCCGCTGAATTGCCGCAGCCAGGAGGCAGCAGCTCCCGAACGACGCGAAGCCGCGTACTGGCTGCGGATCCTCTTCGTGGATGCGGGGACGTACTGCGGTCGAATGACCACTTGGTCTCCGACCGCTTGTGACGACGCTCGCGCCGCGCTCTTGCGGTGACGTGTTGGACACGTGAGCGTAGGTGGCAATAACTGACCAATGGCCGTTACGCCTACCCTTTCCCTCGGATGCCGTAGTTCGGGAGATTCCCCTACGGGTTGATCCGGGAGCGAACGCTGAGGTGACCTTCTATCTAGGTCACCGCTTGCCAGCAAACAATGGTGTCTGGCGCGTTCGCGAAGGCAGCTGGTGCATTGTGCTTTGCACTTCCCTTAATATGACATTTCGCCACTTATTGGGGCTGCCTCTGCGAAAACTTCGGATATTAGTTTTTCCGAGTTCGCAGATTGTAGCGAGACGCCTGTTGTTCATCGTCGGCGTTATCTCGCGTTTTGCGTGCATATTGCCGCGGGGGCTGCGTTTGTTCGTCCCCCTCCTCTTCCCTTTCATTGTAGGGTTTGAGATCGCAGACATGCACAGGCCCGCTGACTTTTCTCGAGTCTTTCTCAGTCAGCTTGTACACGAGTGGTGACAATACTTCGTGCACTCGGTACGGGCCCAACCACTTTGGTGCCAGTGAAGCAGAAAAGCCTTTGCTGGCATCGCTCAGAACATGGTTTCGTCTGAGCACGA
The DNA here is from genome assembly GCA_013358835.2 of Ixodes persulcatus. NCBI lineage: Eukaryota > Metazoa > Arthropoda > Arachnida > Ixodida > Ixodidae > Ixodes > Ixodes persulcatus. The sequence goes on along the minus strand of JABSTQ010010665.1, from coordinate 9,914 downwards.
GATCGCCTACTTTGTAGCGGAGATCCCGGCGAGAGCGGTCGTACTGAGCTTTTTGTTTAGCTCGCGCTACCCCGAGATTGCGACGGGCCTCCGAGAAGGCTTTCGTCATCCGGGTTTGTAGCATGCGCGCATGTTCAGTCTGTTTCGACTGTGCGTCGCTCACCCCAGCGTTTGCCCCCAGGACGCGGTCCATTGGATTCGGCAATTCTCTTCCAAATGTGAGGAAGGCGGGGGTGAAACCTGTCGAACGATTGACAGTGGAACGGAGAGCGAACCCAATCTCGGGAATGTATGCGTCCCAGTCGCGGTGCTTTTCGGCAAATGCTGCCAGCATGGGTTTGATGTTTCTGTTACATCGCTCCGTGATGTTCGCCTGTGGGTGGTAGGGTGTGGTTGTTCTGTGCTTGATGCCCAGCGCTTTGCAAGCGTCCACAAATACCTTCCCGACGAAGTAGCTTGCTCTATCTGTTAGAAGAGCTTCAGCGAACCCGAATCGGGTGAACACCTCCATGAGCTTTTCAGTGATTGCTCGGGCCGTCAGCTTTCGTAGCGGGAAAAGTTCTACCCATTTACTGAAGTGGTCAGTGACAACCAACAGATACTGGTGTCCTTTGGGGCTCCTTGGTAAAGGGCCGACCACGTCGCAAGCCGCCAAAGACCATGGTTCTTGGCTGTGGATCGGCTGCATTAGGCCCGGAGGTTTGCCGCCTCTTGGTTTGAAGCTTTGGCAAGTGTGGCACGTGCGGGCGTAGCGGAATACGTCCCTTTTCATGCCCGGCCAGGTTGCGATGTGGCATAACTTTGTGTAAGTCTTGGAGCCGCTCGCATGTCCGGCCAAGTGCGAGTCGTGATAGTAACGCATTACTGCGCACCTCAGACTTTTTGGCACTACCACCTTGAACACATTGTCTGTGTCCTTCTCAGATGGGATATACTTCAGCAGGAGCCCGTCGGCGTTCAGCAGAAATTGATCCAGCGTGTCAGTACCAGTACCAGATACATCCCGACACTCGGCGTTTACTGCAATACCAGCAGTCGTACGCCCGGCGGACGCGCCGCCCGACTCCACAGAGTCCGACTCACTCGAGAGTCCGTCGATCACCTTTCGACAAAACGGATCATTCTGCTGAGCTTTCAGTAGCTCTTCTTTGCTGAACACGATCCCCACTGCGCTCACTGCGTCTATGTGGTTCACGTTTTCGTCCGAGGAGGTCAGTGGTGCTGCCTCCATTTTGGACTGATTTTCGGCTTCGCCTGGCTTGGAGTTTGCCGTTGGCTCGGCCTGGGTCCTCGCGGAAAGATTTGCGCAGTCTACGGGGGCTCGCGACAGTGCGTCGGCCACCACGTTTGTGCTGCCTTTCCTGTACCGCACGACATAGTCGTATTTCTGCAGTAGCAAGGCCCATCTCGCTAACCGTCCTGCGGGTTCGCGAAGTCTGGACAGCCATATTAGGCTCTGGTGGATGCGGGGAACACGTGGTTCCCACAACTTCTCTGCGGCATCTTTCACGCGGAGCGCAAAGGGACGTGTTACAGACGGCTTGTTTTGAAAGGTCTGTTCGTAATTTATGTCGTTAGTCAAAGAAAAATTTGGATGCTGAGGGAGAGTCCGCAGTCTTAGATAGTACTGTGCGCTAAGATAAAACCTCCGTTTATCAAGCGACCACTCATTTGACTCGGCATACAAGCTAGGCACAGGCGATGTTCGAAAGGCCCCGATTGCTAGTCGAATGCCTTGATTGTGAACCGGGTCCAACATCTTAAGCGTAGAAGGCTTGGCAGAACCGTAGACAATGCTGCCATAATCTAACACAGAACGAACACATGCCCTATAAAGTCGTAAAAGACAGAGACGGTCTGAACCCCAAGAACGGTGTGCCAGGACTTTAAGGAGGTTTAATTTCCGCTGACATTTAATTCTTAGAGCCTTTACATGTGAGCCAAAGGTTAGCTTGCTGTCAAAAACTAAACCGAGGAACTTATGTTCTGTCCTAACAGGAATAGGCGCACCTTTGATGGACAGCGATGGAACAGAAAATACTCCCCGCCTTCGGGAGAAACAGACCGCCATGGTCTTCTCGGCGGAAAACCGAAAACCGTTCTGATCAGCCCACCTACTCATCTTGTTCACCGTCAGTTGAACTTGGCGCTCACAGATAGCTAAATTACACGAAGAAAAGCAAACTTGGACATCGTCGACGTAAAGAGAATGGGAGACCGGGCGGAATCACCTGAGACAGAGAATTCATTTTTATAATAAACAAAGTGACGCTCAAGACACAGCCCTGTGGTACACCATTCTCCTGGGGGAAAGGATCAGAGACCGTAGCCCCCAGGCGTACCTGAAAGCCACGATCCTGCAGAAAGTCGGAAATGCAGTTAAACATTCTCCCTTTTATGCCCATCGAGATGAGGTCCTGAAGTATGCCGTAGCGCCAGGCGGTGTCGTAGGCCTTTTCAAGGTCAAAAAAGACCGAAAGACAAAACTGCCTATTTACAAAAGCCTCCCGGACGGTCGTCTCGAGGCGCACCAGATGGTCAACAGTAGACCTGGAAGTGCGGAAACCACACTGGAAATTACTTAGAAGTTTCTTTTGTTCTAGCACGTAAACGAGTCTACTGTTGACCAGCCGTTCGAACGTCTTTCCCAGACAGCTAGTGAGGGCAATTGGCCTGTAGCTTGTGGCTTTGCTCCTGTCCTTTCCTTGTTTTAAAATGGGAACGACCACAGCCTGTTTCCAGGAGCTGGGAAATTTCCCTTTCGCCCAGATTATGTTAAAAAACTGAAGGAGAGTGACAAGAAATGTATCAGGTAAGTGGGAAAGCATAGTGGGGTGAATTGAATCAGGTCCAGGGGATGTGGGTTTTGCAGCCGCAAGGGCTCGACGAAGCTCGACAAGAGAAAAGGGACGGTTATATTCTTCAGTACAATCAACTGACATACGAATTGGAGTTCTCTCACATTTGGACTTATACCGTAGAAACTCTGTAGAGTAATTTTCGGAACTGGAGACTTGTGCAAAGTGCTTACCCAGTGCATTGGCTTGTTCATATAACGATGAATAAGCTTCTCCATTCTCAGCTAAGAGCAAGGGGATTGAGAAAGAACGGTAGTCGCCCTCCATTCTTCTCACTCTGTCCCAGACAATCTTGGCCGGTGTGAAACTATTGATGGAGGATGCATACGAGCAGAAGGATTTCTTTTTGGCCTGTTTTCTGATATACCAGGCTTTTGCCCGCAACTGTTTAAATGCCAGGAGGTTTCTGGAGGTCGGATACCTTCTAAATCTTCCCCAAGAACAGTTTTGTCGATTTCGGGATTTTCTGCACTCATCATCCCACCATGGCTTTGGGCGTCTCGGCAGGTTTCCGGATGTCTGTGGGATGGACAAATGGGCTGCCTCAAGGATTGCTGTTGTTATTAGTGCATTTCCATCGTCCACAGAAGCCACTTGTGAAAGGTCCAAGGAGGAAGGAATGCTTGACTTAAAGAGCTCCCAATCTGCTAAAGAGGTCTTCCAACGAGGAGGACAACAGGGAAGTCTAGGTAGAACTTCTAGCGGAGAAAGGTACACTGGGAAGTGGTCGCTCCCATAAGGGTTATCTAATACGTTCCAGGTAAAGTCGGTAAAAATCGCAGATGAACAAATAGTGAGGTCAAGACAAGAGAAAGAGCAGTTATGAGAACTGAAATATGTTGGTGCTCCAGTATTTAAAACACACACTTCTCTAAGAGACAAAAACCGTGCCACAACAGAACCCCGGGTGTCAGTCCGATCACTACCCCAGAGCGGGTTATGTGCATTCAAATCGCCCATTAAAATGAAGGGTTCAGGCAGTTGGTCAGCTAAGGCTTCAAGCTGGGAAAGTTCCAAGGATGATGAAGGAGGAATGTAAATGGAGCAGATGGTAATAAGGCGATCTCGTAGCAACCTTACTGCGACAGCCTCCAAAGAGGTGTTAAGGGAGACTTCGCAGGCAGGTAAACTACTGTCTACAATAATTGCAACTCCCCCAGAAGCGCCAGAGGTCGTCACGCGATCCCTCCTATATATCTGATACGATTTAAGAAAATTTATATTAGATGGCTTCAGATATGTTTCCTGCAGACAGAATACGGAAGGTTCATGTTTATGTAACAGGAACCTCACATCGTCTAAATTACTAAAAAGACCTCTGCAGTTCCACTGCATAAAACTCATTTTTTTAAAAAACAGTAGAGCAAACATTAAAAAGTTAAAAACGCGAAAGAGAAAAAACGAGAACATACTGATCAAAAGGGGTCTTCAGGTCTTAAAATCGATCTTAATACGCGGGGCATTTTTCTTTTTTGTAACTTCCTTCCATTTCCCAGTGGGACCACTGGGAGCGCAAGAGGAGGACTCAGATCCCGAGAGGAGGGCGTCCTCGTCAGATCTGGGTCCGCTCTCATCCATTGGCTCCTCTGTTGGGGAAACAATGGCCTCAGGTTGACCTGCAGAGGTCGACTGCTTGGGGGACTCCCCAGGCTTCCTCTGCGGAGCAGAGGTCCGGGATTGGACACCCCGACCCCGAACTCCCGAAGCAACAGGTGGGGCAGGGGAGGTCATCCCCTGCCCTGAGGTGGATGCTGACGCAGCAGCATCCACCTTGCGGTTTGGAGGCGGTGCCATGGGCACCGCTCCCGAGGTGGACGCTGATGGGGGAGCATCCACCTTGCGGTTTGAAGGCAGTGCAACTAGCACTGCTCCCGAGGAAGGGGGACCTAACGGGAGACGCGAGTCGTCCGAAGACGTCTGCGTTCCCGTCGACACCATTGACCGTGCCGGGCCCCTGCGCACGGCCTGGGCATAAGAGCCCTTAGAGACAAACGCAAAGCGCTTCTTTGCATCAATGTAGCTTATGTTTTCTTTGATTTTTAGTGCAAGAATTTCTTTTTCTTGTTTCCAGACAGGGCAGGATCTGGAATAGGCAGGGTGGTGGCCTTCACAGTTTGAACACAGAGGTTCGCTCTCACATTTTTCAGCAACGTGCTCTTTACTAGAACACTTGGCACACTTGTTGGTCCCCCGGCAGCTCCGCGACCCATGACCGAACCGCTGGCACTTAAAGCAGCACAGTGGGTTCGGCACATAGGGGCGGACGCGGCACTGGAGGTAGCCGGCTTGAACAACTTCGGGAAGAGAGGAACGTTGATTCAAAAGTTAAAACAATGTGCTTGGTTTTCAATTCTACGCCGTCCCGACGCAAGGTGATCCGTCGTGCAGCCATCACTCCCTGTGTGGTCAGCCCCTCAACGACTTCTTCCTCTGGTGTATCAAGGAGGTCATCCTCAGAGATGACACCTTGAATAGTGTTAAGGGTGCGGTGTGTTGTGACAGTGACCCTATAGTCCGAGATAGAGTTTAGCGCTAAGAGAGCATCACTTTGTCGCTTAGTGTTAATCTGGATGAGGAGGTCGCCAGATGACATTTTCTTGGCATGAAAGTCTTTACCAACCACTCCCTCTATCGCCTTCGCGACGAGGAATGGGGACAGTTTGGCAAGAGGTTTTTCGGTCTCTGAATGCATGACGAGGAATTTTGGAAATTTTTCAGTTGTAGATGGTGTTTTTCCAAGAAGTAGAGCTTCGGTGCGGCCTCTTTTCAGAGGCCGATCAAGAAAGTTTCGTTTGGAACCCATAATAATGGGAGAATCTTCGGTGCCCCGGGTGCGCCACCCACCACGGAGCCCAACACGGGGATAGGTAATGCGCCATAGCAAAGAATGGCTTGGCTGACGACATTACACTATCAGCGCTGCCCAGGCACTATAACCCAGTGTGGTGCTAGACAAGGGGTCTGTCGCCACCCAAGGTTAGCCCTTGCCGCCAAAGAAGTTGAAATGGAAAAAGGCGAGAGAAGAGGAAAGAGAAAGAAGAGAGGGGATAGTAGAAGAAATGGCGACTGACTGCATCAACCTGGTCGGGCCAAGCCAGGACACCCGTCTACGAGAAGCGGGGGCCAAAATGGTGTGTTGCCTCACCCGGGGGGCCCCGAAGGGTCCAAACCTACCCCGGGTTCGGCTCAACCACCAGGACGCCCTTTTCCCCGGACACTGGCTCGCCACGCACAGCCAGACGTGGGTGGGTCTTAGCCACTTTTTACTCAGGGTCCGTAATGTAGCCAATGTGGCTGGGGTCCGTGGTGGCGCTACTCACCAAGCACCTAGCACCTAACGTGCAGGCGACCCCTGCGGAGCTCGGGGTCCGTGGAGACGCCACTCTCCAAACACCTGCTTCCACAGGTGCCCCCTGCGGGGCGTAGTTCGAGTGCCGACTACAACGCCGACGCCGCGGGACATAGACCCGAGCAAGAGATGCTCCGCATCTAAAAGGAGTCCGCTCCCTGGTATCGAACCCGAAATCTCCGCGCGAGAGCCAAGCCCGGTAACAATTCGACCACGCGCTCTTTTTTTTTTTTTTTTTTTTTTATTGCCTGCTTTGACAAATTTACATAACATTTTTTTAAAAGATAAAATCATGCGCGCAAAAAAAAAAGTTTATGCGCACATGAACTTTAAAATTCCTTCAGGTGTTCCAGAACATCCAGTATGGATACCCACTCGGGCGGGCAAACCATTGTGGCATACACAGCTTTTACACGGCGTACAGTTTCTATAAAATACATTCTTACAGGGCGCACATCCACTTCAGCATTGCGCACAGCCATCCTGCAACGCCATATTGCCTGCAGGCCCAGGATCATGACAAAATCAACAGGGATTTCATCGTGTTTCTCTACTGGAAGGAACCGTATTTCGTAAGGTGTTATCGGTATGTCTTTTTTAATAGTTCGTTTGAGGACATCCCAGAACAGAAAAGCGTCCCAGCAATCTAAAAATACATGTTCTATTGTCTCTGGTGCTTTGCATAGAAAACAGTGAACACCCCACGGAACGAATATATTTTTCTCATGGAGCCAAGTTTTTACGGGAAGTGTACCCGTGTGTAGTTTAAAGAAGAAAGTCTTTATAGAAGGGGGAATTGACATTTTTTTAACACGTGATAAAACATCATGCCCTGGGCCTGCTGGGTACACTGACCGGTAAATGGGAACAGGAAAAACAGTTTCAATAATGCCTCTCGTTAACCGCCTTCGATGGACACTTGAGAGATACTCTAGAGAAAAACGTACAGACAGGAAATGAAACGCATCAATCACTTCACGAAGAAAGCTACCAATCTTGCCTTGCTTACGACAGCTCGAAGAAACAACAAACGAAGGGATCTCGTCAGATAACCTTGTCTGGATTATGGCACGAAGAAAAGGAGTGGTTTGATCCCGGAGGAATATAAAACGTGACACAACTTGTTTCACAAAGACATGCGATAATGACAGCCCACCTTTGCTGACACGGTGAAACAGATTGTCGCGGCGAACTCTTTCCCAACCCGAACCCCAGATAAAAACAGCAAAGACCCGATGCAGCTTTTGTATATTGACTCTGGCGCACGCCAAAACCTGAAGCACATACCAGAATTTGGCAATTAAAAAAACATTACAGACAGTAGCTCGTGAAAATATAGACAATTCCCAGCCACCCCACTTACTAGTCTTCTCGCGCGTATCCTCAACAACAGTTGCCCAGTACTCGTTTGATTTCTTATAGTGCTGCAGTGGAACTCCTAAGTACCTAGATGGAGTTGACGTAAAAGGAATACCTTCAAAAATATCAGGTTTCGTGGCCCAAGTGCCATGCCAAAGACCACAACACTTATCCCAATTGACCGCAGCACCTGTTAGTTGACAAAATGTTTTAACCTCACTGACGGCTTCTACTATACTCTTCTTGTCCTTACAAAATAAAGCAATATCGTCTGCATACGATAGCAGCTTGATCTCTGTAGACTGCAGTGTAAAACCTATAATACACCTATTTTGAAAAACTTTTCTACAAAAGGCCTCTAAATAAATACTAAACAATAAGGGCGATAATGGACAACCTTGTTTCACAGAAGACATTACACTAATGTACGTAGATGGCTTTCCGTTCACTATGAGCTGAGTGGTACATCCGGAATAAGCCATTTTAACGAAACGTAAAATCAAATCCCCCACATTTACATGTTCCAATATTTTATACAAAACAGAGTGTTGCACACGATCAAAAGCTTTCTCCAGGTCGATCTGGAGCATAGCCACTTGATCAAGATCATCATCACACAATTCTAATAAACTTCTTACGATATGAATGTTAGTTAGAATAGATCTGCCTCTAATTCCACAGGTTTGGTGCTCTCCAACTATTTCACAAATAACATTCTGTAATCTCTTTGCTAAAATTTTCATGATTATCTTGTAATCCACATTGCTGAGCGCTATTGGCCTATAATTTTTAACGTATTGAAGCTGTTGGGCATTATCGCTTTTTGGGATTAGGACAGTATATGTGTTTAAAAATGAGGGCGGCAACCTGTTCTTGTCATGTGCTTCGAGTACAACTGCGTGAACGAACCCAGCGACATCATTTTTATATTTCTTATATATTGCCGCAGTCAGACCGTCTGGTCCAGGAGACTTCTTTATCGGCAGCTCGTCAATGGCACTTTCAACTTCTTTCACGCTTATCGACTCTTCTAGTCTTTCTTTTATCTCGTCATTTAGACGAGGCATAACCGCAAGATAATCTTGAAGTTGTGTATCATTCCCATGTTCCTTTCTCTGGAGCAGATTGCTGTAATATTCCACGAATGCTTTCTGAATCACGTCTGGGCAACTACTCTTATATACTTCGTTTCAGCTTCGGTCCGAGCGCGGCCGATGTAATGAGCCGAAGGGCCAATCAAACAGCGAAGAGGCACAACGTCATGGCGTGCTCTCTGCAGTTGATAGAACCAGCCGGTATTCGCCGTCTCTCTGTGCGTGCTCCTACGCCGGCTAGTCCTATCAAGAGCAGAGAGCACGCCTTGACGTTGCGCTTTTTGCGCTGTTTGATTGGCCCTTCGGTTCATACCATCGTCCGCGCTCGGACCGAAGGTGAAACGAAGTATAGCCACCGTATTCTATTTGATCTATTGTTTTCTTTTGCCCGTGTCTTGACTCAGCACTTAAAGCCCTTTTCGTTGGCCGCTCCCCCAGTATGTATTTCTCGGCCCGAGCGCGGACTAGAGCTCCTCTATACTTCTTTGTTTCATGCTCCGCAATAGTATTCTTTACTAACTGGAGATCGTCCGCAAACCGTCCTGGATTTTCGCTTTCGAGTTTGCAAACTCTCTGAAGATCGTCGAGGAGAAGCTTTTCCTCGGTTCTTTTCCAATAGGTTAGCTGGCTAGAGCGCTCTACTGCCCGGAGTTTCAGTTCACATTTAAACCTCTCCCCAACTTTCAATCGCACTTTCATCATCTCCTTTCATCGTATTTATCAGTTTCTGTACACTATCATTAAAGACCTCATCTTCAAGAAGGGTATCGTTAAATTTCCACGGATCCCATTGAAATTTAGGCTTATAAATTGCCCCCCCAATAATAAACGAAACTAACACACGATCTGAAAAGAAAACAGGCAACACATGGTAGTCGTCATACCCGGTCAATAGTTCAATTGAAACATAAGCTCTGTCGAGGCGAGCATGCCTCGCTGACTGAAAATGCGTAAAGCGCAAACTGGGGACGGTTCTTTGGGAGTTAGCAATGTCCTGCAAACAAAACTGTGTTGTCATTTCTTTTAAATATTTCGCGCTACTATCACTGTGTGACATCCGACTGGACCGATCTGTCGGGTCGCAAACGCAATTAAAGTCTCCCAACAGGACTACTTTCCTTTCACATTCTAAATAAGAACGGATACTCTCAAAAAACACTTTCCTACACGTACAGTTATTCGGCGCGTACACATTAATTATTCTATATTCTACATTTCGGATGTTACAGTCACAAAGTACAATTTTACCATCAC